>QAXD01000039.1:212775-447756 GCA_004335575.1 Haematococcus sp. NG2 | reverse complement strand
AATTTAAATTGTCACATTTGACCCCGGTTCACAATTCACCCCGCCCCCTCATAGCCATGCACTGACATGAGGCATGCCTTGCATCAGTGCTGCTTACAGCTAACTCAGAGCCAGCACCATCATGTCAGCGGTGCCGTTCCACCTCAGCTGCCACAATCCGTTCTACCTCTACTGCAATATCTGACACCCCGTCCCAGCTGCGCTCTGCGACATCTGAAAGAATGGCCTGCACCGTGTGCGGTGCGAGCTTGCAGAGGGCACTCCGGCATGTCAGTGAAAAGTGTGCCTGCAAATGTTCCAAGCGCCAGGTTGGCCAGAGGTTAGCAAGGGAGATTTGCGTACAGCATCAAGACAATCAGCTGTAATTGCCATTTCACACCTTAGTAAGCGGAGGCTTAGAGATGAGCAGGGCCGAAGATATCCACATGTTGATCATTGCCTGCAGCATCAACACACCAGTTGATGAGTTGAATGATTACTATAGTAGGCAAGAAGTGGCATTGTACATCAGTCAGCTGGGTGTGTGGAGCAAGAGCCGAGTCATCAAGCACTTCGATGAGCGCAATACCACAAAACATCAGGCTGCATCACCTACTGGTGTTGTACTTGTCCCAGTCGCACTGTTTTGGTGTAAGAGCATATCACATTGTGGGCTGCTTGCAAGCACTGCAGGCACATGCAGCATAAACTGCATAATGCTACAGCAGCACATTTGGATGTAGTGCACATTAGAGCACAACAGCTCAGGACCTTCGCATTTGCAATTACGGTATGCAAGTACGCCCTATGCGACGACTGCGGATCCAGCACCAGGTGCTGTCCCACCTGACGCATCACTAGCAGCATCGTGGTCGCCCGCCTCTGATGAGTCAGGTGTGACCAAGCGTGGCCGCCACGGCCGTGACGGCCTGCTGGGTTCTGCCTGTGGGGGACCCGTGGCTGTGCTTCCTGCCAATGATCTTCCTGGATGACTGCTGCCCGTGTGACTGCCAGCTTCATGCTCTGGTTGTGGCTGACTTGCATGGTCCAGCTCCTCACTTGCCAGCAGCACTGCTGGTTCAGCGCTTCTGTCATCCTGGCAGCTACGGTCCTGCCATTGATACTGCGCTATTGATGCAGTGATGTGCTGCTCCACTGCCGGCTCATTATTTGATGGCGTGCACACACTGACCTCCTGCGCGCTGCTTACATGCACACTTATGTCTGGTTGCTGAAGGCTGCTGTTCTCACTGTGGGCTGTACCTGACTCACCCTGGCTGGCCTGGCCGCGTGCATGATTTTCAACATGGTCCTCGGAAGTGCTTGCATGCTCCACCTGCATGCACACAGGGCGCACATTATGCAGTGGGCAAACATTGCATGCAGCATGGCGCCAGGCTTGCCAGGCTTCTCGCACAGGTATACAAACAAAAGGCCAGGTTCAGACAGCCACGGTGTGATTGTGCATGCAAGGCGCACCTGGCTCTTGATCGTAACATGCTGTTTGTCGCCGTTCCTACGTAAGCAAAAATCGTAATGTCCGCAGGGAAGAAAATATACGCGTGCTGCGCGAGGTTTGTTCTCAAAGCTGAAGATGTGAGCACAGCAGCCCTGTTACTTACCTTGGTTGGTGCCTGGATCTGCCCCTCCTGATGAACAAGCATCCGATCAGTGTCACTACTCCCAACTTGAGCTGGAGCATCTAAAAGGAGAAAATGAGCTTAATGTGGCTGTGCAAGGACGATATAGCTTTCCCGCAGTGACGAAGGTTATTTCTGGGCCCAGCAGCCCGGTTTCGTGACCACAGCAGACAAGTCGAAAGTGCTGCACAGTTTGTTCTCCGCTCAGGTCAAGCTGATTGATGTACTGCCGCATGCGAGCGTGGCCTCTTAGCTTGTTGATACTGCGTGAAAACAACTATACCTGAGGCCTTGCTTCTGCCATTTGGTTGTTTGTCCGAAAACCGTCGTCATTGAAATGTATGGGGACAGGTTCAGTCACCCACACGCACCAAGTGGCACAACTTTTCATGAAGCGATAAGAGCTGTTGATTGGACGAACGCTATCTCCTCCTGTCTTCTTTGGGGGGGTGATATGTTGCTCCCATTGTTATTCTTTATGCTGGTAAGCATTCAAAGGCCTGATTATTAAAAGTACAAGTGCTGCAAGAAGTTGCAACGTGTCGTTGATCATCAGATCTGGTTGGACCTTCACATCATGAACACTAAATTTTACTTCTGCACTTCGAGGTTCCTTTCAGGCGGTGGCCGCGGGATTGGTCATCGCCAAGCTCGTGAAGTTCATCGGATACCTGCAGGGAGAGCTTGATGAGCCCATCCAAGTGTTTCTGGAGGACCCCTCTTCTGTGGAGCCTGTGAGGCAGAACTGAAGGGGTTAGACCTGCATGACCTTGTTGCACATGCAGTATTCATGGCCTGTGCATCATGGGTAAGGCCTTCTGTTCCCAGAGACGCCGTTGCCGCTCCGCCAGTAACAAGCATGACTGGTAATTGTGTGAGCCTTGTGCACCATGTGTTGACAATTCACAGGTGCCACAGCCATCCATCTTCAGCCCTCCCTCGAAGTCTCTCACCATTGTGATCCCAGCATACAATGAGGAGGACAGGCTGGGCCCCACACTTGATGAGACAATCCAGTGGGTGGTGATGCTGCAGAGGCGACGTTTGAGTTGCTTGGATGGGAGGCACGAAGAATAACGCATGGAAGCTCAGGGCTGTGCAGTGGTAAACATGCACCAGGGGCATGGCAGCAAGGACGAGTACAGCGCCCCATCACGCTTACCCTGGCATGTGGCACTGAACGTCCTCCTTCCTCATGTTTGCAGCTACCTGCAGGAGCGACGCAATAAGCAGGGCCCACACTTCACATTTGAGATTGTAATCGTGGATGATGGCAGCAAGGACAGGACCCTCAGGTGCTGCGTCTGCCCATGGTTGTGTTTCTGATGCAGCTGGACGCAGCCAGGCATACAATCAAATAAACTCGGTGTGTGTGCATGCAGGGTGGCATATGAGTATGTGAAGCGCCATGGCTTCGACACGGTGCGCGTGCTGCGCGTGCCCAAGAACCGTGGCAAGGTGGGTGGGGTTATGGCTTCCACAGCATGTTTGTCGAGCCCGAGTGACGCAATCTCCAAACCTGCACACAGGCAAAACGCTGTGTGAGCAGCTCCGCCAACCTGCTCCTGCACCAGAACGGTTGATGTTCGTCCTGACAAATGATGTATTGCTTGCTGTGGTTCCCTGTGCTGCAGGGTCATGCTGTACGCCGCGGCATGTTAGTTGCACGCGGCGAGTACTGCCTGTTCATGGACGCTGATGGTGCTACCAAGTTCAGTGACCTGGAGATGCTCGAGGCTGACTTGGCCAAGTGAGTGGTTGGATTGTTAGGTGCAGACTGGTCGGCTGGCAGGTGCCTTGTTCACACAGATTTGGCAGGTAGACGCTGCATGCCGCAACCTCCAGATCGGTAACCTGTGTGCTGTTGCATGCTCCACCCTGCAGGTGCATGCTGCGGGGCGGCAAGGGCGGTCGGGCTGGCGAGGCTGTGGGCGCATTTGAGGGCCCGCTTGGCGCAGCGCTTGGGTCGCGTGCACACCTGGAGAAGGCAGCCATGGCCAAGCGCTCCCCGATCCGCAACTTCCTCACGCAGGTGTGCCAGTTGTACTCATGTGCCTGGGTGTGCCTGATGTTGATCAGTAACTCAGTACCGAATAGGCCCTAAACCATCTGATTGTCATGGTATGCTGTGCTTTTGTGTTGTCAAATGGATAGGAATCCAGCCTGCTGCCTTCCTTGCTGAATAGCGGTTGCCAATTTCAGCCAATCTATCGCGCGAGGGCACATCACCTCTGTTGAGCAGGCATCTGCTGCAGCAGCAGCCCAAGCCTCAACACTCGCAGCTGATTTTACATGTGACCCAGCCATGCTGGATGGCCCACCCCACTTCCTTTTGCAGGGCTTCCACTTCCTCGTCACCTTTGTTGCGGGCGGCCGGATACGGGACACACAGTGTGGCTTCAAGCTGTTTACACGCCGCGCGGCTGCGCTGCTGTATGCGAACCAGCGGCTGCAGCGCTGGTGCTTTGATGTGGAGCTCATCTACTTGGCAGATCAGCTGGGTGTGCCCTTGACTGAGGTGTGTGGGCACCACCATGATGTGATTATTAGTTCACATGCATACATGAAGGTTGCACCTGCATAGGATACATGGTTCACCATGGTGACTCCACCTGGTATGTGCGCCTGGTGCTGTACCCTTGTTTGGAGCACATCTCATGTTTGGAGCACCCCATGTTTGGAGCACAGCCTCGTACCCTGCTCATGTGATGATGTGCACAATCCTGTGCATGTGCAGACGTTTGTGCAGTGGACAGAAATGCCAGGGTCAAAGATCCGGGCCACATCTGTCATCTCCATGGCCTTTGAGTTGTTAACAATTAAGGTGTGCAGGGAACATGCCGGCTGGGACCAATGTGATGCATGCACTCTGGTATGATGAGCATTGTGCAAAGTTTGTGCTGTGGGGTGGCTGCATATGCAGCTGCCACCATACTGTTGATGTGTACAGTGCACCGACCAGTGCACGCACCAACTGTGATGCACAGGTTGCATACCAGATCCTGGGCGTGTGGAAAGTGTTTACAGAGGCTGAGCTGCACCACAAAGCCAACTGAGCTTTGCAAAGGCAGCTTGGTAGTCCAGCACTGGGCAGCTGCATGGTGGGACGGCAGTGAAGCGGCAGCTGCATTGCAGCAAACGCAGGGCGGGATCATCTAATGGCCAAGGCAGCGTCTGTTATTATGTTGTTCAAGAACCCCTCTGGTTTGGGTGGTGTGAGTGGCCTTATACTGGCAAGGTGTCATTTTGTCGCTGGGCGCCCAGAGATAGTCGCGCGATCGCTCTGTCAAGAGCTATGGCAGGCAGGACACTAACAGGGATGAGGATGGGAGTGTGAAGAGATGAGCTGCACGTGCAGCACAATGTGCGGCACCTGACCAATTGTAGAAGCGCTACATCTGAAGTGCACGGTTCTGCCGTATCAAACCAATCATGTTGTGCGCCGTGTAACACGGATGGTGCTGGTGATAATGCCATGCACGTGTGCACGGTTAACTGCAGAAGTTTGCAAGGGTGGAAATACGCTGTGCATGGAGTAAGCACATGTGTAGCATGCTGCTGATGCAGGTGCCTGGCGGCTGGCATTGATGTTGCACATCAGACCATGTGTCTGTCAGAGGCTGACATGGACATGCATGCAGGTTTGCGCCAGTGCAAAGATTGCTCCTGGCTGTCAGGTGTGAGAGCCTGATGCAGCACAGCTGGGTGTGGGCCTGGCACGAGTAGCGAGGTTTGTGCTAATGCCCTTCAGCAGCGACTGCGTCTGCCAGAAGCCCTGGATTCATCTAAATTGTAGGTCCAGTTTTCACGCTCTGCAGCCCCTCGGGCTGCGGCGCAGCTGTCGCGCATCATGTTCCACAAATAAATGTGTGATTAATGATGGAACAGCCCGATGGCAACTGCGAGCAGCAGCAGTATCCTGGATTGATTTAATAGCGCCCGCATTAAGTTGCATGTTTCCAGCACCTGTGAGACACACACCAAGAAAGAAGGTGCTGAGCAGCAGGTGACAGAAGCCCAGAAACATTTTGTTATTATTCGTAACATCAGCTGGAACGCGTTGGTACCCACCTTGTTGTCACTGGCAGATCGATCCCTGGAACAACAACCCCCGGTCGTCAATCTAAAACCCAAGTTGCAGTAGCATCTGAAACTGTGAGAGCAGAATTACTGGGAGCTGCGCATCGGTGGAGAAGGGCAAAGGGTAGCGGCACAACTCGCAGCTTCCAGCTATGGCTGAGCAGAACGGTGAGCAGACCTGCAGGCCTATGCAGTGGCTGGATCCAGCACTGAACGGGTGCTGCGTGCCCCCTGAACTCCGCACACATGCAGATTTTAGCGTATTCGTGGGGGACCTCGCTCCGGACGTCGATGACGCCCTGCTGGAGACGACGTTCCGGACTTACTATCCCAGCACGCGCTCCGCCAAGGCAAGGGGGCTCGACTAGGGTCTGCAGCACGCCGTTCAGTACAGCCCCAGCAGCTGCCTCGGCGAAGGCTCACCGACTTGGGCACTGTTTGATGTTGCCTGGCCTCAATTGGATGCCTTCTGGGCTGCAGGGCGTGCTGACGTAGCCCTGGACAAACATGCGACCTGTTGTTTCTTGCGCATGAACCCCACAGGTCATGCTGGACCCAGTTACACAGCGCAGCAGGGGATATGGGTTTGTGCGCTTCTCCAACGAGCAGGAGCGGGACCGGGCCATGACGGAGATGAATGGTAAGGGGGCCAAGGAGTCTAGACGGTGGGACAAATGCAGCTCAACTAGCCATTTGCATGCAGGGTGCTGCCACAAGCTCCATAGCATTGAAATGTCGCTCTGGGTGGTGCGTGCTGCGCGTGCCTTGCAGGCGTGATCATCTCCACTCGAGCCATCAGAGTTAGCCTAGCAACAGGTGCGGACAGCATGGTCCTGATGATGACGGCGCTTGCGTTGCTGTTTTGCTCGGCGCTGCGCTGGAATACTGACTATCGACGATGTCTGTCACTGTCGCCACAGCCCGGCGCAATCCGGGAGCTGGAGGTGGGTCAGCGACGGGTACAGCCACACCAGGGAGCGCAGGGGGGGCAAGCACTACGTCGTCTGCGCCAGGGGGGCTAATCCCTGGCGAGCAGGATCCCAATAACACCACCCTGTTCATTGGGGGGTTAAGTCCAAGCGTGACAGAGGCAGAGCTGCACGCAGCTTTCTCCCGCTTTGGGGACATTGTGTACACCAAGATCCCTCAGGGTAAGGGCTGTGGCTTCGTGCAGTTCGTGGCGAGGCCTGCAGCTGAGGTGGCTATGCAGGAGATGACTGGCACTATGTTGGGTGGCATGGCCATCCGCATTTCCTGGGGTCGCTCAACAGGCAAGGCGCCCCCAGGCGTGGGCACAGCAGGCGCAGCACACCACACGGGGTCACATGCAGCAGCAGCACACCCATATGCCTACCCTTATGGCGCCTATGACCCCTATGGTGGCATGTACAGCGCGTACATGCCCTATGACCCCTACAGCTACTACCCAGGCATGGATCCCTACAGCGCGGTGAGTGTGCTGCCAGGCGATGCACGCAGTGGCCTGTTCACTACGTGGTGCACCCATGCACTCCAAACAGCTGTCGGCTGGCTGCATCTTGCCCTCTGTGATTTGGGCGGTCGCAGGTCCGCTCTGGAGGTGTCACTGCGTGCTCGTTGGGGCACTGCATGATAGCTCTGGTCACAAGGGTTGACTGCGTGTATGGTTAAATTCTGTTGCGCAGGCGTATGCATCCTATGGGGCAATGGCTGCTGGTATGGCAGGGTATGGGCCAGGCGGCATGGCCGCCAACGCAGCAGCCAGCGCAGCTGCCAGCGCACATGGCAACACGGCATCGGGGGCACCCGGGCCAGTCACCCCAGTGATGTATGACCCACTGGCCCCAGTGAACGTGGACAAGATGAATATGGCTTACATGCACCGCCAGATCCCCATGCTTACTGGTGCTTTCATGCGCATGCCCATTCCCGTCATGCAGCCGGTTCCGATCGCTCCCAGCGGCCACATGTGAACACTGCGCTTTGCGAGCCCGCCACTTCACGGGGGTATGCAGTGATGCATGGCGGACAGGTTGCTGGTTGCGCGCCATCTCTGCATGTCGGCATGAACCGGCGCGTGATGTGCGCATTTGGGATCAGCTGGCTTTCGAGTTGAGCATCAAGTGGCAGTGCCCAGCCGTGTCCTGATCTGAAGGGGAGTTCTGACATTGCACTGGGCAGTGTGTGGTGTGCGGGCAGTATGCGCTGTTGTGATGTGCATGGTGGTGGTGGGGGTGGTGGATATGTGAGAGGTGTGTGATTGTGAGTGGCAATGCAAGCTGCATGGGCGGTGGTGCGTGATGGGCGATGACACGTGATGGGCGCGCGGAGGCGGCGATTTGCACGGCGACATTCATGCCGGACAGTTAGCCTTGCCTGAGCAGTGCCACTCTGGATGGCTCTGTGGGCCGCAGCCAGGCAGGCATCACGCATTGCATTGATTACAAAGCTGCACATGTGGCATGGCCTGTGTGGTGCGGTGAAAGAAGCTCCTTCTGCAGGTTACGAAAGATGTGCTTCTGGTCATTGACAATGGCAGCTCCGCCTCACCGCAGCTGTGAATCTTGCACCGCGGTGTGCAATGTGTGGGGTGTATCGTGTTTGGCCGTGGTGGCCGCTGGTTTTTGGTGCGTGCATGGCTAGTTTTGTTTGGCTGGTGCACCTGGTATCGCAGTGCAGTGAAGGCAAGCATGGGCGCGTTGGCAGCGCAACAAGAATCGCGGCTGCCCACAGGGCTTCATGGCAGCGGCGTGGTCACACAGCGCGCTGCTACCAACCGCCATGTGCATGTTTTTGCTTTCTGGATCTAGGTTCTTTTTTGGATCGAGTGTGCTGGGGTCATGTGGACCATCTCACACGCAGGTTGCTGTGAGGCCGAGGGCAGATGGAATCAGGCAGCATGGCAGGCTCCTGGGGGTGAAGTGGGCAGGCATTAGGCAGGAGCAACGCGGCACAAAATGCGCTCATTGTGTGGCATGTCAGGCATAACTGTGCAGCATGTCTGACACTGGGTGCTGCACTGGTGTGTGATGTGTCTGATGCTGTGCGTTTGGGTGTGAACGGGGATTTACTACTGCAGCTAGCCATCTGCTGCAAGCACAGTGCAAGAGCTTCTGTGGTGACATCACGCGTGCTCTAAACCCATGCACTGATGCTGCGTTTAGAGCAAGCCGAAGGGGGAGGGCTTGCGAACCAGTGGAGTCACCACTGGCAAACGCATAGGGCAGCAGGTGAACATTGGTAGGAAGAGGGTGGGTGATGTAGTTCTAAGCGGCTGCTGTCAACCATTCATGCCCCACATTGGCATGGCACATGTGACTGCACCAGTGCCTTGGGTTGTGCGGTTTTGGCCCCTGCCCAAGGGTGGAGGTGTGTGGACATACCGCAAGGTCTGTACGGTGTCGTTGCAGGGCCATGTGTGGCAGCTTGTAGCTTTGGGTCTGCGGCTTGTTCCAGCTCGCGGTTGTGTCTCGGCCTGGTCTGCAGCTCCCAAGCTCCGCTCAGGCTTGCTACGGGATTATGGGTGGCCAGAGCGGGGAATGACATGATCCTAAAGAAACGCCAGACATGGTGCAAGGAGGTGCTTCAATGAACTGACAATTGACATGGCACTGGCCAATGGACCATGCGCTGCCACCACGATCATTCACTTGGTTTTTTCCCATTGACTGCGCGAGAATCCTCTAGATAGGAGGGGTACCTGCGCCATTGGGCTCACAGTGTAGTGTGCGGTGTGGACATGGTATGTCCTGCAGTGTGAAGCTGGTAGGCTGGTTGGATTGGATCAGCCTGAGCATCTGCTGTACTGGCAGTCACCTGAGGCATTGTACAAGGGCCATCATGGAATGCATACGCGGTAACCATTACAAGGGGTGAGCAAAGCACATTGAAACCGGCATGGAACAATCTGTAATGACATAAACCCCATGTTGCAGAGTCTCAACTGACAGGGCGCGCCAACCAGGTTACGCACGTACAGGCCACTTGACTACCTTTCACATGGAAAGGAAACCAAACAATCTAACTTTTCGTGCTGGGTGAACAGGTCCAGATGCTCCTGCCAATCCATGTGCATCTGCGGTCTCAATGCGCTAGACACAGCAGCTGCACATTGCCATAGACACCATTCCAACCAGCACATTGCATCTGTTCAGCCCAGATGTTGAATTGCTGTGAACTGGAGATGATTGTGCAGCGTGGAAGGTTATAAGCACCACGAACCAGCATCAGGTTTCAGTCTTCAAGGAACTGCCGTACACAACAGATGCTCATGCATGCACGCATAAACAAAGAGGAAAATGAATGCCGTCTGCATTGGTGTGCTGGGGCCAGCAGCTATGCTCCAGCAGCAGCTATGATATGAATGGACCGGACAGCATGAATAAATCCATGTCGTTTTGTGCTAATTAACGCTGAGACATTTGGCCCTGTGTCCTGATCATATGTGAAAGTAGCCTCAACCCCATGCGATACATCCCCACATGATGGCAACACATGAAAATGCAGCAACCACCCACACAACTTCATGAGCTAACAACACCATGTGACCCCAGGCCTGCAGGCCACTGCCCTTGATTGGCCCTCTTGTTGTTCTCATCTTTCTCCCCAGCATTTGCCCAGGCATACCGCTCACAAAGAGTAACGAGAGGAGCACCAACGACCCCCAGGTATGGAACATGCGCTGTACAGGCTTGTTGCATGTCACCGCGGCCCATTCATAGCCGCCAGCTGCCTGCCGCGTTCTGGGCCACTGTTCTCTTGTTATCTGGGGCCGCCCACCAGGAGCTGCCCTTGCTGTCTCCTGCACCTCCCTGTGCCCCGTGCACGCCTGTGGTGTGCAGTGCTGAGCCCTTGTCCCTGCTGCGGCCTGCGCCTTGCTCAGCCCTGGGCAGTAGCCCGTGCAGGCTTCGCCGCATAGGCGGTGGCTCAGAGGACAGCATGCTAGGCACATACCCTGAGGGGTGCGCAGCAGATGAGACGGGCGGGGGTGTAGGAGAGGTCACGACCTCGCGTGCAGCCGTGGATGGTGCTGTGGTGGACACGGGCAGAGTGTTGTGGGATGCAGCTGCTTGGCCAAGGGGGGGCGAGTTAGGAGCTTGGGACGAAGGTGTCACCCCATTGCTACCATGCAGGCCAGGGATGGAGAGCTGGGGTGTAGACAAAGAAGGCTGTGATAACAGCCGCTGGTGTTGCTGCCCAGATTGCACCTGTGAAACAGGCGGCTGCTGCAGCCCCGCGCGCCGGCCGTGCTGCACGGCAGTCAGCCTGTCCCCTGCCGTTGAGCCATTGCTGAGGCGCGCCTCCAGCGGCAGGTCGGCACTGCTGTTGAGGGGGGCCTGCGGGGCGCGGCGCAGGCAAATCACAGGCAGCTGCCTCATCGCGGGGCATGAAAGATGTGGCCCGAGCGCACGACAGGATCACCAGCCACAGGAAACAGCGTGCCTCAGGAAATAACGTGCCAAAGGATCAGCCACCAGCAGACCCAAACCAACCAGGGCTCCAGTAGGAGCACACAGAGTCAACACGCACCGACATGCTGCTGCCAGTGCCGCCACACAGGCCGCCAGGTCCCATGATGGCACTCAACCGCCGCAGCCCCTCTGCCGTGTGCTCTATGCTGCGGCCCATGCGTGGCACACTCGTCCCAGCCCCCTGCTGCAGCATGGGCTCTGACTTTGGAACAACTGGCCCACCAGGTTTGCTAGGGCTGTGATGCAGGCCCACGTGTGTGCGCCCCCTGCCATCTGCCTGCACACTCCCAGGACTGGAGCCTGGGCCGTAGCTCGCCACAGGCGCTGCCCTGCCACTGACACTGGCATCTTCACTGCTCAGCCGCAGTGGTACCTGGCTCAGCCACCTGGGTGTGGGCCCTGTATGGGGTGAGCTTAGGGACCCCGGAGCAGCAGGAGCGGCCAGGCCGCCCAACACAGGTGCTGCATGGGGTGTTCGGCCCTTGTCAGGTGGGAAGAGGCGGAAAGAGCCTGATGGACCTGCTGATGCGCCAGATCCCACCCCAACAGGTGGCCGCAGGGACAAGTCATCCGAAACCTTGTCCTTCATGCGATCTATGTCCCATGGCATCAGTAGTGTCTTCTTGTCCAAACCTGCCGTCTGCTCCTCAATGAAGTCCAGCAGGTCATTGCCTGCACGTCCTTCATCCTCGTCACTGTCATAATCACTATCACCCTGTAATGGCACGCGACCTTGGCCAGACAGTGCAGACCGCCCTGGTGGGAGCCCATGTGCCGCAGCGTGCGCAGCAAGGGCCTTCTGGATTGCGCTCTCACGCCGCCTGTGAGTGATGGTCTTGGCGGCCAGCTGCCTGCAAGCGCACGGGGTGGGCCGTGTGCATGCGCTGAACAGCAGACTACGATGATGCACCCAGCATTTGAGTGCTGGCCTGCAGCGAGGGGCAATTTTGTTGTGACTGGGCAGATGTCAGGTAGTCAGTCACCTGGGGCACAAGAACCTTTTCACGATGTGCTGCGGAGTTCATGGTCTGCATGTTAGCAGTGGCTACTTGTGACGTTTGTGAGCCAGTACTTGGCTCTCTACTTCATTCTATCAGGCTCTGGCAACAAGCTGACACCTGTGAGACGTTACTGTTATCAGTGCAGCAACATGCATTCACTCTGACGAGTAATGCTACCAACAACCAGCCACCAACAACCTGCATGCATGCATGTAATTTTGCTCCTGGGTCTACTCACTTGCGCCTAAAGAGCGCTGTGTCCATCTTGTTCTCGTATTCCTCAACATAGGTGCGGTACAGCTGTGCACCCGGCGCAGTCACCTCATGGACGAGCTGCTGTGCAAGCTCCTGAGCCTCTGTGCCAGGCTTGCTGATGATCGGCTTGTGCCTGCAGCACATTTGCATGTAGCATCCCATGCCATCACTTGCATGGCGCTAACCGCTGAGACAAATGTGCCCCATGGCAGGCATGTTGGTTCAGGAAAGCCGAGCACACGTACCATGTCTCGTCGTTGGCGTTGGGTGGAGGTGTCCCTGATCCCAAAGGTGGCCCTAGGGCGACAACGGCCTGAAGGCAGCACTTGTTATTGTTCAGTTCATTTCTCCCCGTTCTATGTTCAAGAGAAAAGGGTCCAGCGACACGCCACGGCACGCACCTGGACGTTCATGGATTCTTGCCCTTGTCGTGGAAACGAGGGCAAATGCCTCCAGCACCGCAGCCCTCTAGATGTTTTATTCAACCCTTAAGCACATTCATTGCAACGACGGCAGTGTGTGTGCGCAAATGGACAGGCACATGCCGACTGCTACCACTGAATGCAGGTTTCGAACTTGGGAAGATTATGCCAAGGATCCCTGGGAATTCGGCCCCACTTCACTATCGGACGGTCACAGGGTATCTTAAGGGACAACAACCCCGCACGGCAGATGCGCAGTGTCATTCAGCGCATGCATCAGGTGCCCTCCCTGACCTTGACGTGGTAGTGGGACTTTCACACCCAAGTTCATTCATCACCATCAGTCATGCCGAGGTGAGCAGTTGCTGGGTGTGGCACCTCAAAGACATGTGCTGGTAAAGCAAGATGCATGCTGTACCTGGGGAACCTGCAACTATGTCGCTTTACATGTGGGCGGCTTCTGTGCATGGTGACCGCATCGATCCGTCCGGTCAAGCTTTGAACACTGCAACCAGCCTCGTCAGCACCTCAGGCCCCACACCCTTCGCAGTCAGCTGCGACATGATATTGTTGCATGCCTGCAGAATTTCACCCTGCAGCTCCTGGTGCAGCCACGCTGGCAGCTCAAGTGCTGCCCAATCCTCGCCGCTTGTTGGTGGCACAGGGCTGAGGAGATGTGCTGCGGCGGCTGCACCATGACTCGCAGCTGCAGGCGTTGCCAGCTGCAGCAAGCTATCACTTCCCACAGCCTCCACAACACCTGGTGGCTGCTCATCAGCTGCTGTGCAACAACCTGCAGGTGGTGCTTGCACGGAGCCAGCCCCAACAGCACCTGAGCGGCCAGCAAGTGCAGCATCTGCTGGGCCAGTGGCTGCCACTGGACGCACACCAAGCAGAGCGAGTGCATCACCCTCCTCTTCTTCATCCTCTGCCATGGCATCAGCCGCTTGCACAGCAGTGCCCTCGCCAAGCGCTGGCTCAGACACTTCTGCCTGAACTACGGCAGCAGTGGTGGGATGTGCTGTTGCCCCAGTACCCCCTTCCTGCCTGCAGATTGCTGCCACCTGACGTGCCAGTGCCATGATTTGACCAGCAGCATCATACACGGTCGCCCACTGCTGCGCCTGCTCACTTGCACCAGCAGCCGGCACCATGCGTGCCTTCTCAGCCGCCTCCACGCGTTCTGCCACACTGCAGATGGGTGAGAAGACAAGAAAGCAATGCTCAATGCGCGCCCATGACATGATAATGTGGTACCCTGTAGTTTATTGACTCGTCAACCTGCAGCTGCTGCATAACATAACATGAAACAACTGCGGTGTGTCACAGCTTTTCAGCTGCTTGCCGGAGCCTGACAGATTGAACTACATGACAGAGCCAACTGTTGGTTGACAAATAGTTCAACATGCCACTGCTAAAGGCAGAACAGATCTCTGCAGCGAGGAATCCCAGCTTGTAATGAAGCTGCTGGATGCATGTTTCAAACAATGCACTTGCACAAGAGGGTCTCAGGCATGCATGCGACACAGTCGCTGCACAAGCACGGGTGCCAACCTGGTAGCCCAGTCCAGCAGGGGTGGCGGAAAGTTCATGGCCCGTGCAAGCGCCAGGCCGTAATGTGGCAGCACTCCAGCTCCTGACCCAGCAGGGGCTTGCAGTTGCCATGTGTATTGCATACGCTGCTCACTCCCGCTCACATCCACCTTCGCCCACGGGTAGATCATGCAACAGAGCATGCACTCAGTGGATGAGCATGTGCTCACTGGCCCCTGTCCGCCTTACACTGTTCATGGAGGTGTGTGGAACTAGCACACACCTGCAGCAGCACACCCAACAGGCGGTCACGCACCCGCAGTTGCCACAGCCGTGCCGCTGGGTACAGGTCCACCAGGCGTGCAAGCATGGGAAAGTGGGTTGCGAACAGCGTGGGCACGTGTGCTGCAAGCAGCGCCTCACACGTGGCCCATGCCAGCGCTGTGCCATCCGCAGTGGACGTGGCGCGCCCCAGCTCATCCACGAGCACCAGGCTGGAAGGGCCAGCCTGGTCCAAGATGTGGGCCACCTCCTGACGGGTGCAGTCCATGTGCATACAACAGTGTTAAATGCTCTTGCTGAAGGTTGGGTCATGGGAGCATCGATTCCCTGTAGCACCAGCGAGCAACATGTTGGTGCATAAGCAAGTATGAGGGACCACAGCTCATCGTGATGCCACTGCCACGTGCCAGTGAGTGTGCAGTGTGGATGGAGTTCTCTGTTCCCATGGGGTGATGAACTGCACCTGCATCTCCACCATGAATGTTGACGCATTGGTCTCAATGGAGTCCCCAGTGCCCATGCGTGTGAAGATGGCATCAAAGGGGCGTAACGCCATGGACTGCGCTGGCACGTATGCGCCGCACTGCGCCAGCACCACCAGCAGCCCTACTTGCTTGAGGTACGTGCTCTTGCCGGCCTGTGGGTGGGCCAATTGTGGCAGCGCAGGGATCACCACATAAGCTGAGGACGGATGAGTTTGGGCATCTGTTCTGCTGCCAAGGAGGCCCACAACAGGTAAATCAAGCAGGCAGGCAAGCACGCAAGCAGCCCTGAATGGCTGAAACCCCCAGGGGCCAAATCAATGGTGGTCAGACAGTGGGTAGGTGGCCTACATACCATGTTGGGGCCTGTGATGATGTGCAAGCAGGCAGTGGAGGCATCAATCTGCGAGTCATTGGGCTGCGGGGCTTGGTCCGCCAGCTCCAGCAGTGGGTGCCGGCCCTGTGCACACAGCGGTGTGGGACAGCCAAGCTTGATACCCGCTGTGCACTGATCACAGGGACAGAGGCCGTGGGGATGCCAGGGAGGCCGTGAGTACGCAATCTAAATGCACAGATGCCAACCAGCTGCAGACTCACACTGACTGTTACACGTGTACCTGCACAATCTGCAGCATGTGGCCATGCGTCATGAGCTGCGGCCGTGTGAAGGGCTGGTCGGGGCCAGTGCTGCGTGCGGCCTCCGCGAAGGCAGCCAGCATATCCAGCAGTGCGATGCTGTCCACAACACGCAGCAGCAGTGGCAGGTGGGCCACGATCCGCTCCACCAGTGCATCCAGCACCTGTGAGCCCCGGGGAAGGGCAGCGCGTGCACAATGATGGTGATCATGCAGGTGCCCGCGTCATGTATCGCTTATCACCAGCTGTACTGCACACAATGGGCTAGTCCATACACAGTCCTGAATACCACATTACATACATCACCTCACGGACCTGCTGTGTGAGCACCAGGCAGTCGTGCGCTGCATCCCGCAGCCGTGCGTTGAGCGCGTTGAGCTCATGAGTGGTGGCTGATACACTAGTGCGGTGCCGCTTCTCCAGCACCAGCACCCACCTGCGCACGTGACGCATGCAGTAATTCCCTTGCATTACCATTCGAGGCATGCCTCATGCATAACGGCATGAGGGAAAGCAAAGCCACATGTGTGAAACATGCAGGCACAATTCTGGCGTGTGGTTTGGTTGTCTGGTTTGGTGTTCAGCATCCATCGGCATGCGCATGGAGGTCACACGTCATAGCTTGAGATAAAGGGGTTAACAAGTTGGGCCTGAGGGAGCTGTTCATACCGCGGCAGAGGTGGTGGTGCCTCTTGGCCAGGGGCTGCGTCAGCAGAAGCAGACGGCTGCTGGATGAGCAGGTAGAAGCCTGTGCGGCTGGAGTACATCACACGCATGTGGCCTCCACCCTCTCCCCTGCCCCTGCCTCTGCCCCCCCTGCCACCACTCTTGCCTCTACCCCAGCTCGACTTCTGTTCTGGAATGAACTGCTCCAGCTGTTGTCGATACTGCTCGGCCAAGTTGTGAACCTGCACAGATATCAGAAATCAGCAAGCTGATGTTACCTGTTGCTGTAACCGCTCCTGTGCAACATAGATCCCAGCCTTGTTATATCAATTTGTTGAAGCCACATTACGGTCACAGCCAACTGCTCACCTGGTCTGTGATTCTGCAGAAGTTGAGGCGTGCTGCAGGATAGCACAGCAGCAAGAGGCGTTGCAAGGGCGTATGAATTTTTTTGTCTAGGTAACAACAGAACAACGCAACACTATTGTGCAGCCGCTAGCAGCATACTGTCATGGTTTGAGTGCAAGTGTGCATGCAAGGACAGGCACTCTGGGTGCAAGTGCCACGCACCAACATCCAGCAGCTGGTCCGCCCCGCCCCTCACTGCAAAGCACTGAACACCACGCAAAGGGCAGCAAAAGACACAGAGTCTTGCAGCCTGCCGTGCTGGTACAGCGTCTGCAGCCATTGAGTGGATCTTGCAAAAGCTCACACCTGTTGGATGCGGTTGATGAAGGGGGTGTTGCTTGGTTGGGCCTCAGGATCTATTACCTGTGCGTGCACCAAAGGCGATCAAGTTGTGATGTTCTGATGTACCTATGCAGTAAGTTCTGTGCAGCATCGTTTACATGCATGGCTGCACACCTCAACAAAGTGAACTCAAGTGCACGGTCACACCACATGCCGGTCTTGCAGCACCACCCACCACATCAACATCCTGCAGCATCGCATCAAGATGAGCGCTGCTGCATGTGTCTGACATCGCCTTGAGCAGTGTGGCATCGCTGTGCGTTATGGCAGCCACAAGATCTGGCAGCGCACGCAGAAGGGACCTGAGACCCAGCACTGCCTTCACCGTTGCTGCAATGCGCTTGGCTGCAGATCAAAAGGTGCGCCGACACAAACAGCCTCATGGACACAGACCAGGCACAGAACTGATTGGTATGCGCAAGCCTTCGTTCACCCTTTCTGGTAAGGAGTGTGCAGACGCAGGTACAACAAGATGATGTCATGCCTCTATGCCTATGGCCATAGCGCACAAGTCAACAACATCATAACGTGCACGGCCTGCGGCACTTACTTGGGTCCGTCTCACTCCTCCAGCCCCACCTGCTGCGGCCTGCCTGCTCCCCTCCTGCTGCTGTGGCTCCAGCTGGCCTCAGCGCAAGTGCACTACATATCTTGTCCATTTGTGGTGGCAGGCGCGACAGTGCACGTGCCACATTGTCTGCAAGCTCCTCAGACTGGATGAGTTCCCCCACGATCTGCAGCCGTTGAGACCACCAGCATCTTGGACACGACCACGGCAGTTGCGCATGGCCGACAGCATGCTCCTCGTAGCCGAGCAGGCTGCATCCCTCCACCGCATACCCCGGCACCCTGCCCCGATTTGTGTGACCAATCCAAGGATCCCCAAGCACTGAGTGCACGTCACCCCACGTACCTGCTGCCGCATCTCCAGGCTGGGCACATCCGTGAGTGGCTGCAGCATCGTGGCGCGCAGAAGGCGCTGGCCCACAGCCGTGCGCGTGTGATTGAACATGTGGAACAGGCTGTGGCTTGCACGATGTGCACGGAAGTTTGTGGGCGGCAGATCACCAGCCCTGCAACAATGATTGGTCCACAGTCATGCACACTTCCTATAAACCAAGAATCAAATGCACCATTGAAGGCATGAGCAGACGATGCAGAGAGCATTCACTGGAGCCTCAACATGCTGTTGCGTCCAGCAAGAAAGCACACACCCTTTCTTGTAACGATTGAACTGGTTGAACACAGGCGGTGGTGGGCGTTTGCTCCCCCATGCCCCTGGGATTGACTGTGGCAGGATCTCCAATGAAGAGATGCTCTCTGCAGTGTGCAGGCAACGAGATCAACCGCTGAATAAACGCAGGCAGACTCAAACCAAAGGTGGCAAAACAACAGCATGTTTCTGGCGTGGCCTGGCAGCTTTGTGGAGCCGCACCTGCATCAATGCGCATGTGCGCCGTTGTCCCCACGACCTCCACACGGACTGAGTGCGCCAGCAGTACTCGCTCCCTATCCATCTGCAGATGCTGCAGCAGTGCACCAGCTGCGCCAAGCGCAAGGTATATACCTGCATGCCCTGCACCCGCTGCTGTGGTGCGCGTGATACGCGCCCATGACTCTTTCAATGCCACACGCTGCAGCGCATCTCGCCCCTTTCCATCATCAAACGCACTGCGTGGCAATGTGTGAATGATATGTGGTAGGCGCAACCCCTGCAGTGCTGGTGTTGCACTTCCAAAGCGCGATCCTGCAGGGCATCATAGAGAAATGGCAGTGACAGTTGAGGGAAACAGCAAGGTGGTGCATGAGATTTTAAATGGCATGAGCACAGCGATCAGATTGAACCAACCAGTGGTGGTGCGGCTGGAGTCCGGTGCCAGTAGCACAGCCTCAGATGCAGCATACAGGTCCATCAGCATCCTGCACGTATCGTTTGCACTCGAACGCCCCAAAGGTTGTTGTACAAGTGCATGGTGGCTCTCATGCAAAAGGCACATGGGGCACACCAAACGCACATATTGTACAGCATGGACAGCTGAACGCCACACACCGAGTTGTGGCAGCCACACCATGCGCTGCCTCTGCATACTGCGTGAGGTAAATGCACATCTGGCTGAGGTCAAAGGCACAGAAGCCCACCTGCAAAGCAGCAAGTGGGGCACTTGCAGTCAGCCCCATGACCACAAACATGCACTCAATACGAACAAGAAACTGCAGCCCACCTCCCCAGCTCTGTTGTCAATGAGGCTGACCATGCATCCTGCGCATTGATTAGACTCCTCTTGGACGGGCCCCCCCTCGCTCATGCCGCTTGGCATTACAGAGCCCCTCTCGCCTGCTGCCTCGCTCGGCCCATCATCTGCCCCTCCCCATCCTGCCTCAGCCCACAGCCTGCGCGCTGTGGCCACCTCTGCAGCCATGGCCCTGCGTCAGCTGAGCTGTCAGTTCAAGAGTTGAGAACTCCTGCTGCTGCACAGGAGCATGATACCGCCCCGTTTGGTTTGCAACATGGCATTCGATGTGCCAGAGCCTCACCCGCAGCGCTTGGTGTGTGGAAAAGATACATGTGTGCGACCAGGAAAAGATACATGTGTAAGTTCTCAAGTTCTTTAAACTGCGTTCTTGTACACGACTAAGGTACAAATTTAATCGCACTAAACCGTTTTTGTGCCGAAGTACTGGTTTCGTGTCTTCGGATACAAATGCCCAGCTTCCGTGAAGGCGCGTTCGGTACAGATACACTGATTCCTGGGGATAAGTTGCAGGAACTTGAACGCATGCTTCACGACTTAATCAAAGCTCGTGCTGGGCAACTCCCCTCGTTCCCAATGCTCCAGCTACCAGATCTAACGCGTCATCTACATGGTGAGTTTTCCTAACCCAATTGCGATATCCCTTCATGGCAGCATGCACGGCATGTGCTGTTGACATGGCATGACGTGGCATGTACACCACTCACCTGCCATGCGAATACACCAGGCCCTGTGTGGTGTGAAGGCATCTAGTGGGTTTGTGGAAGCGTGCGTATGCTATCATACATGTCGCTGCTGAAGTGCTGCTGCGGTTTGCAATGGTTTCTGCTTCCTTTTGGTTCCTGCCTGCAGAGAAGTACGATCCAGCCACGGTACGCCCTGCGTGATCCATGGTGCACGTACTTGTTCTGTTATTGGCTAATGGATGCAGCAGCAACTCATGAAGCACACGCCTCAGGCAGTGCCGGTGCCCTTGCACCATGCTCTGCGCTATGGCTGATGCCCCTGCAGAAGCAGCCACGGCTGGAGGGGGACCCTTCCGAGTGGTTCCCAGTGCCTGGAATGTATGGTGGCTTCAGCTTCAAGTTTGAAAGGGTGTGTAGCTCAGGACGCTGTGCGTGCTGCCAGGTTACACATGCAGAATCTCACAGCATGCAAACGCCGTGTTATTTATTGTTGCAGCATGCAAATGTCCAAAGCTGCATTATGCATAGCAGCATCATGCTGGACCTTGCCATACTGTGCAGTCGCTGACCTCGTGATGCAACTATGTTTGGTCTTGCAGCTGGGTGATGAGCCTGCGCTGGTGGTTGAGTCGTGGAGCCGTGTTGTGGGTGGGTCGGGGCAGCGGCACCGGCTGTCACTAGAGGGCGGCTGCGAGCTGCTGGATGAAGGTTTCGTGTGACCACAGACCACGTGCTGCTGTAGAAACCTGAGGGCAAACAGCATCCGGGACTACGCAGGATGAGTTTCGTCAGGTCGCCACAGATCTGAGAATGTTTGACACTAGACCCTCCATCAGCACGAGCCACACTTGTGACCACCACCCATCCCGGATCCTGAGCGTCATGCTTCCATAAACCCATGCATTATACCATGCCCATGTGTACCTATGTATCTGATGATTTCTGCACTTGTGAATACAAGCAATGTTGAGTGATCGTGAGGTTTGCTATCCATGCTCATTGTTGTTTGTAGCGCTCTTCTTGTACAAGTGGTGTCCCATGTTTGTTCATGTTGTTCCCTGCAGATAGCATGCCATACGAGTGCAAAGTGGTAATAAGCTTTGCCAGAAGCTGACTGCTTGTTGAATGCATAGCCCTTAGCGGCTATGGCAGAGACACCATTGCCGCTCCCTCATGCAACTGCCTGTAATGCCTAACTCTCCTTAACAGCCTGCTCTGCCTTCGCTGCACGCTCCGCCTTGTCAGCTGCCCTCTTTTTCTTCCTTGCTGCAGCTTCCTGTTCAGCAGCAGCCTTGGCCTGGAGTGTCAATGCCACTGTGCTGGGGGTTTTGTGCTTGCCGCCCACAGGCACCCCTGCAGTGCAGATTTTTATGCAGCACAGGTGTGCATCAGTGGGATCAACAGCAGCACACAAGATAGGTGCTGTGCCACCCCTTGTACTGAGCATTGTCCTTGCTTAGTGCAAACGAGCAGAGTCTGGATGTGACAGGCAGGCACTCGTTGCGCAAAGAGCTCGCGCTCACCGACGTCAGCAAGTTGTGACACCAAACTGTCCAGCGCCAGCACAGCCGCCTGCTCACTGTCCTTTGCATCCACTTCTCGCACCATTGACACCCTGAGCCCATGCGCCAAACGTAGGGTTGGGGCAGCAGTGTTCACTTGTTGACAGCGCAGCACAGCACACTGCGACATGACTCTGTCCACTCCATGCCTGCTGGCCAACCTGTGCACCAGCTCCTGCTCAGCTGAGACAAGATGCAGGCATCACTGGATCCTGTTGAGTATTGGCACGCAAGCACACCTGTGACCATCCGCCAGCCACTGGCGAATGCGCTTGAGCCGCACTTCAATGTCGTGCGCTGCAATCTTTGGGCTGAAAAACACTTCCTTGACTTTGGCTGCCTGTTTGGCTTCCGTCCGCTTCTGCCCCGCCTGCTGTTGTTTCCCAGCCGCCCCTGCTGCTGCGCCTGGCCCCTGCTGCCTGCGTGCGGTGGGTGCGCTGCCCACTGCCTTTGCCGCTACGCGCTGTCCCTGGTGCACTGCCTCATACGTTGCCTCTGCCCTGCTGCGATCTGCTCCCTTGCCTATGTTGAGGGCCTCCACGCGGAGCCGCTTGGCTTCCTCCAGCCGCTGCTTGGAGTGCTGAATCTTCAGCGACTTGTAACTGGTGATCTTGGCCACCGGAGGCCCCTGCGACTCAGGCCCCTTGAACTCCACCAAATCCAGCTGCGGACGAGGTGAGTGGATCAGTGAGAATTTGGACTCAAAAACCAAAGTTCACACCTGGCCACTTCACCAGCTGCAGGTGCACATTCATGTTTAGATAGCATTGGTAGCTGCATGTGAGTCATGCGCCCAGTCACCTTGTGTTCTGCTGCTGCCTTCAAGGCATCCTTGCGGTTCATAACCTCAGTGTGTCCATCAGGAAATATGACCTTCATGTGAGCGGGAGCACATGGTGTGACTTGATCCAGTCAGACATACACGCGAACAGCAAGATCCTGCGCACATCATCACGGGTCATAGTGGTGTGCAGCATGTGCTGGCCGCCATACCTGTAGGTTGCGTGAAAAGATGGCATCATTGACCCTGTGGTGCTTGTCGTAGTCATCCGTGAACCTGGAGGTACAGCAGCCAGGTGACATTGGTTCTCCATCCACACTTAGCACACTAACCAACTGCTGCTGTGCACATAGAGACAGATGTTATTTTTGTATGGTGCATGCCCTTACATACCGATGGGTACTGGACATCGCTCGGTGCATGGCACTGTGCATGCTCCCAGTACTGCTTCGTGCACCATGGGCACAAACGGATGGCTCTGATTGCTGGGCTGCTGGCGTTGATGGAAATGCATACAAGCTGTTTGAAGTCAAATCATGTTGCAGGTTGATCCTACTCTCAGAGCTGACTTGGCACCGGAAAGACGAGGAAAACCACTGGATCAATGATGGCTGTAGCAATCCATACAACCCGTCGGGCAAGCGCAAGGGCAACACAGAACCCTGGTCGAGTATAAAGGCTCTCCGAAACACCTTATGCACGAGCATTTTGGCTGTAAAATACGATACACTCAACAGATCAAGACGACATGCAGGCAATCGCTGGTTCTGTTATTACCTGACTGGTGGTTGGGCAAGCACATCCAACCACTCAAAAGCAAGAAGTTCCAGGCTTCTCCGTACTGAGACCGCCTTGTAATTTGGGGCCAGCGCAATGAAGATGACATGAGCGAAGCACGCTTGTAGCATTCGGAATTGCGTTGTATTTTCACAACAAACTAGGATGGAGGAACTTAAGAGCACATATCTGGCTGCTTCGAAGGACATGGCTTGCGAGCCCATTGACTTCCTCCTAGAACAACTATCTTCTTCGGCAGAGCTTCAGGAAATAAACTTGAATGGCAGCCAGAAACGATTGTTCAAGAAACGCGTGCAGCCCATGCAGGTCAGCATGAGACATGCAAGCTGCGCTCCTGCCATGCACTCTGTGCATGATTCACATGCTCAACACTGCGCAGGACTGTTTGCTCCATGCCCCATGTGCTCTGCAGAAACGCGATCTGTATGCCTGCTTGCAGGTGTTCGCTGTGTGCCAAGCACTGTCCAGCGACTCACAGATTGTGACATTAGACCTCTCCATTAACAGCCTCAACGATATAGCAGCACAAGCAGTAGCGGGTCTTATCAAGGTGATGTTGTGCTGCCTGGCGTGCTCTGAACAGCCAGCCAATCATGCAGCCAGGTCATTGATCAGCATGGCAACTCGACTGCAGCAGCTGTAGCCTTATCAGGCTCAAGTGCTGCTCAACACAGGCAACCCCAGTGATGCAAAGGAACAACCTGTAGTGTGCCCTGTGCCAAGAGTGCGTTGTGTTGTGTGTCTGTATACATACTTCACGTACTGGCGTGTTGTTCCACAGGCCTCACGCACACTCAAATTCATCAACCTGGGCAGCAATGACATCGGGCCAAAAGGAGCCAAACACATTGCCGCTGCCATGACTGTACCCGGTTGCGTGCTGCAGGTGATGTCATGTGGCATGTGTAACATGTGCGCCATCAGAATCCACTCTTGTTAGCAAGGTCTGCTCAGGCCCTGGCTGCCGCATTATCATACCGTACTTGGATCGGGCTTGTGCACACATTCTGAGAAACGCATCAACGCCATGCATTTGTGCTGCTGCAGGCGCTTTCACTGCGCGGCAATCCACTAGAGGACGAGGGTGTGAGCGCCATAGCAGATGCCCTCAAGTGTGTGACTTGTTTCATGACAAGACTGAATATACATTTGTTCAGAGGGGTGCGGTGGTTGAAGTGCGCTTGGATGTATGACTCGTTGTTGTGAATCGTCAGTTGTGAATGCACAGACGGACTGTATGGCTGGGGGTACCGTGGACGAATGGCTGGTGCCTGCACTCGCCTCCATCAGCATGTGTGCTCATTGTGCGGTTGTTGGCGCACCTGCCCTACCGCAGGGTCAGCACCTCCATCTGTGCGCTGGACATGTCCCAGGTGCACGCGGGCGTCAAGGGCCTGATCGCGCTGTGTGGCGCGCTGGGTGCGGAGGGGCCCGGCAATACGAGCCTGCAGGTGCTGGACATTGGTGCTCCCATCATCCACATGCAGCAGGTGGGTGTGGGCAGGTAATAGAAACAGCAGGGCAGGTCTGCCAGGTGCGGGTGGGCCGGGTGTGTGCACTCTGCGATCAACAGTTCTTGCGGCCGAATGCACTGCTTGACATGCTGCAGCACAGCATGTGGCACGTGATGTGTATGAGCTGTAGGACACGACCGTGCTGTCCATCGCGCGCATGCTGGCCAGCAACAGCTCACTCACTGAGCTTGGGCTGAGCAAGCATAGCCTGGTGGACAGCCAGCTGGAGACGCTGGTGACATATGGCCTGCTGCGCAACACCTCCCTCACCAGCCTTGACCTGCGTGCCAACAGGCTGTCGGGATTTTCTGGTAAGCTGGACACTCCATGCCTTTGTATGTATCCGCGTGCGCGCCTTGATGTGAGGATTGCAGTGTGCCATTTTCATGCTGCCTGGGCACCACACCCCGTGCTCTGTGAACCAGCATGTCTGAAAACTCCTGTCCTCTGACACTGCAAGCTGGCTCCAAATGGCATGTGTATGCCCTTGCACTCTGGATCCCCTTACCAATCACACCACACAGGGCCCCAGCTGGAGCGGCTGCTAACCGACAGGCAGCAGCTGAACTCGCTGGTTATCTCACACAACATGCTGGGTGATACGGGCGCGCTCGCTCTTGCGCGCTGCCTGCCGTACTGCCAGTGGCTGACCAGCCTGGATGTGCGGTCCAACAACATCGGGGAGCAGGGGCTGGTGGCATTGGCGGAGGCGCTGCCGCTGGCGGGACACCTGCAGAGCCTGATGCTGTGGGGCAACGCAATGGGGCCAGCGGCATGCCGAGCGCTTGCAGATGCGATGGGGCAGGTGCGTGCAGTATGCAAGGTGGCCAGGTTTGAAATATGAGGCCTCAACCACCTCATCAATCTGTCTGCTCCGCCTGCATGTCCCGGACGAAACAAGCGTCCGGCCACAGGCGCACATATGGCCCATACACATGCACTCTGATGCTCCTGCTGGGCTGTTTGGTGCGCTGCCACAGGTGGGCAGTGGGCTGGTGACAGATATCCGCACGTATGAGGTGGATGGCCGTGCCCAGGTGGCGCTGGTGGAGGTGGAGGACATGTACAGCTGAGCAGGAGCAATGCAAGCAACCCAGTGTAATGGGAACCTGTCTGCGGCTTACAGCCATAATCATGGAGCATACAGTAGTAAGAGAAAGAGCGTGTACTGGTAATGTACCAGATCGGCCAAGTGACAAGGAGAAGCAACAGACATTGCGGTCAACATGTGATAAGCACAGCAGCACGCATGCACACATCAGTATCCCCATCCGTTCCTGCCTCATTAGCCAGGTGCGGCAAGCCAGCCAGCAGCATTCCGGCTGACTGCTGTCGTGATCCTGTTGACCACAGAGCTGGAAAGCAATTGACAGCGCCCAGTCTGGGAAGCACCGTCCAGGCTGATGTGGCATGTGAGCATGTGCTGCATGCACCATCCACCTGTAACCACCATAGACACCAGTTGAGGTCCCTCATGGGATTGGACTGCGGCCTGTAGTGATCGTGTCCTCAGCTGCTGCCCACCAGTAGGGCCAGGAGCTCGGCCTCCTCAGTGGCTGCCAGGGCCTGAATATGGAACAGCCAGGTAGACAGCGACTGAGTGCGCCGCGGCCCACTCAGTGCCACCTGCAGCTGCTGCAGCAGTGCCCGTGGGCGCGGCAGGAACGCGGCGAGTGGGAGGTCAGACATGCAAGGGGGCCAGCAGTAGTCCACCTGCATGGCTCCACTCGCACTGCTGCCTGCACCTGCAGCCACCTCCGCTGCTGCAGCCTCCGCAGCCACCCGCGCACACAGCTCACCTACCATCAGCTGCACTGAGCTGGAGGTGACCGTGAAGACAGAGTCTGCACGCAGCACCTCCATTGCGTGCACCTTCTGCTGCATCGCCGAGCCTGGGAGCACATGTGACCCGGCCGCCTCACAGGTTTTCGCCACCACGGACACCACGATATGGGCAGGAATGCGATAAGATCCATCCTGGCTACGGTGCTCTGCAGGCTGCGCCAAGATGCACAGCCCTGCTGCCAGCTGCGGCAGCTGGGCGTCGCCCCACAGCGCCACACATGCCGCACCAAGGGCCAGTTTCTCTGTGCTGAACATCACAGGCTGGTCCTTGCTGTGCGGTTCCTGCTGCCGCGTGATGGACGCTGCTCCTGTGCCCTGCTCCTGCACAGCCTCACCTGCTGCTGGCCTAGCTGCTGAAGCACGCGCAGCTGCAGTGTGAGGCGCTGTAACTGGGGATGACTGCAGCTGGACGGGGGCGCCTGCAGCACGCAGTAGCGCCTCCACATCCAGGCGCAAAGCGTGGTTGGTGCCTTGGAAGGGGACTAGGTGCAGGATGCCATCCCCAACACCAAAGGCCGCCTGCATCTTGGAGCCCCGTGGCAGTGCATCCCACTCACGCCCAGCATGCTTGTGCAGCTCGACACCAAGCTTGGTACCTGGCATGGTGTAGTCACTGCTCCCACCACCAACTCCAAAGGTTGCAATCGCGCAGGCAGCTACCCTCCTGATCACCTGCGCAGGCTGGGACCCAGCGTACACCTTCTGAGCCGCCTGGCACAGCAGGCAAACCATGTCGTCCTTGCCACCAGCAAATGCTGTTTGCGAAGGCAGCATCGTGTCGCCAGCAGCACCAGACTGGGTCCTGGGTGCTGTGCTTGATGCAGACAGTGGACGCCCAGCGGCAGCCGGTGCGTTGACCAAGGTGCTGCTTGTGGCTGCAGCTGCTCGAGCCATCGTACGCAATTGTGTCACATCCAGCTTCACGTTCACTTCGTCCTTGTGAGCCTTGGTGATGATGAAGCAGGGCAGCTCTCGGATAGACCGCAGTTTGTATCGCATGGAACCGCCAAGCAACTTGGACACAGCCACCCCCAGCTGAGACCCACACATGCTGTGCGGGCCCTGGGGGCCGGTGGCAGCACTAAGCAGGACCTGCGCTGCTGCACGTCCCATGCGGCTAGCATCATCGCTGCCCCTGAAAGCTGCCTCGACCAGCTGCGCCATACTTGAGGAGGTAGCTGCCGCTGCAGATGCAGACTTGATGTCAGGACGCGTTGCCTGCTGTGGACTCGCCAGTGGCCTGGAGGGACCAGCACCACTGACATCACTGCAGCCGCAGGTGCTAGCCCCAGCCATGGCATGCAGCCTGGCAAGGCATGTGTCTGCAAAGCTCGCAGCCCCTGAGCCCGACAGCCCCGTCAGGATCTGTTTCAGGCTAGAGCGAGCATTGGGGTGGAATTTGTCGACCAGGGCTGGCATGCGGGAAACGCTTGGTGGCCATTGTTTGCGTGTGTGCGGGACAGGTTGCCTCTGGTGGCATGCATCAATGGCTGCTACCAGATCTGCAACCTGCAGCCGCACCACCTCTGCGCCCTGGTCATCCTGTGTGCACAGGAGCAGGGGCCGGGCAGCATCAAGTCGCTGCATCGCTGCTGCTTGCTGCTGCTCCCGCTTTGTACCTGGTAGCGGCTGCCCTGCTCCTCCGCACACCAGCAGCATTTGCTCAACCACAAACGATACGCGTGCCTGCCAGAACGGATGGTTGCGCTTGTGCACCCAGCGCGCCTGTAGCGCAATGCTGATGCCAGCCACAGCAAGGGCGGCGCTGTGCGGCCACCACACAGCCAAGCACGCCATCGCCACTGCCAAGCGATCGTCGTCCATCTCGTGGAGCTGCGCAGCGGCTGCAGTGCCAGCCTGGCTTGCAGATGGCGCCGAAGGTGGAGCAAGGTGGTTATGACTGACAGGAGGCATATCCATGCTACCACCCAGGCCCAGATCTGGCGGCAGCACTGCTGCCTGCAGGCATGGAGGATGCAGGCACATCATGACACGCCAGGGTTGGTGAGTCGACGAGTTGCAATGCCACAGCCATTGTACAGTCCCAAAGGAGCCATATGGCACAGCGAAAACGGAGTACGAGGTGGCAAGTGTCCGAGCACTTACGGCAATTTGGGTGGCCAAATCCTGCAAGCCAGAGGTGCTGAGGCGCAATACGCCGCCATTCACACGTCCATCAAACAGCAGGCCCAAGCCGTCCGCAAGTGCACCAACCGCAGTGCTGACCCCAGAGCTGCTGCCATGAGCATGCAGGTGCGTGACGTGGGCACCCCAGGAGGAGGGGCCAGCACGCTGCAGCAGCAAGGCAACCTCCTCCACACCCATGGCATGAGGCCCGTGTGTGCCTGCTGTGACCCCTGCCAGAGCACAGGCGGCAAGGCACCTGAGCTGCATCAGGTGGAAGGGCTGTGCAGCCGCAGAGTTGGTGGCTTGCGTGCTGGTGGTGACTGGAAAAGCAGCAGTGGTTGGGGCAGTGCCATAGGTAGCCAGGGCCAGGATGCGGATGCCCAGACATGCAGCGCTTGGCTCCTTGGGTGCAGCAGCGCTCGGTTGATACAGGGCAGGTGGTGCGTTGCTGGCGGCAGCAGCTGTCGCGGGGGTGATGGTATGTTCAGGTGCACACGACACGAGATGATTGGCACTGCGCGTCACAGCCTCAATGTCCAGCACAGCCGCCTTGTTGCTCCACTTCGGGGCATTCACCGCCTTGACATAGGGAGCTGCTGCGGCGACAATGGCCCCAACCTTGCCCGCGGCAGTGAAGCTGGATGGCGCTGAAAGCTTCAGGTGGTCCCCAAGGCTGGAGAAGAGCATGCTGTGAGGACCGACCGGCCCTGTAGAGCAACCTGCTAGGATGAGCACTGTGCGGCGAATCATTACGGAGACAGGAGCAGACCCTGGCCATAGCCGTTCTGCAGCCTGTTCCAGCGTCTCAGACATAGCTTGTACGCCTGGAGGTGTAACAGGTGCCGAGCTTCGTGTTGCTACATGTGCTCTTGGTGAGCTTGACCCAATGACAGCAACCGACGGCGCACGCTGCAGACATGATTCACAGAGCATGAACCTGAGAAAGAGCGGGGATGGGGTTGTGTGGCGCAGGGTTACACACACGAGGGCGTAAGCTTGCCTCTTCCTACGTGCAGGAGCACCCATGCAGCAAAGCGCACATGACTGGAACTGGCAAGCCTGCACCCACCTGATCACCAGTACACACCGTGTCCTGAGCCACATGATGGCACGTGCCAGAGCCCTCAGGCAGCGGGCTCTGTGGCCACCTATGCGTCAGCATCCCCTTCGGATCCGGCGGCTGTGGCTGCGCAGTATGTTGTGCTCCTTTGGCCAGTGGCTTTGCCTGGGTTGTCTCGGGTGCTGAAGCAGCCGTTGATGGCAAAGGTTCCCCCAGCCGCATGTCCCCCAGCCCCCCTGTCACTGGTGAAGCACAGTCACCCTTGGCCGAAGCGTGACACCCGATGCACACATCGTCATCATCGTCATGAGCAGCAGCAGCAGCAGCAGCAGCAGCAGCGTCATGTGTATCTGCTGTCAGGAGCGGAAAAGCAGCAACTGCAGTGGAGTTGGCTGGAGGGCTGTCCCCACCATCTTCTTGTGACTCAGCGTGCTCATCAGCCCATGCTACGGGAAACGACAGGATGTTGCTGGCCATTGTTGCAGCACCACCCAAGGCGCACGCATCGGGCTGCACGTCCATGTTCCTGCTCAAGCCCCTCAAAATCCCGCCTGATGTTCTTGCTGCTGCAAGTAGCTTAGTTGCTCCTGTGCAACACGCGCAGCATAGCAATAGGGAGGATCACCGTGCAGTACCATGGTGCAACACAGGGAAGGCGTACTAACGGTGAGAGAATCCAAGTACGTGGATGAAGAATGTGATGTATGTGATGTATGCTGTTCCTCCACCAGAAGGTGGCAGGGCGGGTGCAAGCGGTGACATGCTTGCGTCATGCAGGACGACTATCAAGTTTCGACGAGGGACACTGCGGATGTTCTATCAGGTGAAACAACACACTCACATCGACCTGCCCGATTGTGACGCTCCTGCGAACGCGACATCGCCCCTGAGATCACAATCCTGAGCTGGGCGAGCGATGCAATGGACAGAAGAGTGCGTGCCATCAAGTTGCGCGTTCTGCATGTACCGCACAAGCAAAGACTACTACACAGCACGAGCATGTGACTTCAATGAGGTTGGTCCGTTCGGGTCGCTGGCCATCTGCTGAGACAAGTTGTTATATTGTAAGCTGGTGCAACAAGTTGTTAATGCTAACTGTCGCAGCTGTGTGCATGCTTCGGGCAGATGCCTCAGACCTGATTTTTCCATTGTTCTACTGCTGCAGTGTGTGTGTTGTGTAGCATTGGCCTGTGGGGCCATGCTTGTTGTCAAGGAGCGTGAGCTGTAGTTGGAAGCGTGGTGGGAGAGAGCGGTAAGGCGTCCATCGCAGCACTTGGAACCCATTGCGGCTTAGCACAGCTTGCAGATAACCTGCATAGCCGCGTTGCTGCGGACGCAGCGACCTGGCATAGTCTTCATGCGCCCTCAATGCCTGGAGCGGCATGACTCATGTGATTGGGTAGAGCAGGCCCCAACACTGTCATACCACAGCCGGAGATTCGACCGTCCTCATGCAACATCTCCCGCACCCACCACGTGGCCCACATGCCCGAACGTGCTCCTGTCTTCATTTGCATCCCCTGCCCTTCCTGCGCCCCCGGTCCCACCAGCGCCCACGCCTCCACCCCAGCCACCAGGTCCCTCCACACACAGCTGTGCATGGGACCATTGGTCTGATGCAAACCGAGCTACAACCTTGGACTCAAACTCCTGCAGTGATATCAAGCCCCCGCCCAAGCCATTGCCCACGGCTGCTGCAGTGCCTGTTGTTGGGGCACCACCCAAGGATGCAAGGGGTTTGCCGTTGTAAAGCGCACGCACAGCGAAACGTCCAGGGCCCACACCACCTGCCAAGCTCCAAAGCTCCAGAGTGACGGAGGCAGTGAAGGGGGGCCAGGCGGCAAGGGGCTCCCCAAGAGCTGCATGTGTGCAGGTAGGCAGTGGGCGTGTTGGAGTGAGAGTCAGAATGACGTCAGTACGCATCCTGCGTGCCTCTGGCTGTCATGGCAGCATGAACTGAAGGCAGCAGCTTCTGGTGGACTTATCGCTGCACTCACACGCAGTACAAGCAGCATCGTGCACAGAGTGACATGCGCGCTGACCCACCTGCCATGAGCGGCAGCAGCGTGGTGTCATGGCCTGACCATAGCGCGAGGCGTGGCGTGGACACGCAGCCGGCACTGCTCCACCCAGCCTCCACACACGACGCAGCTGCCTTGATCTGGGCGGCGAGTACAGCCAGCAGTGGCCCAACGCCGAGCTGCAGCAGGCCCTGCAGTGTGTGAATCAGTCAACACGTGGGATGGTTCATGGCCATCACGCAGAAGTGTACTGGCCTGAGCAGTGTCAAACGTTCTGAGGCTCATGTCGTCATGTTGCAGTATCAAGCGGCCAGCACACAGCAGCAATGCCGCACCTGGCATGTGGGTGGGCCAGTGCCGGCCCCCTGGGCCACAGCGCCCACTGGGCAGGCAGGGCCCACCACAGCTGTGACACGCCGCGTGGCCTCACGGTCAATCATGCCCCCCAGGGTCTCAGTCATGCCGGGGTAGGTGGGCAGCCCGTTGGCCTCCAGGCACATGCTGCGTGTGCATGCGCAATCAGCCGTTACGTGAGTGCGCATAGTGGGCAGCCGCACACCAAGCACACTGCCTGCTCGGCTGTCATCATCAAGTCGCCAGCAGCATGAGCAGAACCAACGCAGGCGCCACAAGCCTCATGTGGCACGGCAACAAGATGGGACCTGGACGCACATGGCGTCCAGCAACCGCTTCCAGCTGACCCAGGAGCGTGACTCCTGCTGCGGCAGCCCCAGGAACAGGCGCACGCTCTGTGCCACATCCCGCCCCTCCTCCTCCATGCCCTCCATCGGTGCTGCATGCAGGCCAGGTCAGCAGCATTGCATCGTCTGTGGTGGCTCATGCAGCGATGTTCAGCACTGCAATTCCGCATCCAGGCTTGAACAATTGACATCCACACAATGGTCGATGAGTAAGTGGAACGCATCATCTGCTGCCAAGCTGCACCCACTGTGGGTTTCCTTCTCTGCCTTGCGCATCAGCACTGCGAGCGCCTTGCACTTTGCCAGGTTAGCGTACAGCACTTCCTCCTCAGGTGGCGAAGCCACTGCCTTGACAGTGCGCGGCAGAGTCAGGTGGGCGCTTCCCCCGCCCAGGCCCAGCAGCACGGCGCGGAGGCTGAATATGGTGCGGTTGTGGAAGGAGGTACGGGCATACAAATGGGACGGAGATGCAGAGAGCAGCTGGTGCTTGCGCACGTAACGGTCGTGCAGCCAGCCGCCCAGCTGTATGCCTTGTCTGAAGCCTGCCTCCGTGACCATGCCCGTGTGGCAACCGCCATTCAGCAGCCCGTGCCGGTACGCGCCTGGCGCATGTGTTGCGTCTGCTGTCTGCTTGGCAGGAAGTTGCTTGCCATCCGGTGTTGCTAAGTCAAGCTCAGGTGCCTATTTGTGAGATGGTTGAAACCAGTGTGAACGCTTTCAGCAGAGCGGGGAAAGAAGCAGCTACTCAAGCTGGCCCAGACCCTCGCATGCATCAATACACCTGGCCGGGGCCAACACCCTGCTCTCACCTTACTTGCATCAAACCTGCAGCCCGTCCACTGCACCTCCTTGTGCAGGTAGCGCTCTGCAAGTGGTGTACGTGCTACATCCCTGCAAGCAGCAGACGCATGCAAGCATAGGTCGCATGTTGATGCCCATGCTGCTTTCCAAGTTGGACAACCCAATAAAAGGGCATGCGTATGGTGCATCATGCATATGATACCGATACTGGTGTGTTGCTTCTGTCCATTGCTTGTTCAGCTGATCTGTACCCGCCTGAAAATGACTTGTGCCAGCTCCAGCTTAGCACCCTGAGGTATGTCCTTATCTAGCTCTAAGTCTGTTGGAAACTTGATGGCAGCGCCAAAAAACCCTGGGGGTTTGCTGAGCAAGGCTAACAACGCTAAAAGCATCATTTTCTATAACACTTTTAGCCGCTATCATCGGGGCCAAGCTCGGCGTATCCCCAAACCCTAACCGTATTTGATATGCCACAAGTGGTTGAGGGCAAGGTAACAACGTCTACTTGCCTGGGAGGAGCTTATTGCAATGCAGCCGTGGGAGAAAGGTCTCGCTGTTGCGGGTGGAGTTGTGGGCTTCCTGGCCCTGGCTTGGCCGTTGGGATCCTGGCAAGTTGCAGCAAATGTGCTGACTGCATAAGCTGGTCTTCTAGACGCTCATATGGCTGAGCATTGCATGATACAGCGCAGCGGGTACCATGATAGATGTTTGGTCCGCATGCTGTGGGATGTCAGCAATGGCATATGATGTAGTATCTGCAGGCTGCAAGTGAAGGTGCTTGAGAAGCCTGCCTACTCAGTCATCCGCAGCCTGGGTCGCAAGCGCTCACTTGGGTAAGAGCATGGCCCGGTCATGTGCCAGCTGCATGTCATGTAAGTGCACGTCCTAGCACACGGCATGTCATGCACCTTTTTCAAATCTGCATATACAAATTCCCGCAGGTGGCTTGTGGGTGACTATGGCGCAGAGCTTAGGCAATACAAGCCGTTCCTGATTGCTGAGGTGTGGGGTTAGGAATGAGTTTGGGGTCAAATGCGCTGCCATGCAACTTACGGGGTCACAGGAACCAGGGGCAGCGCTCACCCTATGGCAGGGTCTATTGCTGTGGTGCCCTGCACGCAGCCATACATTAAAGCAGTTCAATCACACTGCACCGAGGTACTGTGTTCCCCACGGCAGGTGGAAATCAAGGATGCAGAGAACATGCGTGCTGCTCTGAACCGCGGCTTTCGCAAAGTGGCTTCATTTATTTTTGGCAACAACACATCAGCCATCAGTGCCACACCCAGCAAGGAGTCAGTTGCCATGACGTCCCCTGTGGCGCTGGAGGTGGTGGGGGCAGGAGTGGCCGAGAGCGAGACAGTGGCCATGACCAGCCCAGTGGCAGCTGAAATGGTCACCATGGCAGGGCAGCCGGTGTACAGGTCTGCATTCTTGCTGCTGGTCCATATGGTGTGATTCTTGTTGTGCTCCAGCCTAACAGGAGTGCAACCAGCAACGCATGCTGTGCACTTGGTATGAAGCTGGCTGTATGTATCACACAAAAAGTACCGCATTTGGCAAACCAAACTGTTTACTCATCAATTGTAGGGTCTCGTTTGTCATGCCATCCAAGTACACAAGAGGCACTCTGCCCAAACCCAAGGACCCAGACGTGGCGATTAAAGAGGTGCAGTTATGCACACTGCATGCCTTCATACAATACCACGATCACGGTGCATGAAGCATGGCACGGAGCTCCTGGAGCATGGCATTCCGTGTCCCTCGTTTGTTTCTCCATTGAGACTGACCGCAGAATCACAATGTCATGATGTTGCCCCTGCGACTGCAGGTCTCAGGGCGCACCATGGCAGCTCTGGGCTTCAGTGGCAGTTTGCCATCAGAAGCAATCGTCAATCAGAAGGCGGCTGCACTGCGTGCATGCATGCAGGTGTGAACTGTACATGCATGGTGTGTTGGCCATGCCCATGGGGCTCACATGCAGCGCACATGTCCTGTATGTGGAACATACGAGCAAGGTCCCAATGGTGCATGTGCTCATCTGCATGTACGTAGGAAGAGGGCTTAGTGCCAGTGGGTCCGCTGCACCTCTGGCAATACCATCCACCATTTGCTCCTGGGTTCGTGCGTGTGAATGAGGTGCTGTACGAGGTTGCAGTGTGACAATGCGCATGCGAGAGCAATTGCAAGGCGCAAAGGGCCAAGGGTGCTAAGCATCTGTCGCCCGCTCGTTTAACAGCCAGCGCTGGCGCATTGGACAGTTTGGTTTAGATTTATATCAATGTGGGCTTGCATTGTAAATCATATGTGTTACGTAAAGAAACTTTGGAACTGTTTCTCATTCAGAATTTCACAGGCCATTCATCTCCCTATCTCAGCGTGTACCACACGATCATCCCTGGTACGTGCATCCCTTGCTACTGCATGTCCCGCACGCGGCGGCGCAGTACATCCAGCTCAGCCTCCAGCGCGTCTGACCGTGGTGCACCGCTGGCTGCGCCCTGCATGACATCACCATACCGCGGCAGCGATGCCTGCTGCCCACGTCCAACAGCTGCAGGTGTGGCGCAAGGTGGTAAGAAACGTCATTGGGAGATGTGGTGCTCTCGAGGTGTCAGGCAGATGGTGCTACAAGAGTCACCTTGCGTCTTTGTTCCAAGACAGCCAGTGTTGCTGGTTCATGCTCAGCTGCCCAAGCATGACATTCGGTCAGTTGTGCCTGCAAATCGAGGCAAAATGCTGTGGGTGTGGGTGTATTCCATGAGCCACTTCTCTGTCCCGCCCCATGTCTCACCCTGCTTCAGGGCCGCCAGATCATCCTCCACCCCACCGGCGCCCTCCAGCTGCACAGCATCAAGTAACAGTAGGCGAAACACACACTGGGCACATGTCTGCAATGCGCATTCCCCCTCATTGCTGATGCGGTCTAATACACCATCAGGCCAGCACACCCGTGTCATTCAACAGCACTTGTTCATGACTGATACTCCCAGACCCTCTTTATCACACTGTGCAGGCTGTCCCTGAAAGCGCGCTGTTGCCACAATTCACAGTACTAGGTGTTGTGCTGCAGCCCGCACCCATCATTACAGCTGAGGCACCGCACCTGCGCAAAGCGTGCTTCCAGCGCGTCAGGTGTGGCCAGCGCGGCCACGCCTTGCGCCTCCGCCTCCAGCGCCATCACCTTCTCCTCCATCCGGTCAAACGCCGCAAAGGAGGAGGCTGCGTGCTCAGGTCAGGTGGCATCAGGTCACGCATGTTGCTGGGGCATTTTGCTCGAGGGTTCATAGGTCAGTCAAACAACAGAGATGGGTGCTCAGCAAAGTCGATGTCCACTTTCATGAACAGTGGGCACCCTGCATGCCTCACTTGAGCACCCCACAACGACAGGTTTGAGCACTAGGCTCTAAGACAAAGTCACACCACATGCCAGAACAGGCGGGAGCTGCCCCAGATCACTGTGCACACCGCACCTGATGTGGAGCGCAGCCCACCGATCATCTCCTGGATAGCGATGCTGGTTTTGGCACTGGCTGCGCGCGCCTTAAGGGTTTCCTTCTTGGACCTGTGGTCAGCAAAGTATTTCACAGGACGCCAGGGCGACGTCTGGAAGGTTGAGCAGGTGGCAGTGAGACTGCAAAATGCAGTGCTGAAACGGACGGATGCAGGACCTAGCAGAGCGTGCACAGTTGTGAGGGTGATCACTATGAAACGGCGGGCCAGGCGGCCACTGTAGGCACTTGGCAGTGCAGGCTGTGCACATGGGCAGCAGGCAATACAAGTGAAGCAAGCAGTCGCAACTGGACTCCTCCATACCTGGCCTCCGCAATCTTGCCCTCCAACATGCGCACGCTTGCAGAGAGCTGATCACACGCCTGCTGCTGCGCTACTGCCTGCGACGTCAGCCGGTCTGAGGGAAAACACGCAGTGCGGGCACATTGCAAGATTTCTACAACAAATTAGGGCATACAGGCATGCTGCAGCGACGGCACAGGCCCAAATGACAGGCTGCGGCTGTAGCATGGCAATAGCACTCAGTGATAGACACCACCACAGAAGCTTAGCGTTCAATTCATGCACAAGCCACAATACCATGTGCAAGCAGTGAGTGATACCAGCACAGTCCACCCCTACATGACCATCATCTCAGCTCACCTGCGTCCGTTTGCAGCGCCTTCCGCCGCGTCAGCGCCTCACGCGCCAGGTCATCCTGCCCACGCGCCACTGCCAGCTCAGCACGACGCAGCCACTGGTCCGCAGCACTCTGTGCAGGAACGAGTGGACCGTGCACAACAGACAGAAACAAGAGAGTGAAGACTGGTGCAACAAAGGATGCACACACGCAACGGACAGCAAGTGCTGTGTGGATGCTCGCAAACAAGTTGCATACGTTACGCAAGCGCACAGCCTGGCATTTCAGGAGGCCTGCATCCATGCAGGCAGCAAGCAACAGAGCTTCAAGCGGGCCCACCTGAGCTGTGCTTGCACGCGCCGCCATCTGCTTCTGTGCTGCGATGGCCTGTGCAGCAGCCTGCATGGCGTCGGACCAAGCTGCCACAGTGTCAAAACTGACCTCACAAAGAATCTGGCACATGCTGATGCTGGTCGCGCTCAAACAAGCACACACAAGGTTGCAAGCATAAGGCATGCACATCACATGGCTGTGCATGCCCACCAGCACATGCTGCCTCTCACACTGCCTGCGGCCCGTGGCTGATGTCAGGCCATTCTGTGCCCCACACGCACCTGGCGCATGCGCACAGCGTCGTCACTCATCTCATTCACCACACGGTCGAGCAGCTTTTCAGGGTCTTCAAAAGAGCCCACAAAGGCGTCCACGTATGCCTACAGGCAAGGGAACCAAGAAAGGGTTACCATTCTGGATAATCGTAATAAAGTCACATCTTCAGCATCGTTACATTCAACCACACCATGCATGCCCTGCTGCATCAGGATGATGCCTCTATGTTGGCCAGCAGGGTGGTGGGTCAAGACTGGCAAAAGCACACGCGCCGAAGGACATCAAGAGCAGCAGCTTGGGACCCAAGGCCCGCTGCAGCTGCACCATGCTGGCCTGTGGCAGCTGAGGCAGCGTGTCCGGCGCACAGTGGGCCATCATAAGGTAGTGTGCTGCATTCATGCATCAGAGCACATGCGTGCGCCAGTATAAAGCAGTTATATAGCACATGGCATGAAGCCCAAGAGGTGTTCTTGCCACATTTTGGGGCGGGGGCTGAACCCTTGCCTGGGATTTCACAATGTGATGTGACAGCATAAAGCTGGTATGTGTGGCATGCAGTGGGGATGCCTGCCACCGCTCCTTGGTGCATGGTGCAGTGCGTCCCCCTCACAACCCATACCTAGACCCTGCACACCTTGATGACACGAAAGAAGCGCGAGAAGAGGTTTGCCTCCACTGCCAGCTGCGCTCTGCTGCGCACAGAGCCTGGGGCTGTGTGCGCATATGGGGCTGGGCTGCATGTCACCAGTCGCTGCCCAAACACAGCACTGCGGGAGGATGCTACCTTCTTGACAGGTCCAGCTGCCCCTTGTGCCATCGCTGCCAGCACAACCACGGGCAGCGCGGAGCTTGAACGTGTGTTGCACTTTCTTGCCATCACCGGCTTGACGCGGGGTGAAGAGCCGCGCAGCCCCGTTTGGCGATTGCAAGCAGACCGAACCGAGAGCGCCATGGCGGAAGTATCTGCGCAACAGATAGTCAAATGTGATGGCAGCAAGTGACTACCTGAGACCCAATGGACGCTTATGATATTAGAAAAACCAGGTCACACTGACGTGTGTTGAAAATGCAGAGAAGAAGAAATATTCACCTACTTTCACCCACTGCTGATTTAAGGCGCTTACTTATGGTTTGAACGAAACTGCTTGAGCTGAAGGAGGACAGGAGTACGAGGCACAGTTTGTGCCGATGTCCATCACCAGATGATGCCTTCAACGTTCAGGAGAACGACGATGACAAGAGACTGCCTGCCGAAAAAACAGTGACCGCAGTGGACGGGCGGATCCGAGGCATCTTCCAGCCAGATTTGCAGTGATATTTCAACATTAGCTACGTAGGATGTTAAACAGGCTACATATACTGGGTGCCAGCCCCAAGCTAGGGCTTCATCATCTGAAATCTACGCGTGTTTGCCTTTTAGAGACGAGAACTGTAGCACGTAGACAATGTTTGGTTTGCACAAGAGCCAGCACCGAGGAGAATGGAACCTTGTCCAACAGGGCCAAGAGCGCGCTTGATTCCTTGGACTCTATGCTCAACACTTCGGATGGTGCGCTGAAAGTGCTCTCAATCCACCGACCTCCTTGCATGCACTGCAAGATTTTGAAGACATGCAAGCCATGCCATTGGCATGGGATGTGCAGCAGGATCTATGCCTACCACTCTTAAGCATGCTGCACGGGTTCTGTTTTACAAGTGCTGGACATGTCAGCTAAGGCTCTGTTTCAAGGACAGCGTGATGGTACGCAGTACAAGTGGCCGTCAAGTCGTGGACATTTGAGCATACAATGAGAGTGCATGAGTCTGTGCATCCCCATGCAGACGGCGAGGTCGGCCCGGGCAACAGCACGGGGCGTGGCCCTGAGGACGGGCAGTATGTTGAGTGGTGGTGAGCAACATATCATATCTAGCAGATGCTATCACATGAAGTCATGAACCGACTGTTGTGCACGGACAATACACCTCAGCTGAACTATGCGCGTGTACAACCATCAGCACCTTCCAACACACAACAAAGCATGCCCAGCCTATGCGACAGTGCGGAAGGTGTTATGATAACAGCGTGAGCATTGCATGCTGTGGACACACACGTGTCCGTGCAGGGCTCTCAAGCCGCGCCAGGCAGCACCTCCACGGCAGCGAGCTATGGCACCAGGTGTGTGGCAGCAAAGTGCTGGTGGCAGGTGCTTCTGTGCTCCTTCATGTACGTGGTTGGTGCATGTGTCAGGACCATCCAATGCTTGCTGCACACAAGCATGTGGGTCCTACATCTGTCGTGAACCTCCGCTGGCACACCCTCCAGGTGTCCATGGCCGCTTTGTCATGAATGAGGACTTCCTGAAAATGAACGAGCTGCGTGTGGGCCGCAAGACAGAGGTGTAGTAGTGACGGCAGCCCGTGTGCAGCTGTTTGCTGTTGCTTGTGCCTAATTTATCCATCGATCCCACGGATCATCCTGTTGGTGCATGTGCTTCGCGCTTACACAGGTTGGGTCTCAGATAGAGCTGCCCAAGGTGCAGCCCATCATCAGCTTCGTGCTGCTGCTCGTGACGCTTGCGTGTTATGCGACTTACGTCAACATCTCGCTGTTGCAGGTGAGGCAAAAGTGCAGGTGTTCCTTTGAGTTGGCGGGCAGAGTAGCAGTGTGAATGGCAGTTATCATCATACGATGGTCCGTGGGGAACAGGATCTACGAATCGAAGTGCTGTATAACCTGTGCCTGCCAATGTACGTCGCACCGTCCTCAGGGCCCAGATGCTGCTGCTGAGTTCATGGCTGGGCTGGCAGCTAACTCAGATGAGCTACACTGGGGCGGCGCGGGCGGCGGAGCAGCGCCACTGACCGACTGGCTTTTGCGGCCCCTGGCATCAGTGTTCATGGCGCCAGGTTCGCATGCTTGGTTCGCTTTGTCCGGCCACACCATCCTGGTGCATAGTTATGCTTGCTGCAGTGCTTGTGATGGGATTTGCTGTTGAAAGGGTCAACCGCATTGCCTGCTCTCTTGTGTCTGCTGTATGTGCGAGAACCCTGAGAAGAGCTTGACCTTGCCAGTGGCATGATCCCACACTGATGCAGGCCCGCTGGAGCTGGGTGCGGCTGTATGGGGCCTGGCCATGTTGGCACCACGTGCAGAGAGCGTTATGGGTTACTTCACGTTCACCAGTGAGCCGATGTCCTTGAACATTTTGAATGCTTCATCAGTGTACGAACGCACGACATTTTGCGTTCATGATTGACAGCCCACCACACGTACCAGGCTCGTGTTCACGACACATGGACTGAACATTCAGGACCCCTCACATCTGCATTGCCACTCCTGGCCGCAGCCGTGTTTCTTCTGTCTGGGCTTACAGGCGCTGCGGTGCAGCTGGCAGAGGCCGGGGCCACCGCCACGTCAGCGCCCTCCACCGCGTACTGTGGCGCAGTGGCAGCACTGCTGGGTGTTGCAGCATCACTGGCCACACACCATCTGCGCAACAAGTGCGCACGCCAGCTGGCTGTTGCATAGTGCTGTGCTCCAGGCTTGCGCACACCCTCATTTGCAGCGTTTGTACGGCAACGTGACTCTTGTACTGCACAGGGCGTTGGCTTATTACACAGGTTTTGTGACCAGGGCACTGCACATGGCTGTCTCATAAACGCGTGTGTTCCTGCAGGAGCTTGGAGGCACAGGCCAACACCCTGGCTGCAGCCGTGTGGGATGCGTCAACAGCAGCTCAACGGGATGCAGCCAGTGCCGGCTTTGAAGACCTGTTCAACCTGGGCCAGAGTAACACCTCATCAATGTCAGCACCGTCCTCTGCAGCCACGTCAACTCCCTCGGCAGCCAAGCCGGAGCCCAACCATGCAAGTGGCAAGCCGTTGTCGTGGCACGTGCAGTGGATGCACTCAGTAGGCGTGGTGGGCGCATTGCTCGCCCTAGCTGGGTTGTCCAGCTTAGAGGGTAATGGGCAGGTCAGTGAATGCTGCCGGCTGAAGTGCGACCGTGTTTGAGGTGCACACCACAACACTTGAGGAAGCACTTGTCATCATGGCAGGTCACATGATGTGCACCACCCGGTCGGGCACCATTACAAGCTTGTCATGCTGTTATCAGCTTGTCAATGACGGAGGCAACTTATATGCTTGCTCCATGGCCCACCTGTGTGCTGAATCAAAGCCCTCCTTCCTGGTGGTGTTGCCTTGCACACACACCTCTAGAGCCTACCTCACACGCACTAAAGAAGGCATGATTGCGCTGTTGCAGGTGGCGGTTGCCAGCCCCGGCATTGGGGCAGCTGCTGCAGCTATGGGCGCAGGCGTGGTGCTTACACTGGGCATGGGGCCCCGGTTCAGTGTGACCCAGGAGCTGGATATTCCAGGTGTGGCAACTTTCATGCCCAGCAGCAGTCACCGCCAGCTGCTTGCCTTGGCATGCATGTTGGGAAACTTCAAAGCTCTGTTGTTTGTCTTGGACATGCTGATCAGAGTTCCTGGAGTGTTGGCCTGATGACTGTGGTGCTTCCTCCTTCCACACGCAGAGGGCTCAATGACAATCCCTGATAATGCACGTGAGATGGTGGTCGTCATCGACCGCACCACCTCTTTCCAACGCGGCCTCACTGCAGCTGCATACCTGGGCTTCCTCTGCGTTGTCATGGCAGGCGTGGCATACAGCTGACGCCAGCACCTTGCGCACTTTGCCACCGCAAGCCAGTATACTGGCTTGAGGGGCCTGTTGAGAACCCCAAAAGTTAAGCTTCGAATCAACGTCGATCATACGGGGAAAGTGGACACCCCCGTCACCAGCTGCACAGCCACAGCACAGGAAAGTGCGACTCAGTTCACAATGCAAGCATGGTTGTGTTCCTAGTCAGTAGCAGCTGCACCCCGTAGTACCCCAAGCACGCCCTACGCACGTCTTGAGCAGCGTGTCCCATGCTGGGTGCCTAGATAACAAAGGTGCATCGCTGAGGTAAGCCCGTGCACAGAGATAAGAGCCCCAGAATTTCTTGTGCTCCTTCTTGGGACGTGTGGGGGGGATCAGCCAAGCATGCGCGCTGTCACACCAAGACTCAACGACGAGTGCCAGGGATGATGTTTTGCTATGTGCTTAGATGTGATGGCCCACGAGGCGGCACACTGTTGTCCAGCACAGCTGTTAGTGTGGTGTGATGTTTGGCTTGGAAGCATGCACACGCTTGCAGAAGGCTGCATGTTTGTTCAGTGATGTGTGCTGCTGCAAACAGCTGCATAATGCTGGGCACCACGTACAGGGTAGAAAGGGAGCAGGTATCACCTTGCGGTTGTGATATTGGTTGCATGCAAGAGGTCATCGTTACATGGTGGTTGCTGCTGGAAAGAAGATTGAAACCCTCAAGACACCAATGAAGATGGGCTCTGCATTGCGCAAGATGTGCGCATGCCAATCGCTGTAATGCAGACAATCTGCCTGCCTCAAGTCTGAAGACACCTGATGCCCCTGCCAGTTCCCTCCATGAAGCCAGATATGCTTTCCCATCACTCAGGGAATCGTAAACAAATGTCGGCGTGTGACCTAGCATCACAACACGCTGATGGGGCAGAACCAACAATGGCATGTCAGAGTGCACGTCAACCCTGCGGCATGCCTCTAATTCAAATGATGTCATCCTGCTGGCTCTCATGTTTCGCTCCTGGCAGGCTACGCCCCCAGCCAACACCAACACGCAGCCAAAGCATGTGCCATGTCTACATTTGGTGCTGTGCCCCTCGCGTTCTGCTGTCTGACGCGCCCCGTCCGCGCACCTGCTCGCCCACATGCGCGCAGCACTACATGTTCATGCAGACTACTGTGCTCATGGCACGCTGCCAAAGAACCTGTCCCCCTAACGAGATGCAGGCCTGGTGCGTTTACTTGATGTACTGAGACACCCAGCGGAAGCCATCACCATACCCCATGCGCTTGACGACTGAGCACATGAACACCTGTGCGCAACAGGTGACAGCACAAGAGCACCCCGCCATGAAGAGATGCGTCACATGATGTTCCAAAGGCCCATGCATTCCCAGGACCAGTGCTCGTCTGGTATGTGAGCCGTGCGGCCACGCTGGCCTGAACAATACACAAAGTCCTGAAAACAAAGTGCGCCTTTTCATACTGCTGCATCCCCAGGTGGTGTGAAGCTGTGAAAAACCATGCTAGCTTGCCCATCCCGCGCACATACATAAGCCGGCTGCACACCACTTGCAGCTGGGATACCATGCCAGCTGCCCCACCATGCAATCGTAAAGCCTGCCACCATAGATGTTCACACTACAAAGCGGCGCAGAGGAACGTGCACACACCTCCAGCGGGCGGATTTTAGAGTTGTCCAGGTTGACCTTGCCCTTGCCGGTGGTGTAGTTCAGGCCCAGCCACTGCCTGCAGAGTGCCACACATCAGCATGGACGTCGCGTGGAGATTGTCCTTGCACTGCTGTATTCAATTGAGTCGAGCACTCGCTGCAAGCCCACTGAGTCGCCCTTGCCCCAACCCAGTGGCACTGCCACACTGGCCAGACAATGGCAGCAAGATGCTGCACCAGCCTGACAGCGCCACCTGCGCAAGATGGCACGGATGCGTGATGTCTTGTGCACTACCAAAACCCTGACACACGCACCTGAGCTCCTCCTCAGATGCTGCCGTGGGGATGTCAATCTTGTTACCCAGCACCAGGAAGGGCACATTAGACAGGGAGTCATCAGAAAGCAATGAGTCAAGCTCACGCTTCGACTCCGGGAAGCGGTCGCGGTCAGCAGCGTCCACCAGGTACACAATGGCATCCACCTGGTGCGCATGTGTGGTCAACACCCGGTCAAACACTCTTGCAGACAGGAGGCACGGCGCACCATTGATGCATCGCATGCATGACCCTCGCACTGTGAGCCCATGCATCGTAGGGTGCGAGCATGCGTTGATGTCATGCATGCATCCCACAGCCCAGATCGCTAGATACCTTTGCGTAATAGTCCTTCCAAACACGACGCGCAATCTCGTGGCCGCCCAAGTCAAAAGCCTTGAAATTGATCCCCGCAAGCTGCAGCTCTTCTGAGGTTGGGTACTGTGTAGGCTGGTGCTGCACCACACGGTCGTCCTTCAGCATGTGCATTAGCGTCGTCTTGCCCGCATTATCAAGGCCCAGGAACAAGATCTTGGCGTTCTTGTTGTATAGGCTGCAAGGGAAGCACCCAAGGCACCCGAAGGTCCCGACTCAGATCACCCAAAACGCACGGTTGCACGCGTGGGCGGCATCGGCTTGGTGCACGGGAGCCATGTGGTGAACCCGCCCCCGTCCGCGTCGCCTGCCTGTCACTGACACGAGCATTGGCTCGTAGGAAGCAACACTCACCCAAGGTAATTGAGCACGCCCGTCAGCCAGTTCCACAGGAAAGACATTTTTCAGAGGCTAGGCGCCAACGGGGTTCAGACAGCTGGGCACGTAAATCTGACGGTGATCAAATACTTCACACCCGAGCTGTACTGGCTACCACAATCGTTCCGAAGCCTGGGGCTAGAAAGACTGAGCACCTGTGAAGCTTGTGTGAGTGCTGGGGTTCACTCTTGCAAATCAGGCTCACCTGCAGTAAGCCACACGTAATTACTGCAAAGGCCAGCATTTGCAGAAGCCGGTTTCAGTAATGGTTCAGACCAACAACTGCAATCGATTGCTCTCGTCGCTGTTTGACTTCGCACTGGCTGGGACATCATGCAGGACTTTAGATCAGCTCTCACTTGCGACTGCAAGCAGTTCAGGCAGGCCATGGTGGCCTGTGCGGTACATGCATGGCAGTGCACAGGCCAGCCAAGCAGCAGGGGAGACAACAGCAGTTGCTGCCAAGGGTGCTGATGAGCCAGAGCCAGTGCAGCGGGTACGTCCATGCGATGTGGCATGTTGCTGCATGGCGCATCTGATGCCTGCACAACACACTGCCAGCCACTTGCAACTGGGGATGCGGCTGTGTTTGGCAATGGTTGTACATGCTTATGCACCACAGAAACACCGCTTTATGAGCATGCTGGAGCCGCGCAAGAAGGCGGCCAAGCAGCGCCATCCCATCTTCTTCCCAGAGCTGTCATTGGAGATGATGAAACTGAGTGATGAGCAGCTGAAGGAGATCAAGGAGACAGGATGGACACGAGAGGTGGCATTCAAGACGCAGCCACATGTGACCAAGGTGAGCAGGTGTCATGGGCAGTTCAATGGTGTAAGTTTGCTGCGTCGCTGCCTGCATGGAATGGTCTGGCAGGCCAGCGAAAACAATGCAGCCAGATTGGCTAGCGCCAACCAGCATTAGAAACCTTCATGTGCTGCTTCATGCATGGCATGTGCCACTGGGGACAACCCGCAAGACGTGCCATGGCCAATGTGCCGTGGGGCCATGAGCGTCGAGACGCTTGTAATCCAGCACTCCTGCTGTTCCCTGCAGCTGGAGATCAAGGCATACCTCGAGGCTGTGTACGGCATGAAGGTGGAGCGCGTGCAGACGATAAACTACCTGGGCAAGCTCAGGGAGGTGCCCAGCCAGATCCCAGGCTCTAAGAAGGTGGGCCCATGTCTGGCCTGGGTCCACCTGTGGCGCTGCATGCAGCTGTAGGCGTGGGTAGACATATGAAGGGCAGTTGCCCATGCATTTCGCGGTTGCACAGCACTAGGTGCCATGGCATACAGCCTAGAGGGTCAGCAACCAATTCAGCCCCAAGTTTGCTGCGTCGCTGTGCCTGCATGCACATGTGCAGCATGCTGCTTGACATGGTGCCAAACACGTGCACACGCAGCATGGCGACATGGCACGGCCAAAGTTGTACCGTGAGGACGACTGGAAGAAGGCATACGTCACGTTTGTACCACCAGAAGGCATCTCCCTCCCCAGCACCCCTGCCCCTGTGCCCCCGCTGGAGATGCTGCAGACGCTGCGCGATGTGAAGCTGCGGGGGGTCAACCCAGAGGTGGAGGCCAAGAGGGCGGCGTACCAGGCCAAGATGCTGCACCCCGACCAGCTGATACAAGAGATTGAGGCGGCTGCAGTTGAGGCCGAAAGCAAGGGGCAGGCAGCAGCACCAGCAGCCATGCTTGGGCAGAATGGCGAGGGTGCTGAACAGGCCGCAGGGGCGCCAGGCTTGGTAGGGGTTGCTGAGGGGGCCCAAGCGGTTGCAACCAAGCTGGGAATGCCAGATGTGGCCCAGGCCAATGCCGCAGGGCAGGCAGCCAGGCACCCAGTGGCAGCTAATGCTCCTGAGCCTGCACCTGAGAAGAAGCCATGAGGCGAAATAGCAACCAGGATTGATAGTGGAGCAACAGGGTAGGGTGAGAAGCACAGGCATTGGACCACAGGTCAGGCAGGATGTAACAATGCACCTTGCCCCAACCTTATGCTCCCTCTGCCACAAACAGCTCATGTCTGACAACATGATCAAAGGGATGACATTTGCAGGTAAACGTGCATGTGTCACATCTGCCATCTGTCTGAGGGTGCCCACTCAAACCGTAGGCCACACCGTGCCCTCAAACATGCTGCATCAAACATGTTGCATGTCCAAATGTTTAGAAATAGTACCATCTAAACCACATAATGGGCTGGGCGCGTTTGGCAGCTGTGCTTGCATGTGTGGTCTTCACCTGTCAGCTGCATGATGGGGAAGCTTACTCCAATACATTCTTTGGGGCACTGAACCCTTTCTCTGGGCAGCCAAAAGGCCCAGTGCAGCACCCACACCTAGCCTGCTTGAACACAGTAGCACCTCCACCCTTCAACTACCGCATGCGGTGTGTGTCAGCACGTCATGTGGGGCCTTTGGGGCAGCTGCAGAGTTAGGGGCCTGCACCTTGTGGGATGTGTCAGTTGGTAGGCCCAGTATGACAGGACGCATTAGGGGCCAGGAACGCATCTGCCTGGTTCAGGGTGCTGTTAATGGCTGACCACCTACTTTCAGATGGGATATCTTTCCAAGCACTGGTGCACAGCTGAACAACTGCATACCAGACACCTGCCCATTGAGCGCAACACCAGTGGTTGCGTCAACACCACACGTGCCTGTGGGGATGGCACTGCACAGGTGCCCAGACACTGCCAATGTGACCGACTATTTTGATGAGCGTGGCACATATCACCGGATCATTGAGCATGCACCGTTACCGGGTGTGACAGCTGCTATGGTCCGCTGGTGGTTCTCCCCAGCAACAGTAGGGCCTGCACTACTACCCTTCCGGGGTCAGGTATGAAGGGATGGCTGGCTGCGTATGGGCACAGTTGTGATTGTGCGTGCTGTATGTATGTGTGTATGATTGTGTGCAGACCATGATTGTTTTGTTCCCAGAATCGCATGCAAGTGGAAGCCGTGTCCCCTCAGTTTGCATAATGCACCCCGCACCACATGGAACACATTCTGCTTATGCTGCTTCGTTCCTGCCTGCGTTGCAGCTCCGCTATTGGTACAAGATCTGGGTGAGTGATGAGATCGGCACCGCAGCGATTGGGCAATGTGGCTGCATCTGCGTGTTGCATGGAGCACTGTGCAAGCTTGTGAATACCCAGCTGATCCCATCCTGTTGTGTCACATGCTCTGCAGCACCCAATCGACCATGACTGGCTTATTCCCACCATCTTACCCAGCCCAGACAACCCAAAGGTGCAGATGGCGTAGCCATGCCGGCATAAGTACACATGCAGCACACAGGCAGGCATTGAGAACAGCAGTGAGAAGGGATGGGTTGAGCATGTTGAGTTGCATGCTTGCACATGTTCGCGCTCACCACGGCATTTGTTCCCCACAGCACAAGCTGCACAGCCTGCGATCGGATGTGTATCTCAGTTGTTCCTTTGTGCGGATGCATACAACGCGTACCCAGAACACCCAGTACCACTAGAGTGTGACCGTTGCCTCGTCTGACACACATTTTGCAGTTGCCACCAGCACTGGTGCTCCAGGTGCGTGAGCACTACCGTCCGCTGCCTCAGGAAGATGGCACAACGCACGGCTGGGTGCTGGACGCGCCACTGTTTGTGGCAGACGCACGCATCGGGGTGCAGATGCGCGCAGCCGGCATCGTGGTGCGTGTGTGCTACACCTGACACACACGTCTGCCATCCACATTAATAATAATAATAACACGGCGTTTCACAGATGTTTCTGCATGCCGGAGCCTGACAGTCACATTCCATGGCCACAATGTAACATAGCAGCGGAGATAACTGCTAAGCCATTATCTTCGCTGCTATGTTACATGGTGGCAATCTGTGTGATGATGATGCCACTCACCGGCATGCCATGTGCCAACCGCATGCATGGGAGTTGGCACAGAGCCACCCTCATCCACCCTGTTCCTGCAGATTGCCAGCTTCCTGAACCGGCCCTGGGTTGACAGCCCTCAGGGCGCGCTCACTGCCACAGAGCTGATTGTGGGAGTGGGCAACCCGCTGGTGGGGCCCCTGGTGAACCAGGTAGGACCTGGGGCGTCTGTCAGCGCCACACTTGCAGCACCTGTGCTGGTGGAGTTGGGCGTCATGTGCGGAGTGTCAAGCGTGAGCCAATGCATGCTGCCTGCTTCACCACATCTGTGCCGCACACCTTGATACGCCCTTCCCACTGCCAGGTCCACCTGCGCAGGCCCAACGCAGAATTTTGCTTTCGGGCTTTGCATGCACTCAGCCGCTGCTATTGACTGGTGAATGCTGCCCTGTGGTAACACATGCAGCCCCTGGTGCTCCCCGTCCTTAATGAAGAGCTGAGGGGCCTGGTGGACCAATTGACGCGACACAACATTGAAGAGTTCGGCAACTTTCAGGTGCGCTGCCAGCATAGGCTGCAAGGTTGGATTTGTGCCAGAGGCAGCCAGGGACTTTGCAGAGGTGCAGCAGGCAGTGACGGTGTGGACCTGGCATGACTGTTGCTCTGGTGTTGCTGTGCTGCAATCACCACCCACAAGCACGGTACTGATCAACTACCTCTGTCTTGTCTTGCCAAATTGGTGCAGTTCTTCCTGCCAGAGCTGTACTACCACCGCAAAAACCTGACGCACCAGCTGGAGACTTTGCATGGCTGACACTCCAGCGGCTGGCTGCAGCCAGCTGTTGTGGCCCGTGACAGGATGCGTGATTAGTGCGCAAACCAAAGCCGCAGAGGATCACACCTGCTGAGTGCTTGCACCCATTCATGGCATAGGAAGCGACTGAGTGTCAGCTGTGCATAAGGTGCATGGGCGCCACATTACCTTGTATGGGTGCATGGGTGGATGTCCACACTATATAATAACCGGGTCGAGGGTGGCAGTTTGGTCGGTTGTGCAACATTTGGCCCCCACCCGCGGGCAATCGGTGCGCTTGTGCATGTGTTCCAGTTACATGTGCCCCATTCAGCTCAGTGTTTGGGTTCCTTCTCTGGCCAAGTGCAGCTGGCCCCCACCGGTGCTGCCCCACACCTGGCATTGCCCAGCTGCATCCAGCTCCCCTGTGCGCTTCATACAAGACTGCCACCTGTTTGCGCCCACATGCGTGCCATGAACATCCTAATCTAGCAGTAAATCGTTCCATACTGGCAGCACAGGAATGCTGTTGACCACGCAACAGATGGTCTGTCCGGAGCAAACTAATCCCCTCACGCACGGCGCGTGCCCTTGCCACGCTGCTTGCCAGCACCCGTCTCCCCCGACCCCTCCTCATCTGCCCCTGACTGTGCCTCCTCTTCGCTGCCGTCACCCTCAACCTCCTCCTCCTCCTCGTCCTCTACCCCCTCCTCACGTGCTGCCTGCTCCAGCAGCGACCGTGCCATGTCGTCATCAATCTCTTCATCGTCTGCAGGGGTTGGCAAAAGACAGCTTCATGTACGCGGCCCAACCAACAAGCATTCGACAAGCGACCACTGCTGGGCCCAATGCCACAAAACAAGCATACTTCACTTTCTCCCTGCCAAGCACCACTGACAGCAGTGACAGAGTACACAGGTGTGCATAGCGCAGCATTGCAGCACTCACCGACATCCACGTCAAAGATGGGCACCCATGCATCTGGCCCTGCTGCCTTGCGAAGCTCACGCACAAAACGCAAGTGCAGCTCGGGATCACCTTTGTAGCTCACCACATGGCCTGTGCGACCACACAACAGACATGTCCAAGTTGTAAAAAGTGCTTGGCAGCATCTATGAGCGTCATACCGTGGAAGCACTTGGTAGCCTCATAACTGGACAAAATACACAACTCGCACGATACGGCCTCTGCCCACGCAGCACCCTCATGTGTGCAGCAGTGCAGAACCAGCAGCAGGAGCGTGCAGGACGGCGCACGCACCAACAGGCAGGCCCGCAGCGCCCGGCTCCGCGCTGAGTGCCAGCGCACCCATCAGCTGCACCGCCTCGTACCGCGCCTGCTCGTTGCGCACAAAGCGCACCACCTGCGGGTCGTACCACCTGTCCCCAAACGCGATGCACATGACGCCCTCGCTGCCTCCCTGCAGCAGGCCCATCTGCGGGGGACAGGAGGGCAAGCCAGGCAGAGCCAGAGGGCAGGATCAGACAAGGGGAGAAATGTATGGCCACACCTGGAGGGACCATGGTGAGCATGCGGTGCACCATGGCGCACTGCAACCAGGAAACTCATGAGCCCGCAGCACTTCAGCACCAGCGGTAGTCATGGCAACCGCGCGCGCACCTCACGCAGAGCCAGCACCTCCTCCGGGCTCTCTGCATACCGCCGCGCGGGTGCGAGCTCAAAGCGGAAGGGCAGGTCCTCGTATATGCACCAGCTGTGCCATTGCTTGCCAATCACGGGTGCTGCATCCGTACGGTCCAGACCTGCACGACAAGGGCCACGCATGGCGCTGTGAGACCATGGGATGGTAGACGTCATAGGCAGATACATCATGCCGCTGAAGCGTCTCATGATCACATGACTGCCCCCCCGAAGGGCCTGCTCTTGTACAATGGCCACACACCTGTTGTGATACGCTGTGTAGCCTCGGGCACGAACGACACGTAAGCGCCATGGTCGCCAGTGACGATGATTGGCTGCGGTGGTGGGGAGTGCGCGCACACGTGGCACACATGGCGGCCCCAAGCTTGCAGAGGTGCAGTGCTGGGCGCCATCCTACCATCAAATGTGCAGCAGCTGCAGGCATGCTTGCAGTGTAGCGACAGTGTGGCGGCACTGGCGCTGCTCTCCAGCACCACTGCGAATGACATCCGTGCGCGCTCACCTGCTTCGGCCTCAGGGCCATCCGCCTGACACCGCCCTCTCGCCCGTCCGCTTGCGGTGCCACACGCACACCTGCAAACTGGATCTCCATGGCCCAGCCCATGGCTGACCCGTCCAGCACCGGCAGCTCACGCCCGCCCTCGATCTCAATCCTGTGATGTGGGGAACAAGGTGGCGCGGTGGCGTCAGGTCTCAGTGGCCCTGCGCTCCTGGGGGTACATGGGTCCGCGCCCATAATGCAATGACATGCGCTATTGGCCCTGTCCTTGCCGCTTCTCAACAGCTGGCCAACGGGCAGCCTTCGCGTCCAAACGCACCGCGCATTGTCCACGCCACACGCCTCCAGCGCGGCCAGCAGCTGCTCCGCCCCCAGGATGGCATCCTCATCCTCCGCAACCTCCTCATCACCATCCCCATCGCCACCGGGGCGCGGCACCGTCAGCCGCAGCATCACGGGCTGCGGCCCCTGGGCTGCTGAGATGTGCGCGGGGATCACGACCTCCTGCGCGCCGCGTGCCACCACCTCCTCCTCCGCCTCTGGCCCCACATGCTCCTCCCACTCCTCTGCCAGGTCCTCACCCGCGTCCAGCTTCTGGGGGGGTGCAGCGGCGCAGGACATCCAATACGGTCGTACATGGTCTTAGGTTGTTTGAACAACATGAAGCGGGCTGCGACATGACACCAGGCAGGGTTCTGCGTTCAACACCGAGAACTCTTCAATGCTCCTGCGGCTGTAACTTTCAGCCCGTGCATGCCCTCGCTCACATGTAGCACACACACTCACCTCCTGGAACCGCTCCGCGTCCTGCGCGTGCAGCCACTGGCGGAAGGAGCCGCTGAAGCCCAACATTTCCTGTGCCACCAGGTAGCGCTTGAACAGCTCCACCTTGGCCTCCTCCAGCTCCATGTTGGGCATCACTGCGGCCGTGTGCGTGTGCATGTGTGTGGTGGCCCAGGTGCTCATGCGCTTGTGTGCCGCACGGTACGTGTGCACTGTGGTGTCGGGGGCTGGCAGCTAAGTACACCCATGCTGACATCACCCATCACGGTGCCCTCTGGCACATCCGCCGTGTTACGTGCACGTGAGCCACACACTCACGTTTCTGCAACTCCTCCATCTCAACCTGTGTGCCCTCATCCAGCTCAAAGCGCCCCTCGTTGGTGCCTGTGTGCGCAGCCCGTTAGTGAAACAGTCAGCCAGCCAGCGAGCCGGCCAGCAAGCCGAACATTGCTGGAGTTGCACTGTGCTACGTGCTCGCATGCCCAGGACTTAAGAGCACACAGGCCATAAAACTGGAGTTGCACTGGTACCGCAGCACAGGCAGAAGAGCTTGCGCCAGCAGCGCAGTACTCTTCTTGTATGAGTGATGCACAATGGTTCTTATGGTGTGCGTTGTATTCGACAGCAGGGAGGCGACACGACGCTATATCTCACCTTTAGGCACGCGCACAAAATAACGGCCCTCGCCCGCGTATGCCGGTCGGACGCGCACCGTGGCTGCACGTGCAACATGTGTTGAAGCATGCAAAGCTCACGCGCAAACCAGCACATGCTGCGTCGACTGTCCGGCCTGTTGCAGTGCTCCAGTGTGGCAGGTATTCCCACAAGTGGGTGCGGCATGCCGCCAGCCCTGATTTTACCAGTGTTGCAACCTACCGTATTCCCCAGTGTGCAAGCCAATGCCACCGAGTGTGAACGACTTGATCAGTGTCTGCTGGAACTCGCCAGGCTACAGTCAACATGGCAATGCACACAGCGCGTATCAGCTAGTCAGAACTGCTTGAAGGTTGCTGCAAGTGCCCACATGTATGTTCTGAGAAGGGCAGCACGGTGCTGCATGCGTTGCATGGCCTGTAGCCTCATGCAGCCAGCATGGAGGCACCTACACAACATCGTTCATAAAGCAGCCGCCAAATCGCCTCAATAGTACGCTGTCCTGTGCCATCAAACGCACCCGGGGCACAGCCGGTGCGCCACGTTCAACCACTTCTGGGGCTTGGTCCTTGGGGTCACGCCCCCTTGAGGCCTTGCCCCTCCCTTTCTTCTCTGCGTCAGCATCGCTTTGAGGGGGCGGGGCCATCGGCGATTTACTTTGCTTTGCGGCAACCACAACAGATTGACGAACCGGCTGCATAGTGTTGCATTTGTGATAGCACGGATGCATTACCAGCCGCCCACTGAAACAAGGCAAGTTGCCATTCGCAGCTGGCTGAGAGCTGGCCACAATTGGCCGCCCCACGCCCAGACTATTCCCTAACATGATAAAGCTGCGAAATGCTCCTCCAATTGACGAACGACGAAGAGGCTTCAGGGTCACTCGCTCCAGGTCAGCATGGTACTCGTGTGCGCAGGGCCCGGATCATGTGCAGGATTTAGAATTTGGATTGTAACTGGTTACACAGGCACAGGCACAACCCTTGCAGTGCGTGGTAGCTGAATGGACCAGGAACCGGAGTATTATCTGCAGCTACGGTTTGTGCTTCACAACATCAGTTGCTTGACAACGTCGTTGGTGGGACATTAGCAGCGGGATACTTCAAACTCACTCACTCGAACAAAGTGCCCCGATATGTGCCTGTGGGTTTGCATTCTGTTCTGTCGTTGAAGCAATAGGGGCTTGTAAAGCTGCTCAAGGTTGGTACTCCGACACCATCAGTTCCTTATTTCCGCCACAGTGCGCGTGCACTGATAGGATCATATCCCACAGTTGTCCGCACTCTACGCCACTGATCTTCGATCTACATGACTGTTTGCGGTGCCCCGACATTGGGTTTGCTACTAAGCATCTTCATTTTCTCCTCGTCCTCAGGCGAACTGCCATCAATGACCAAGTACACGGGATGCTAAACCCTTCACCTGCTCTTACACTTGCAGGATCAGCCAAGCGCTGCAGCAGCGCACGGGACCGTGCGAGTGGTGCAGCGATCTCTGGGCGTTGAAGTCCCTTACCGGCCACAGCATGCCCACGACAGACTTGTTGAAGAGCCTGGGGCTCTACCGCAACCCCTTTACAGATCGAACAGCGGAGAAGACTAGCATCGACCCTCTGTGCGTGCGCGCGTGATGGTGGCTGTGGATGTGGCAGCAACATCATGGGCTTTCCATGTGGCATTTCGTGCGCGATGTACTTGGGGACAGCTGTGCCATGCCGAGGCATGCACCGTGCAGCACGTAGTATCAGCCTCACATAGCATGCTGTGTGTCGTGCTATTGCCTGGCCCTGCCTGCAGCTCGCTTTACATCCACTCTGACCTGCGCGGCTTCCACCCGAATGAGACAACCTACGTGTTCTTTGGGCGGCGTGGCTGTGGCAAGACAACCATCCGCATGCAGGTGTGTGTGAATGCCACAAACTTGCTGGTTTGTGCTGCACTTGCTGTTACAACAGCTGCGCGTGGTGTGGCCCTATGCAGTGATTGTGTTGCTACTGCTTGTACCGTCTGTACTGAGCTGCTGCCTGCCTGCAGATGGAAGAGGCATACAAGCTGGCCAATGACGCGGCCATTGCTACTGGCAAGTCACGTGGCCACTTCATGGTTGACCTTGCCAAGTGAGTGGTGACGCTGCCGGATGCCGCTGCCTGAACCACACTGCATGGTTGTCCGCACCACCATCACAATGCCTGGCACGGCTTGGCGTTGTGCCATATGTCGATATGTGGTGGCACCTGGGCAGTCGTTGTGTACCGAGAGGAAACGGCACCCTGTCCATTGTATGCTGGTCCCTATCACACCTCATGCCAGTCCCCACCTCCATCATGCAAGCCACACACAGCTCATGCAAGCACGGGCATGAACCCTCAGCTGTGCTGAATGTGAATGTGGCTGCATCCTTGGTGCGCTGCAGGCCTGGCCACCTCACAGCATGCCTCACCACATTCCAGGAGACGATTGGGGCAACGATTGAGAACTGGGATGCCGCGTTCAGGTGGGGCGCTTACACGCTAGCGCATGCAGCTGGAGCGGACACTTGGAGTGCCAGTCCCTGACTCCGGCACCGTGCACATGCTCCTCGAGTTCAGCACATGCCCAGCTGCTGCATGCAGCCAGGTGCTGTGTACAGTTCAGTGGCCATTCACTTCTTGGCATCTGTCCACATGCCTCCTGGTGCTGCTGTCATGCTGCCCGACACAGTGATGCGTGGCGCACAGCCGACCTGGTGGACTGCATCCTGTCATATGCAGCAACTGAGCTGGTGAAGAAGGTGGGCCGGGCCGCACGTCCTGCTGTATGCATGTGGCCCCTAGACCCCACCCCTATCGTGACAGCGTGACATGGGCAGACACGCCAGACGGGGATAAGCTTGCATGGTGCCTCACCCCTGCACACATGACTGCCCGCCCCGCTCCACAGGCCACGCGCAACAACGAGGAGGGCCGCGCCATCATTGACACGCTGCGTGACGACCCAAAGGTGGGTGGTGTGGGGCACGGCACGGGGTATGCGGCAACGTCACAGCTGGGCGCCACTGCACAGTCGTGGGTGGGAGATTTCAAGCAGGATGGGGTGGGGGCGGGCAATCATGCTGAGGGGCTTGGCCCCGTGGTTCCGCGTGCTGCGCATGGTGCTGTGCTCCCTGAACCGCAGCACACCACCACACACTTGTGCTGCACATGCGCGCACACACCGTCGTGCACCACTTACAATGGACTCGTCTGACACGTGCAGGCGTCCCGCCAGTTCCTGCTGCTCGCCCACCTGTACGCGCGCACCGACAGCGCGTCGCTGGCCCTGGTGCGCCGCAAGCTGCTGCTGCCCAAGCTCACGCCCGCGCAGGTGTGTGGGGTGTGTGTTGGGCGTGTACGTGTGTGTGGCTGCTGCACTCATGTGTGCTTGCGACTGGATGTTGCACTGGGGCTGTGTAGCGCCTAACCAGTCAGGCCTGCAGTGCACGCATCGTGTGGTACTCGTGTGCAAGCGGGTGTCAACTATGAGGGCGCAGTGGGCAGGTGTAGCAGCGCACAGCACTCATTCAAGTGCTTGTTGCCTGCGCTGAGCACCGTTGTCCAACAATTGCCGCTGCAGATCTCAGTGGGTGTGGCGGGCGGCGTCACCTCCATTGCTGGTGTCACGGCCCTGAGCAAGTGGGTCAGGGCAGGTTAGGTTTGTCGGGCATGAAGTACTCCCAGCGCCTCACAACTGCCAATTGTTCATCCCACATCCCTTGAACCCCATCTCGTTAAATAATACCAATTATGTTGGTGCACCCATGACGACAAACAAATCTCCAGTACCTGTTGTGTGCCTTGATTCCATCACGCCCTGTGCTGTTGCTGCTGTGGCCCTCACAGGAATGAGGTGGTGTCCAACTGGGTGGCTGACCAGGTGGAGTGGGTGTGGGACAAGGTGGCTGGTGGCCTGCCCTGGGTGCACGCACACCCCAAGCTCAGCCTGGCAGGGCTGGGGGCGCTGAGTGCAGCTGGTGCTGCGTACTACATCAAGTGAGCGCTGCATCACAGTTTGCAGCTGGGCTCGGTTCTGTCAGCCACGACAAACACAGGAAAGGTTGACTGCTGGCAGTTAGCAGCTCCGTGTATATAACTCCCTAGCTGCACAAGGGCTCCCTGCACAGGAAGGGTTGCTGCAAAGTCTAGCTTTGTTTGCACACACACACCATCCCTTGCCGCCCGCCTTACTATCACCAAGGCTGCTGCCACTCTTTGCTGCAGGTGGCAGCGGGCGCGGGCGCGGGGGCGTGCCGAGGCGCTGCAGCGCGCCATCCGTGTTGTGCCGCCGCACCCAACAGAGACACTAGTGCGTGTGCTAGGGCGCTGCTTGCGTGTGCCCACAAATCACGTTTGCTCCCTGTTGGGCTGGGATGAAGGTTTGGCCATTGCGGCTTTGTGTGTGCTGGCCTCCCCCAAGTCTGCATTCAGCGCCAACGGCATTGCAGCGCACATTCCTGCACCTGCACCTGCACCTACACTGCGTCGCACACAGGTGGCACTGCTGGGCCACATGTTCACATCGTCTGATGGTGTGGAAACTGTGCGCGCGCTGTGCATTGGTGAGGCATGAGCAATTTCCTATGTATCACGGCTGCGTGAGATGTTCGGGCGGTGTTTTATTGTGCGCAGCTGCTGCTGACTGAGGCCGGTCCCTTATGGCTGAAGCACTCCTCTTCCGCCCAAAACCAAAACCGTAATGCGTAAGCACGGTACTGCATCCCTGCCACCCTGCCTGCCTCCCCGCCCTTGCCCCACGCAGGCATCAGCGCGCACCAGAAGCTGGAGCTGCTGCGCGAGCTGGTGGTGCTGCTGGGGTGGGACAGCCTGGCGGTGTTTGGCGACTGCTTCGATGAGGTCACGCTGCTGGACCCTGTGCGGTTCCCAGGTGGGGATGGGGAGGTTGGGGTTATCATAGTGGGAGGAAGGGGAGAGAGTAGAGGCGGCTTCCCTCTGGTGTGCGGCGATGGTTGCAGGCAGACTGAGTGCAGGTGGGAGGTGTTGGGTGCTGTTGGATTTGTGCCGTGGCATGCTGAGACTCGCGAGGTGCCAGTATTGTGGCTGCTGCCACAGCGACCCAGCTCCAACAAACCAGCCCGCCTGCTGCCTGCACGCAGGCGCCATCAAGGCATTTGCGCGTGAGGTGTGCCGCAATGACCTACTCAACTTTGGCCGCCTCCACTTCTTCTTCCCCGACTCGCGCCTTGCGCTCGACCTGTCCACGGACCGCACGCTGAAGGAGGTGTGCTAGTGGTATGACGGCTTGAACTATGGGGGGCAGATGATCACAGATGCAGTTGCGGGTGGTGGCAGCAGAGGTGGTGCTTGAACCTGTACCGTGCTGCTACCTCTTGCCCTTGTCACCTGCCCTGTTCCTGTTGTGTATGCACATGTTCGGGTGCATGACTGTTGAGTTGTAATTTGAAGACGCCTTCACTCCTCGCACCCTGCACTGCTCAGTGCCCGCTGTCCATACTCTCCAACATGCACTGCTCATCTCACGTGACCCCTTGCCCCTGCTTTACACTGCATTGCACGCGCGGGGCACAGGCGCGCTTTGACCGCCACTTTGTGCGCGACCTCTCATGGTCACGGCACCAGCTGGAGGAGCTGGCAGAGCGCCGCTTCCGTGCCGCACAGCAGCAGCTGCGGGAGGAGGCGGCGGCGCAGGGCACGGCCACCGGGGCGCTACCCGACATGGCGGCCATGACGTTTGCGGACCTGTTCAAAAAGGTGAGGGCAGGGGCGCATGCATGCTTATTTGCAAGGCGGTGCAGGTGGAGCTTCTGTGTGTCACCCACATCATCTGCTTATCTAAGTGTTACATAACCCCCACCTGCCCTGAAAAGAAGCCAGCCAGTGGAAGGGAGCCATGTTGTGTACAAGAAGCTGTGCGGTACAAACATGCATGATATGCCCTGTTCACACCCCCACAGGTGCGCGGTGAGGACTTCTCCTCCTACCTGTCCAAGCTGTCCACGCCGCGTGAGCTGATGATCATGATGACTGAGATGTTCAGCCGCATCGAGGCCAACCCGGAGGGCGGGCTCACGGCACAGGTGCGCGTGGCAAGCCTGGACATCTGCTTGGCTGGCTAGCTGGTTGTGCATTCGGGAGGCTGCATGGGGACAGGTCGGAAGCAGCGTGACAAGGGCCTTTTGGTAGCTGCGACCAGACCCCTGCTCACCTGCTGGCAACATACCATCTACAGCTTTCATGTTGCGATTGACTCATGCTTCCTCCCTCTGAACTTCTCCACTGCAATGTTCACAGGACATGGAGATTGCGGTGACCAAGGCGCTAGAGCAGAGTGTGTGAAGAAGGTGGCTTGTTGATGGTTCGCAGTGCCGTGTTTGAGATGTTGCCGCGGTCAAGCGCAGGGATCTGAGTTTGCTGGTGTGCACAAGTGTACCAGTAGCATCGACGGCAGCAGCAGTGGTCGGTGCGCAGTGGTCAGTACATGGTGCTAGAAGCTTCCGGGGTGCCTTGTGCTGCGCTCACATGAGCTGAGGTGAAGCAAGGAACGGACATTGTGTTTGTGTTGGCGGTGATAACGCACTAGTCAATGTCGGTGTGTGTTTATGCTCTTCGTCATTTGTGGATGCTCAAGACGGCAGCTCTGATGCATGAAGGGTGCAGGCTGCGAGCGTTGTACCAATGGTAGGAAACACCGCCTCTCACAGCAGCACAGGGGGTGACAGACTGGATCAGCTCTATGAACACACTTCCACACAGATCACCAGATGTAGTGTGCAAGTGCCGCTGGATAGGGCAGCTGCCAAGGGTGGGAGCGGATATCAGCTGTGCTGGCTGCCTGGTGCTGGATTCACGGCAAATGGTCTAGGCCTTGCTCACACAATGGAGATACGGTATGCAGCCCGATGCCGGAACAAGGTATCCTGTAACCACGATGCTCACGATGGGCCTTGGTTGGCTGGCTATGTACGTGGCACTGTAGTGGCTGTAGCACACCTGCTATTTACCCTGGACGCTGCGCAATGTCGTGTAAAGAGTGCATGCAGATCCCTGGCAATCTGCGCACATCTGTTTGCAGCAAGGTGCAAACCGCAGATGGAGTGCTTAGGGCTTGGCCTCTTCTGTGCACTCGCAGGTCACTGAAGACAGCGGAGCTGTTCGGCAAACAGTCCTCTGCAGCGCGCTACCACATTGCTTTGTGCTGGACGAGTCGGACTCCATGTCGGGCCAACCCTGGCACGATCTCTATGTGGCAACCGACGCGCTGCTGGCACGGAGGCAGTCAGACCAGAGCCTGGGAGACCTGATCAGCCCCGTGACGTTTGAAAGCAACCCTACAAAAACACGCACAAGCTCCCACCCGTTCAGCGCCCAGCATCCCTAATCGCGCCCGTGGCGGTGGCACTTCCTTTGCACCTGCTCTGCAGTGCGCCCAGCAGCTCCTTGCATCAATGCCCCCAGGCTACAGCCCGATGCTGATTTCCATGTCTGACGGGTGTGGCGGCAGCAGTGGCGCTGAGATGGCCATGCAGGCCATCCGCTCCGCGCGTGCACGGGATAACTTGCAGGTGCACACCATCGCGTTTGGCTCCAGCAACATTCCAGTGCTGCAGCAGATGGCAGTGGCGGGTGGGGGCAAGTATCACGCGTGCCAGTCAGGTGTGGACCTTGCTGATACTTTCAAGGCCATTGCAGGAGAGTGTGCAGCCATGGGTGGGTTGATGGAGCGCTTTGGGGAGATCCTCAGTGATGCCATCAGCACCAAGATCACCCTGGAGTACATGTGAGCATGGATGTGCCTGGTGTGAAATGCATCTGTGCATGTTTCCAAACCTGCTGATTTGGCACAAAGTGATACTAGGCACAGTCTGACACCGAGAAGCCATGATTGGCATTGGGAGTATCGACTAGAAAACGCTACTGCACAACAGGTTGTAGCTGCTCAGCATTGATGTCTAGCATGGATGTAATGAAGCTTTCAAGCACGATTGTTGCGGGTGCATGGCAGCATCTGTTGAAGCGTGCTTGAAACACACAGCAGCAAAATCACTAATAGTCCGCAGATCTCGTGCCTCAAACATGCAGTGCAAATTGTGCGGCGGATGCTCAGTGCAGGCACATGATGCATCATCATGCGTTACAAGGCTTAGCGCAGTCAAACAATGTGTACGTGTTTGAGAACCAATCTCCAGCACCATACATCACAGGATACCTGAACTGCACAGTCCCATCTAACCAGCAAGTAAAACAACTGGCTGCAGCGCACACGCCTGCATGGTTGATGTAGATTATTGAAGTTGGTGCAGCTCTGCATGTGCACAGAGCTCCATCTAGTGATTGCCCCACAACCCCCTCCCGTGCCACTGCTCACACCCAGCCCTGTCCGCGTGGCGGGCGTGCAGGGCTGGCATACCCAGACCCTGTCCCCCGGTCCCGTGGTGAAGTGCCAGGTGGCAGGGGCGGCAAAGACCCTGCCGGCGCTGCACGCAATGACGCGTTCAAGCCGCCACCACCACCGCCACCACCCGTATATGCACCACCGCCAGGAGCACTTGGACCTGTCCCCCCAAGGAACCCCCCAGGTGCCGCCCCCCACTGGCCACTACCTCGTGGATTCAACAGCTGAGGCCCGCTGTAGCTGCCAGGCTGCTCCCCACTGCTCTGCCGTGCATATGGCTGCGGCTGCTGGTACCTCCCACTGCCCCCACTGCCCTGCACCCCCAGGGGCGAGGGCCCATGCACTCCACCAGGAGATGGGTGTGCGGGCCCGTACCCATCCATGGCCACCTCGCCGCCGGTCTGGCCAGTCCCAGGCGCAGCTCCCAGCCCCCCATAAGCCTGGGATGCCGCCTCAGCTGGCGTCGGGTGATGCACGAAAACGGCATTGTTGAAGGACTTGGAGAAGGAGCTGGTGGGTGCGGTCATGCTCGTGTGTGGGCTTGCGACTGCACTGCCCACAGCGCCCTGGTGCAGGTGGTGGGGGTGGGGGCCGGTGGCAGGGGAGCTGTAGCCTGCAGGAGCAGGCATCCATCCATTCATGTGCACCTGTTTCAGAATAAGTGCTGTGAGCTGAGCGCAACAAACAAGGTGGTGGGGTCCATTGTAGGTGTGCATGTGAGGACATACAGCAGCCGGACACTGCAGCCATCAGAACGTCTGACCACCCTCAGGCCTTGCTGAGGCTTCTCACCTGTGCCGGGCGTGGCTGGTGTGTAGGGACTGCCCGCCTGAGCCGACAGGGGCGAAGGCATGTATGACCCTGCTGGTGCAGGGGGGTACGTGCCTGGCTGCGGGGTGTAGCCACCACCTTGATGTTGGACGTGAATGTGTGCGGCACCAGCTGCCTGATGCCCCGCCCACACGTCCACACCACCCCCTGGGGCACCAGCTGCAGGGGCCCCAGAGCCATAAGGTTGCTGCTGAGGCTGCACACCGTACGGCTGAACACCTGTGGGGGTTGCAGGGGAATGGTAAGGAGAGCCATACACCGCGCCAGATGAGGCAGGGTGCAGTGGGGTGGCTCCTGTGTGGGTGTAGGGTGAGGCAGCAGCTGTGGACACGTACTGTCCGGGGTACTCCTCGTGCAGTTTGTACTGCGCCACACTCTTCACCACCTGCTGCTCCTGCCGGCAGCGTACTGCCAGCCACATGGCCAGCAGCAGCGCAGGCACACCCACGCCCACACCCACCCCGATCCCCACACCCAATCCCACGTTGGCCTTTTTCTTGTCGGCGGGGGGAGGGGGTGGAGCTGGGGCAGCGCCCAATGTGGTGTCGCCAGACGCAGCAGCGATCGCTCTCAGCTGCACTGTGGTGACGTTGGCAATCAGGTTGGCCAAGGACGCCCCACTGTATGTGGACTGTAGTGCCTGCAGGAGCGCAGTCCGGCCGCCTGGGATCTCCCCATCAGGGGTCACAATGTCCATCGCCTGCCCATAGAAGGGCCCCTGCGATTGGAATGTGTGGACGCGTGAGATTAGGCACAGGATGGTCAGCACTGCGGCAAAAGCATGCAGCTAATGGGCGGTGTGGAACATGCCGGCATGTGCTAGAATGCGTGCAGATGGCCATGCATGCCGAACAAAGTGCCCGTGAGGTGCATAACTCAACCCAGGGCACCATGCCAGCTGACTAAAGCACCACACCTGCAGCAACTGCACGATGCGCGAGATGTTGACGAGTGTGCCGCTGACATTGAATCCATTCACCATTCCCCCCATACTGGCTGCGCCTGCCACTGGCTGCATCACACTGCTGCCACCAGCAGCGGCCCGGGCTGCAGACTTATACGAGTCAAGGAGCGACATCATGGGAGCAATAGCTCCAGCCATGATGCCCAAGGTCGTCCCAAAGTCGGAGTTGTCTGTGAAGATGCGCAGACCACGGTTGTGCGTTGCTGCCTGGGCCATGTGGTACAGCTGGCGGCGGCCAGTTGCCTCTGCTGTCCCCCACTGAGCCACCTGCGCCTCCCACGCACTGATGGCCGTGTGGTACGCAGCAGTGCGCCGTGCCTGTGTGCTGCTGGGTGGCCCTGCGGCTGAGGCATCCTCCTCCACCACCAGAGCGCTGCGGCGGCGGCTGGGTGGCGGCCGGCGCAGCGGTGGTGGCGGTGGCGGCGGCGGCGTGGTGATGCGCGACGAATCGACCAGGCATGCGACCCGCAGGTTATTGAGCATGCGCGCAAGCACCGCCGAGGAGGTGAAGGCCACAGGTCCTGGGAGGCCTGACACTGGTGCTGAGGCGGACAAGCTCACAAGTGCACTCGTGTACGCCTCCACAGCCACAGAAGCCATGGCCAGGCGTGCCACCAACTCATCAGCTTCCTCAAGCGATTGCAAGCTGTACCGGTAAAAGGTGGAGCGTGAGAACAGTGCACGCGCCAGTGTGATGAAGCCTGTGAGCTGCGCATTGGCCGCTGCTACAGCCACCAGTGCAGGCTGTGCATACCAGGATGCTGACAACAGGGTTGATCCTGGACCTGCAGCACACATTGTGATGGAGGTTCCAGCACAAGGGTATGTACGAAAGCAGCAGCGCCTGCGCGCAGCATTGATCAGGTTGCGCGAAGAGCTGCAGAGGGTACATGCAGTGCAGTGCAGTCACCCATAACAGTTTAGCGGTTTACAGCTGATTGCGGCCGGAGGCGCACAACCCATAATGGAAGGATCCATCTCGGCACACATCCGTTGCTGACACGCACCTGCTGCGGCCAGCACAATGTCCATGAGGGCGTCTGCAAAGCCAGGCAGCGCATTACTGCCGTTGGAACCTGCAACACCCAGTCCCATAGCCAGGAACGGCAAGTCCTGCAGGGCGTTGGTGATGGTGGCCGGACCCTGCGCAGGACGCATGACATGCCTACCCTTCACGTTTACTGTGCAGACAGCAATGGAAGATCTGTACAGCAGCTTTTATTAATGCCTAGGGTTGGGTGGTGCCTTGCCTCAGCAGCTGGCTTGCATGTCAATATAGCATAACTGCTGCATGTCGATCTAGCACGACCGCAACCCGGCCCACCGCACAAGACCACACGTGGTGTGTGCACACGCTCACTGCTACACTTCTGCCTACTCATGCCCATGGGATCACAGCCGCACCAGCGCTCCCTCCACATCATAGAAGCCGCGTGACAGCAGCCCTAGAGGGGTTGCTGCCAGGCGCGCGCTCGGTGCTGCCAGGGTGGTGATGCTCGTGTTGAGCTGCACATTTGTGAAGGCGTCGGTGCAGTTGTTCAGGGGCCACACGGTGACGGCGCCCAGCGCGCGGCCACGCACCACCCAGCGGCCAGCGTCGTCCGTGGCAAACGTGCGGGTGCCAGAGGCCCAGCGGTCAGCAGCCAGACCCTGCATCAGCGAGGTGTGGTGAAGTGCACAACGTATGCCAGCGGCGCCCAGTGCTGTCTGCCCCTGCACAGCATCCGACCCATAAAACCAGTCACAACCAGTATCTAGGCAGCGCAGCCAGCGTCAACATGCCGCACCTGGCACCGCTGCAGGGGCCCCACCACAAATGCGACCCCTGCTGTGTCCTGTGCAGGACCTGGAGCAGGCAGGCCCAGTGTTGTATGGATGGCCGCAAGGTCGCTGTCAATCTGCATGCAAGTGCAGTTAGTGCACAGCACATCAGCTCTGGTGCTGCAGAGAGGCAAGTGCGTACAAGGACATGCCAAGACAAATCTCCATCCCACACAACTTTGACACCACATGCATCAGCCCTGCTCATGATGAACCCTGAACCTGCCACCCCTTCAACACACTACCACATGGCAGGCAGCAGCACCCACCCGTGCCAGGCGGGCCATCAGCGTGTCAGGTGCAAAGATGTCCAAGGACGAAGGGGACGCGCTGCCCACCCCAACCGCTGCTACTGCATCAGCAGCTGCCGCATACAGCTGGTCTGCCGCAGCTAGTGTGGCCAGAAGCTCTGTTGGGTTAGCGTAGGGCGCGAGACCAGACACGGCCGCTGTGGTGACACTTGTGCCTGCAGCCAGGCTCAGCGCTGCAGTCTTGAAGTCTTCCAGCAGGTCGACGAGGCCAGCGATGAGTGGTCCTACAGGGGCAATGGTGGCTTGGTATGCAACAGACACGCGGACCCCCAGCAGCTGCCGTGCAGCTGCCAGCAGCGCGTCCGTCACAAAGGCTGCCTGGTTCAGGGTGCGCAGGGGCGAGAGGTTGATGCCTCCCAGCCCGGCGTTGGCGCCAACCAACGCAGCACGGGGCGTGTTCAGGCCGCGCTCGGATGCGAGTGCTGTGGTAGCTGCAGCCACAGCCAGGGTGCCCGCCAGCAGCCGCTCCGAAGTGCTCAGGGCGTTGAGGGCAGTCATGGCTCCAGGTGGCACCTCTGCTGCAGCCAGGTTCAGCACTGCAGGCTGCCCAGCAAGCCCTGCAAGTACCGCACCACCCAGTACTGCCATGCACGCCAGCTGGCTCTCAGCCGCCATCGCAGCTGCGGCTGCATATCGGTCACCAGGGGTGGAGCTGCTCAGCAGCGCCAGGGCATCCAGGGAGGCGGTGGCATACCCTTGCCCACGCAGCGAGACACCTGACACCAGGTATGCACTGTTCATGGCATCATCCAGCTGGCTGCTGCCCAGACCCCAGGCCCAGCTGTCCCAGTTGGTGCTGGGGTTCAAGGGACCTATTCCAGATACGCTGGCTGAGGTCAAGCTGCTGGCGGTTGTGTTGAGTGCTGCTGCCACATCGACTATGCGTGCATCATACGCAAGCTTTGCTGTTGCCCAGTGCGCCGCGGCTGTGACCGACCATGCGCCTGTGGCACCCAAGCCAGCCTGAGGAGGGTCTGAGGACGGCAGGAGGGCGAGCAGAGGGAAGAGAGGCCGGTCATAGGTGAAGACGTTGGTGCAAGTCGCATTGTCTGGGCTGGCGGTGTATGCGGCCGCCCAGCTGGCGTTCAGCAGCAGCACAGCTGCACCACGGTCGCTGCTGTAGGCGACAATACTGCTGCTGCCCGTGGGTTGAAACTCTGGGGATGTGAGCTGCCCGCTGCCGTAGCTCAGCCCCACCTGCACACAGCTCGTGCACATTGCATGGGACCATGCGTGCAGTCAGGCTGCATCAGCGTGGAAGCCCAACAGACGATGTACTCTAGCCTTTGCGGTTGCGTCAAATTTTACCAAGCAGTTCGTGTAAGGGCCCGACGCTCTGAGGCGTGCCTGATGTGCACAGCTGACGAGTCCTGCAAGGGGCAGCAAAACGAACCAGCATTTGGCTTCTCTAAATGCCAGGCAAAGCGCAGTCCAAAGGTACAAGCAGTTCAAACCTGTCAGGGTCAACACTAAGAGGAACAAAAGAGGCCGTGGCATGTTTAACCACTGTTGTATGCTTTCCAAATTCACGGCATTTTGCCCAGGTTTCCGGGGCACACGTTTATCGAGGTTCCATGTTGCAAAATGAATACTGCATGGTTTAATTGATATACGCTTGAAGGTTAACAAAGGAGCACTTGACAGTCCGGAGTGACATGCCCAAGTTCCGATCTGTGAATTTGTGGCCCTTTCTCTGTGTCCGCATTAGTTACATACAAGTAGGAGCATAATCCAAGAGACGGCGTTCGTATGGACCTTTCACTTCCCCGGCCAGGTGCACCCTTCATGCTGTGGTTCTGTTGTGTGCTTGTGCCGATTTTAACACGGAACACCTGACAAAGTGAAGTGAACGAACGCCAGGAAGGCGTGACTTTAAAGGAAGCAGTTACCTCAAGCCACGGCACATCGATAGACAGTCGATAGTAGGCCCAAATCACCTCAAAGAAAAGGTTCACGTTGTACCATCGTTGGTAATCTCCTCGCTTACATGTGGCACCCCAACCCTAACCCTAATCTACGTCAGCACCGACCTGTGATTTTGTTCAGGACCCACCTGACTGCCGCACCACAAAGTTTAAAGGCACAACCTTGCCTGCACTGCAGCACAGGGAGCGCACAATGGCCCAGCCCACTACGCATTGCTCAATAGGGGCGGATGGGGTTGCTGTGGTGCAATTGGACTACAAGCCCCTGAACGCTTTGCATCCGCAGCGTGAGTGGCCCTTCGTAATCGTTTCGTGTTCCATCACTGCCAACATGGCATGCTGACGGTGATCTGGCCTTGCAGTGCTGCGCTCTCTGTTTGAGACGCTGAAGCGCGCACATGAGGACCCTCGCTGCAAAGCCATAGTCGTTACTGGGGCAAACAACAACTTCTCCCCTGGCTTTGACATCCAGCAGTTCAGGAACCAGGTGGGCACATGCCGCATGCATCAGCACAACCACCTGCACATGCGCTGCAACAACTTCCGCGATCATGCGGCCCAACAACCCTTGTTCCTCATCATGGAGCTTGCGCGTCATGGGCTGGCATGATGGTGCAGCGCTGCACAACAGGACATGCTTTGTAGGGTGGTCTGGCATCCAGCACCTGCCAGCGTATCCCTGCTCACACCTGCCTGTGTTGTAACTGCATTGCTGGTTGCATTGCTTCAGCTTCACAAGCATGCTGCACCATGCAACCAAGCACCCCATCAGTCGTGCCTGCGCTTGCTGGGCTTCATGCCTACAGTCGGGCGGCGGCGGCATTGACAACAGCATCAATGACGCATTCTGTGATGTGCTGGAGTCTGGGCCCAAGCCCACAGTGGCAGCTATCCATGGTGTTGCTCTGGGTGGAGGTCTGGAGGTGGCCATGGCATGCAACGCTCGCGTGTGTACGCCTGGTACCCGCCTGGGGCTGCCTGAGCTGCAGCTGGGCATCCTGCCTGGGTGGGTGTGTCATCATATTGTCTGCTGTGACGCCATGCATGTCTGCGCTGTGGGGTGCCGCGTTCTTCCGCCATGCTGTGACGCGCTGTTACCTTGCCGCATGCTTGCACATGCGTTGTTGTGCAGCATTGGTGAACAGTCAGCAGTTGTCTGTTGATTAGTACACCAAGATCTGGTCCGAGCCTCTAGGCACATGCATGATGAGCTGGAGCGCCATGTGTCATGCCTCATCTGCCCGGCTGTTCTGCAGGTTTGGCGGCACACAGCGCCTGCCTCGCCTCGTGGGGCTGCAGAAGGCGCTGGAGATGATGCTCACATCGCAGGTGTGTGAGGGATGCACGCACGCTTGTGATGTGGTGCTGTATGGAGCTTAGGCGATTAAGGTCCAACGCCCCGGCGCTGTGCAGCACAAGCAGCTGTACATATTTGCCGCGCACATGCCGTGCGTGGCATGATGCGGGTGGTGGTCCTGCTCCCTTGCGCTGCGCTTGACACCCCTCTGGCCCGTATGTGGCTGCATGTGTGCCGCTTGGCTTAGGACGTGCTGCATGCACACCACAACATGTGCATGACCTTGCTACCCTGCCCCGCTGCACAGCCCATCAAGGACGGCGCTGCCAAGCAGCTGGGGCTGGTGGATGAGGTGGTGCCCCAGGACAAGCTGGTGGACGCGGCGCGCAAGCTGGCACTGGACATCGCGGAGGGCCGCAAGCCCCGCTTCCTGTCGCTGTACCGCACCGACAAGTGAGGGACCAGCAGGAAGAGGGCGTTGCCTTGCTTGCCATGCCTCCAGTGCCCACTGGTGTCTACAAGCCACACGCCGTGCACCTTGCAGTCATCACACATTTGATGTGCCTGGTGTGCAGGCTGGAGAGCTTCGGCGAGGCAGCTGCAATCTTTGAGCTGGCCAAGGCCGAGACGGCCAAGCGTGCACGGGGGCTGGCACACCCGCTGCTGTGCATCGAGGCGATTGAGTACGGCGTGGCACATGGCGGCAAGGCGGGGCTCAAGAAGGTGGATGCAGCAGCCTTGCGCTAGATTCGTTCCTGGGAGGGCGGTGTCTGGGGTTGGTGGTGAAGCAGGGTGCAAGGTCCTTGATCAAGTCAGCCTCAGCCGGGGTCACGCAGCTGCGTTTTATCACTTGAGCTGATACCCAGCTGCCTGCAGCCACGTGCCAGGCTGATCATGGTCGTGCTGTGTGTGCGCAGGAGGGTGAGGCATTCGCAGCGGCTGCCGCACTGGACACGCACAAGGCGCTTGTCCACATCTTCTTTGCGCAGCGCTCCACCAAGAAGGTCAAGGTGGGTGTGCTCGGTGTGTTGGTGCTGGATCTGGCAGGCCTGCGTGCTGTGATCGCAAGCAGGCCGCACAGAAATCACAGCCTGCCAGCCTGTGCCTGAACAGGATGGGTTCATGCGCAGCATATGAGGTCTTGCTGCCACTTCTGTACCTAACCAAGCCTGCCAGTGTGGCGTGCGCAGGGTGTGACGGACGCCGGCCTCAAGCCGCGCACCATGCGCTGTGTGGCCGTCATTGGTGGCGGCCTCATGGGCTCTGGCATTGCCACAGCACTGGCACAGGTGCGTTGGCTGGGGCGTGTCAAGGTCCGAGGGCTGGCGCGCTGATCTTACTGCCGCTGTGCATGAGTGTGCTGTGATGCCGCCGCATGGATGCAGCTGAGCGTATTGCATGTGATCGACCTGGCTGCTGCTGTGTACAGGTGGGCATTGAGGTGCTGCTGAAGGAGATCAACCAGCAGTTCCTGGAGGTGAGCGCAGTGTGAGCATCAGTCGATGTACACCAGGGTGTGATGTGTGTAGCAAAGCCGCACTGGCTGCACCATGCTGCACAGATTCTGCATGTGACACGCACGCGTTTGTGTCACTCTGCACCGTGTACCACCGTTTGAGCTAAACCCCCACCCACCGGCCACCGGCTCATGCGGCAGGGAGGTCTGGGCCGCATCCGCGCCAACCTGGACTCGCGCGTGAAGAAGGGCGCGATGAGTGCAGCAGAGCGTGACAAGGTCATGGCACGCGTCAAGGGCGTGCTCACGTACGACGATTTCAAGGTGTGGTGGTGTGGTGGGCAGAGTGAATCCATTGGCCAGTGTAGGAACGATGCAAGGTGTGGTATGAGGTTGCGTGCAGATTAGTCCAGTGTGATTGCGTGGTCATTTTCATTGCAATCGCACCTTGATCCAACCTTGATCCAACCTTGACGCCGTGAGGTTGTCGTGCACACCTGTCAAACCGTCATGTCGCCTGCAGCGCGCGGACATGGTGATTGAGGCGGCCATCGAGGACATCCCCCTGAAGCAAAAGATCTTTGCAGGTGGGCCGTGTGGTGCTTGCTGTGATCCATCCATGTGACAGCCCCAAGCTCATGTGCAGTCGCACCAGGTCCCACCCAGAGAGCTGCTAGTGCGCACCGCTGCTCGCCTCCTTGGCAGCTCGTGCGGTGCCCGTCCTCATCATCCAAGTGTTGTGCCACTTCCGCCCCATGCACAGACCTGGAGGCATCATGCCGCCCCGATTGCATCCTCTCCACCAACACCTCCACCATCGACATCAGCCTGGTACGTGCTGCGTGCTGCGATTGCGTGTTGTGATCGCTGTCAAAGCTGGCAGTTCCTGCACACCAGCCGCACTCGACACACCGTGTTCAACCTCGCCATGCTTCAATCTAGCCTTGCCCATACTCACTCCCTGCAGGTGGGTGCCAAGACGCGTGCCGCGGAGCGCATCCTGGGCGCGCACTTTTTCTCGCCCGCGCACATCATGCCGCTGCTGGAGATTGTGCGCACGGACAAGACGAGCCCACAGGTGGGGCCATGGACAACGCGGTGGTGATTGCTGCATCTGCATGTAAGGAATGTTTTGAGTGCATCATGAGCTCAGGGAGACAGTGGGGATGCAAAGGCTCGAGGCACTGTACACTCTGTTGTGTGCTGTGGCTGCTCAAATGTATCTTTTCAGCCAGGTTTACAGTGAGACGTGTGTTTCTGACGACCCTTTACGGTGCACTGCGCGCGGCACACAGGTGATCCTCGACACGCTGGACCTGAGTGCCAAGATCAAGAAGACGCCCGTGGTGGTGGGCAACTGCACCGGCTTTGCAGTCAATCGCGTGTTCTTCCCCTACACCATGGCTGCATGCATGCTGGTGCGCGCCAGCGGGGTTGACGCAGGAGTCAATGCACAGACTCAGCAGCAGCATGTGATCGATGCTGTCCTGCTACAGCCAATCCTTATGCCCATGTCCTAATGTGGATTATCAGGAGTCCAGGTTGCTGATCATCCATACCACCGTGCTTTGTCCAGTGGCGCATCCCAACCTGGTTATGTGTTGCTGCTGTGCGTGATGTGCCCTCAGGTCGACATGGGGCTGAACCCATACCAGATTGACAAGGCGATCGCCGGGAAGTTTGGCATGCCCATGGGCCCCTTCCGCCTCAACGACCTGGTCGGCTCTGACATCGGGTTGCATGTGGGCAAGAACTTCCTGGACTCCTTCCCTGAGCGGTGCGCAGTGCGGCGTGATGCATCCATGGCCCTCGGCATGGGGTGGCTTGCCATGCCCGTGTTCGTGTCCTGTACATGCTGCGCTGTGCTGCCGTGCAGGGCCTGTGCTGTTGAGTGCAGGGGATAGAGGAGTGGCGAAAATGGGTAACCCTGACATTATGTGCTCACGAAGCTGGCCATTCCTTGACATGACCTGTGTGTATTGCGGCACTGCAGTGTGTACATCAGCCAGCTCATCCCCCTCATGAACCAGCATAAGCGCCTGGGCGAGAAGACAGGCAAGGGGTTCTACAAGGTGCGGTGCGCTGGGCGTGCTGCTGCATGTTTGCAGCCAGATGTCCGCTAGTCTGTGTGTTGGCTGGCAGTTGCAGATTGGCTGTTGGAGGCGGGGGGCAAGCAGAGCCTGTGTGCGTATCCCATCCCCTACCCACCACTGCTGTCCCCTACCCACAGTTTGACGCCAAGAGGCGCGCATCACCCGACCCCGACATTGTCCCCCTGGTGGAGGAGGCGCGCAAGGCAGCAGGCCTGCTCAAGGTGTGCATCACCGTGACGCGTACTGCTAGCACGCTGCTCCTCTGCCCCTGCTTTTGATGCAGCTGTCCTCAGCGGGGTTGGGACGGTCAGCCTCACTGCTGCCGCCAACCTGGTGCCGCTCAGTTGCTGCTGCTGCTGCTGCTGCTGCTCCACACGTGCTGCTGCGCACGCCACAGGACCCCTCCAAGCCACCCAAGCTGAGCGACCAGGAGATCATCGAGTTCATCTTCTTCCCTGTCGTCAACGAGGGATGCCGCGTGATTGCTGAGGGCATCGTGGACAAGCCGGCCGACTTGGACGTGGCCACGGTCATGTCCATGGGCTTCCCTGCTGTCAGGTGCGTGGGCGTGTGCCTCGCGGCAGCGCTTCACAACTGCAGGGAGCGAAGCGCGGCATGCTGCATGCATGCAAGCGTGTCTGTGCGCATGTCAATACCTGTTGGCCATGATGCTGTGTGTAGGGTGAGCCAGTTTCTGCAGAGCGTTTGGCCCCTTTATGTACAGCTGACATTCATTCGGCCCTGCTTTCCGCACACCGGCACACACGTGCAGGGGCGGCCTCATCTTTTGGGCTGACCTGGTGGGCGCATCCAAGATTGAGGCCAAGCTCACAGCGCTGTCCAAAATGGTGCGTCACAATGAATTGCGCATGCACGTGCATGGTGCACAGACTGGATTCGTAAAGCTTGCGCACAACCACACCGTTGCGCCCAGCACAAGACACCTTCCTTGGCTGCAGATGTCTACCCCGCCTGAATGTACTGCATATTAACTGTGTCTTGCATGGGGCATCCCTACGCCAAACTTCTGGCATACGATGCATGACACAGACACACACACGATCTGTGGTGCAGGTGCCCCCCAACCTGGCAGGCTTCTTCACCCCCTGCGACTACCTCAAGTCAGCCGCGCAGTCGGGCCGCAAGCTGGAGGCGGGGGTCGCGCCGGCGTCCAAGATGTGAGAGCTGGTGCTGGGTGCAGCGGGTGCGTGCAGTCTGCACAGTTCACCGAGCTGGGTCATCACAAGCATTGTGTGCAGGGTTCAGAACTGGTTTTGTTCATAATGTGGCACATGCTGCAACCACAGACTCATGAGCTGCTGGGGGCCGCTTCCAACTTGTTCTGTGTGAAGCTGTGCCTGAGGGGTGTAGGTCTGTGCCAATCGTAGCAGCAGCAGCGGCAGCAGCAGCACGGGCTGCTCCAGCGCTAGGATGATTGTGTTCATTTGATGATGGTGCTGCTGATAGGCGCACCGTGCTGCTCAATTCTTTTAGCTTTTTGCTGGCTGTGGTTTTCATGTAGGGCATACATCATGCGCATCTAGCACTTGCAGGGTGGTTCAACCTGCTGCTTTGCAGTTGAGCACCAGTTAACAGCCATTGCCAGCCGTGTGATGTTGCACACAGCATATTGGTGTAAAGTAGCAAATGGCAAGCACTTGTGGAAGGGCTCGTCCCAGATTCAAGATGCCATCCCAAACCAGCACAGCACAGCTTCACTAGAATTAAGGAGCATTACTCAATAACTGTGGAGTCGCGAACAACCTTCAGGTGCATGGTGCACTCCTGCATAGGCTGCAAAACACTGCCCAACATTCAACCTGGTGCATGCAGCATTCTCCGATAACGCAAAACGAGACAATTGAGCAGGTGAAGCGCCGGTTTGTGCCGCACGCTAAAGCAAGAACACCAAGTTTCTAAGTTCACTCACCACCTGCTATTGCTCAAAAACTACAGGAAAAGTATGACACCCACCATGCTTCCTCTAGTGTTCAAAATGCGGAGGCGCCAGGAAAATCGCCCCCTGCACCCAAAACTGCTGGCCTCACAGCTGATGCAGCCATGGCACAATCCAAAAATGATTGTTACGTCTCATAAGGCTCTGATAACGGTCCAGACGCAACCCCTATGACAGGCACGACGCATCCTGCACCATCCAGAGAGAGGGTCACAGGTCAAAACAGACCAAGGACCAAGAAGCCAATCATATACACACATAAGCGCCACATAAGTGTCCTGCCGGGTGCATGTGATGTAGAGTTGAACTGCGGCGTGCTAAACATCAGCACACATGGACGACGAATGTAACAGCAGTGGACCAACAAAACCAGGCTCTCCCAAGACTGCACTTCAAAAAACAAGAGGCATCAGAAGCAGCGCACAGCGCAAGCCATCACAACTACGCAGTGTGATGGCTGCCGCCAACTAGCGCAGGTTTGCCTGCAAGCGTTGTGCAGGTGACACTGTATAATGCAGACCAAAGCCATGATCCTGGTCCGAAAATCCGAAGGCAGACTTGCCCCAGAACTACCATCAGGCTCCATTCGAAACACCTGAGAATGGCTGTACAGACAGCTGCACGATCTGCCTGAGAAGGTATGTGAGCTCCCCATTGTGCATGCAGCTCGGCATGTCCCAGCACAGTTTCATGATGCCATCATACAAAGTGGTGACTGCAACCAAACCCTTGCCTTGTGCTGACTCTTGTGCTGCGGCTGTGCCCTGCATGCTACGATGTCCTGTTTGTCACGTGATAGGATTGCGTTGTGTACTGCTGATGCGGAGTGAGCGGCCATATCCCAGCACAGCGTCACTGTACTGCTCCTTCACCGCCAGGCTGTCCAGCCGCGGCATGCAGGTTGGTGACAACGGGCAGCGCAGAGCTGCCGCGCACAAACGCAGGCGCGAGCACAGGGGCACGCAGCTGACTGCCACTGCTGGTGTGCGGTGCCTCCAACACTGCTGCCAGGCGACCAGCAGCAGCTGTGAGCACATGTCCCGCCGTCATGCCCATCACCGTGCCGTAGTTGGGGCCAGCACCTGCACCAGCCTCTGCCGCACCCTCCTCCGCCTCCCTCTGCGACACAGACGAGCACGTGCGCTGCAGCTTGGGGCGCACTATGGGGCCCGGCAGGTCGCCCAACATGTCAGAAGCAGCGAAGCCAGCCAGCATTCCACTGGCCAGGGACGGGGAGGCGTTGCTGAGCAGCTCGGCAATGCCACTGGCGCCTGCAGCGTGTCCGAAGCCGCCAGAGGAAGCGCATACATCAGTGAACAGAGGGTCTGCGCAGCCACAGCAAGGTCTTGAAAGCCAGGCAGGGCAGGGCACTCCAGGCAACGCACGGTCTCCACACTCTCCACACAGGATTTGAACAAAGACACATAATTGCAGAGGTCAAGCTGCAGACATGTCAACTGCTTGCCAGTGCTTGGCAAGTTACCTGAGTTTTGTGCGGGCGCCCCGGTCAGCTGTGTCATGCCTGACCACTCCTGCGGCCCCTCCACACTCGCCACGCTTAGCAGCGGTGTGCTGCCGCGCACCAGGCTGGTGCTGCTGCGTGAGTTCAGCGTGAGGCCAGGGGCAACACCAGCGAGCGGGGTAACAGCAGCAGAGGACGAAGGGGTGGACGCACCAGACACGGCACCAGCCACCATCAGACTGCCAGGCTGGTCCTGGCTGGTCAGCAGCACACTCAGCTGGCCTGCGTGGGGGTTTGTAGCTGTACTGCCAAAGGCGTAGACAGCATTCTGCTGGCCACCACAAGCCTCATTGTTCTCACGGATGGAGTGCTCAATCGCCTGATAGGCAACAGAGGTAGGTCCTGAATGCGCCACAGGCGCTGCCTGCTGTGATCCTGACCGCATAAATGATGCCAGCCTGGGCAGCAGGCTGGTGCTGGTGCTGCTGGTAGCCGAGGGCGTCCTGCTCATGCTCACACCGCAGTCGTCGGCCGGAACTGCAGGGCTGATGTGCGCACTGCCCGTAGCATGGTGCAGTGTGGAGTCTGACGACGGCACAAGGGATCGGGACATAGCGCGGATACGGCCCATGAGGGCGCCCAACTTGGCACTGGATTTACTGCGCTCACGCTCCTCCTCCTCATGCGCTGCCTTGTCAGTGCCAGGGGCCTTGCTGCTCCTGCACCTCGCCACGCTCCCGCCTGATGCGCAACCTGCAACACCTGCCCCTGCCCCTGCGTGTGTGTTCAGGCCAGCTGCTTGCACACCCCCTGCCATGCACTCTGTGCTAGTGCGGACTCGGAGCGCGGCAGGGCTATTACCAATGCTCCTTGTCACGCTGCCATCATCGCGGTGTGGCAGCACCCTTGCATACTGAGGCCCAGCCGCAAGCCCTGCTGGGTTGGCAAGACCTTTCATGTGTGCTGCTGTTGACTGATGAGGTGGCTGGGCCATCATTGCTGCAACAGCGCTGGCTGCAGGAGCAGCAGCGGTGGAGACATGTCGCAGTGCCTGTGTCGCTGCGCTGTCACCATCACGGTGGGGACCCAGGCGTGAACCATGGCCAGCTGGTGCAGTTCCATGAGGAGCCACAGCAAGGGGTGCCATGGGCATGGATGATGTACTTCTCGTGTGGCTGGTACTCACGCTGAGTGCAGCAGCAACACCTGCACCACAGCTGCTCCCTGGCATTTTAGCGAACGTGGGCTCACCACCACTGCCGTGCCAATCTGTCGCAGGTGCGACCATGGCGGTGGGAAGTGTCACCAGGGCTGGGGTGCGGGTGGTGGGTAAGGCTGAGGTGGTTGAGGCAGGAGTGTCTGGGGTGGCGCTGTCATGGCTGCTCTGTTGCCCCTGACCAGCAGCAGTTGGTGTATCACACTCAACACTGTGCAGCATCTCACCAGCCGCAGACGTGATGCTTGCATACAGACCACCTGCCATGCTGTCCATGGATGCACTCAGCAGTGGATCCAGGTGGCGCACTGCGCCTCGTGGCATGCTGCTGGCAGCTGTGATGGCAGGAGACTCGCGACCAGTGGGGCCAAGCCGGCTGAATGCACCAGTGGCCCGTGCACCATGCAGGTGGTGAGCGTAACCTGCGTGGACGGCCCCCACTTGCCCCATGTCAGACCGGCTGGCATCCGGCGTGGTCTGCACTGAGTCTGACCCGCTGTCTGCACCCATCAAATCAGGGTTCAGGGTCACAATCTTGTGCACTGTGCTCGCGCACGGCGATATCGGCAGCCGTGCGTGCATGGAGTCCAAGCGGCTGTAGTAGTACAGATCGGACTCGGGGCCGTTGTCTGACTTGGCTGGCGAAGCCATCACTCCACCACACATCATCAAGCCGTCCACGCCCACACATTTGGGTGTGCAGGGCTGCGAGTCTGCACCTGCTGTGGCCTGCTGTGTGTCCTTGGGTCCCATGTCTGCAGTGCCCTCGTACACCTTGTGCTGCTCTTGGGCCTGGCCCTGAACCTCACTTGTGCGGCTGCCACCGCAGCTGTGCGGGTTGTCAGCATGCTGCAGCAGTTGCGTGAAGAGGAGGTGGGGCGCATAAGCAGCATCGTGGACTGCTGTGGCGGCCACCGTGTGCGCAGCGGCACCAGGGTTGGCAGCCAGCGCTGTGGCAAGCGCCACCGGTGGCATGGGTGCTACAGCTGCGACAGCAGATGCTCCACACCGGCGGTCGTCTAACGAATGGCGTGCACTGCCAGGGGGCCGGCGGTCGACCGACTTGCGCTGGTACGCGCTGCCATGCGCGCTGCCTGCGCCTGTGCCAAACGCAGCAGACAGGAGGGCAGTGAGGCCGGGGGCAGCTGCACTGCGTGCCGCGTGCTGCGGCAGGTAGGCAGGGTCCTCTCCACACGTCCGGACAGAACGGCCACCAGCTGGCACCAGTGCTGCTGCGTGGGCTGTAGCTGATATGCTTTGCGCAGCAGGCTTGTCGATGCAGAGGACGGTCTCAGGCGGTGAGGTCGGGATGCAGGCACCATCACCAGTGTCAGATGGCGGGCTGGTGCCCAGGAAGCTGTGGAACGAGGTGCACACACCAGGCACCGAGGGAGTGATGACACCTACAATGGGGGTGGAGGTGAAGGACATGATGGGACCAGTGCCACATCCAGATGCTAATGATCCAACAGGCGTTGGTGCAGACGCCAGGTCACCTAGCCCCAGGGCACCGTGCCCAAGCAACCCTTGGGCGCTGTCAGCATCCTCGTCATTGCTTTCACTATCGCCTTCCTGGTACACACAGGCGCCCATGCCGCCGATGGGCTCCTGCGCCTCATGCATCGTGTCAAGGCCCCCCCCAATGTAGTGAGTGTTGGACCAGAACGCTTCTGATGCGCGTGCACTTGCACTGCCTGTCCCTGACAGCTCGTTGCCGTTGCCAGAGTAGGATGTAGCTCGCATGGCAGCCATCCGCACATCCAGACTGCCGCGGCGAGAGCTGGCCATACTTGGCACGGTGCCCATACCCCAGCCCTCCAGCGAGCGGCGCCAGGATGAAGCACTATCACACAGCTGGGCTGTGTTGGTGCAGCTGGATGCGTGCTGTAGTGCTCCTGGACCCCTGGGCGTGAAGCCAGCGGCTGCTGCATCTGCCTGTTGCTCTTGGCGCCGCTGTGCATCATGCATGCTGCCGTCACGTATGCTTTGTGCTGCATAAGAGGTGGTGGCTATACTGGGTGCGTGCTGCAGCTGCGCAACAGCTGCATGGTATGCGCGGGCCGCCTCCCGTGCCTGGGCAACAACAGCACAGCGGGGAAGAGGGGTGCATTGGCCAGTGCGGTGTAAGGCTCACAAGCAATGCCAGCTACAGGAGTGTGCTCCTGCCGATCAGCTGCACACACGACGAAACAGCAAGACCACCTGAACAACAACTAAGAAGTTGCACTGAAGGCATGGTGCCTTGCAGCAAGCCTGAATGAGGTTTGCACCTACCTTGGACTGTGCAGCAGCGGGGTGTAAGGCACCATGCTGCAGCCCGCCCCTTGTGTTTGCAGCAGTAGGTGGCGATTGACGCAAGCGCACAGGGGAGCATTCCATGCCTTTTTCCTTGATCCTCTCTTCCGTTTCTGATTGTTCATGCTCCTCCCAAGGCACAGGTCGGTCAAGAACCAGCCCTGTGGCAGCCGTGGGCGTGCCTGAGACTGGCGACGCGGCTGCTGCCAGAGTGCTGACGGGTGCCAGTTCGTTCTCCATGTGGTACTGCACCATGGATGCTGTTGCACCGGCAGCCTTCAACTGGCCTCCGTGTCCCTGCTGCATGCCGTTTGCGTGCTGACCTGGCAAGGTGGTGTCCTGCAAGTCGGAAAGATGCGAAAATGGGACAAAGGGCACAATGTGCCTGCATTCGATCCAGCATTCACCCGTGCAGAGCTGGGATTTGAATGCCACTTGGGCGGTCGCCTGCCACAAGCGCATCCACATACTTGGACCCGCAAGGCCGTCCGACACGAGTCAATTGCAAGTACCTGTGATTCTCAGCTACGCACCTGAGCCCAAGCGCACCGTGGTCTGTGCCAGTCCTCAGGGCCACAACACACGCCATTGTAGGCCCAAATTCATTTTGATGCTTGGGTTGAAATGCTAAGATTATTTGCGATATAGCGTGCACTTATCTTCCATGCAGTGAGCCCTTACACGATAGTATAAAACCCCCACATTCTTAAAGCTCCAGGTCTTCTGACGATATCCAGTTATCAACAGCCAAAAGGATAGGGAGGCTAAAAAGTACACTCAATCATTCTTGTGGGGCGCTGCGATGTAAGTGGCAGCAACTTGTTCATCGCTCTGAACAGCATTATAGGACATATATGCATCGGGCGCAAAGCGATTCGAGATCCTGCGACAGGATGGACCGGTGCCAGTGATGGATGAGCGAAGAACTGATTGATGCGCTGTTTGGAAAAGATGAGGAGTTGCTTCTTGCTCCAGCTGGGTTGCGCTTGTTCAAGGGCTGGTTGCATTCTAACGAGCAGCTGGCTGTTTTGGATGCCTTAGAGCTGGAGGGCTGGTTTGATGAATCCAACCAAGGCATGCATTTTGGGAGGCTCCCTCACTGGGCACAAGCTGTCGTTGATCGCATGCCACGGGATGCATTCACAGCGCAGGTACGGCCTGTGCCTGCACTTTTGCATTTCTCCTTCTGCCGCTCACTCATCCACGCTGCATGGCTGCGCTATGGCAAACCCAAAAGGCATGATCAACTGTGACTGCACTGGGTCCAGCACAGGTCGCAGCACGCTCCCCAGTGTTTGATCAGCTCATCCTGAACCGGTGAGGCAGCAGCGCTGAACTTCAGTGTGGTGGCGATGGCCGTTCCTATGCTTTGATAGCACGCACACGGTTGTTAGCATGCAGTTGAATGCACTCACGTGATGCTGCAACCCGCTGCTGCAGGTACTTTCCAGGGGAGGGCATCAGGGATCATGTGGACCTCTTGCGCTTTGAGGTAACTTGCAATGCATTAGCGAACACAGGGAAAAAACTGCATTGCTCGCCACATGAGCTAGTATCCCAAGTAGAGATGCGCACATGGGCTGGCAATACATTTACTGCGCCATCTGGCCTGCATGCGATCTGGTGGGACATGGCGTGTTACTATGCTCCTTCGCTGTATGGCAGGACGGGATTGCAATCCTTTCTCTTGGGGCACCAGCTGTTATGCACCTCACACACGTTGCTGAGCCCACACGCAAGCTCCAGGTGGGTCATGCATGCACATCATTTTGAATGCCACGCCACAAGCACGAGGGCTTCATCAAGAGCTGTGCACTGTGCGGTTGTGTGCTGCACGTCACCTGCCTCACGTTGGTGGCTGCCGTGCTGTAACCTGCCCACCTGTACATCTGCCACTGGACTGAATGCTGTCATGCAGCTGCTGCTCGAGCCAGGAGACCTGCTGATACTGTGTGGGGAAGCGCGCTATGACTGGATGCACGGCATCCGTAGTGTGACGCAGGCATGTGAAACAAAGAATATGCGGAGATGAGCGCAATCAGTACATGCAATGAGCTCGTGCCATGGCCTGACAGCATTATTATGAAGTGCACATCCTCGCATGCATTCTTCTGCTTGAGCCGTTCCCAGCCCTTATGATCACGGCTTGCAGAGCCTACCCGCACCATGCTCGTCCTGTGCTGCACATGCCTACGTGCCTGCGTGCAGGAGGTGCATGAGCCCAGCGGCAGGGTGGTGGTGCGAGGTGTGAGGACGAGTGTGACACTGCGGCGGCTGCGGCCGGACGTAGAGCTGTGTGACCCCGCATGACCCCTGATGCAGCAGTTAGGCAACAAATCAGCATGGGAGGCGCTGTACATGCTGTAGGGGCCCAGACGCGCCAGGCAGAGCCAGCTCAACAGGGTGCTGCATCAAAGGTAGCATACGATGTAGCATCAGGCTTACAAGGTCAATGCTCGCTGTTCAACTCCAATTACCATAAGCATGTGCAAACATTATAAGAGGGGTGACTCAGCAGCGCCGCCCCTGTGGCACCAGCATTTCTCACAACCCCCATGGTCGCCTGTGCATGGCCCTGGCCTCGTGACCGCCTTGGCCATCATCCCTCCCGTGTCCCCTAACTTGCACTGCGTGGAGGGCGACGGCCTTGACCATGCCTGCCCCCCCTGCCGCGCTCATGCACATGGCCACTGCCTACAGTCAGGGTCTTGCCACGTTGCTGGCTGCTGGGTGTCTGGCTGCTGCCCCTGCGGCTGTGGCGTCGTCTCTTGCCACTGCCGCCCAGCGCAGCGCAACGTGCTGGGCCCCAGGCAGCGAGCACGTGACGGGGTATGCGGGGTGGGGCAGGCAGCGCCAGCATCTCCAGAGCTGCAGCACCCACCCGCGTCCACAGCTCCATGCTAACGGGCTGCAGCAGCGGGTGGCTGAGGTAGCTTGCCAGCAGAGACACCCATGCCCTCGCACGCAGCCCCACTGGCAGCCGGCCCCACACCGCATGTGCAGCTGGTACCTTGCGTGGAGCAGCTTGGCCTGCTGTTGGCACATGAGGCCCGCTGCCGGCAGCAGGTTCACCGGGAACAGCCTCACAGCTATTGTTGCTCAGCTGGGCATCTGCGGAGGCACCGCTGCTGATATGTGCTGCAGCGGCAGCTGTGAACGCGGCAGTGGGTGTTGCTGCTACATGGTGCACATCACGTGCCAGTGGCCAGGTGTAGGGCTTGGCCGCCTCCCACTGCACACACAGGCCTGCACCAACAGCTGCAGCACCCAGACCCAGACCCAGAGCAGGGGCGGGTTTGAGCGCGGGGCTGGCTCTGTGCATTTGGGAACCACCCCCAATGTGTGGTGGGTTCATTGATGTTCGTGTTGTTGCAGCTTGCAGTGTTGCCAAGCCTGGGGCCTCGTGCTCGCACAGCAGCAGTGTGTGAGGTGGTACTGCTGTTGTGCCCTCCTGGGAGTGCCACACCTGCTGTGACAGTTCCAACTGCTCTGCCAGCTGTGCAGCATCACGAGGCAGCCCCAGCCCCACACACAGCGTGAGACCAGGCAGCTGCACCCCGCGCAGCACACTACCTGCTGTCAGCAGCACAAGCCCAGGCCATGTGTCACTGGGCCCACCTGCCCCTGTGCCCATGCTTGAGCCACCTTCGGACATGCCGCTGCCGCCGCCGCTGCTGCCTCCTGCTTTGCTCCTGCTGCTGCTGCTACTGCTGCCTGGCCGCAGCCGGAAAACTTCCAGCGCTTGAGACCGGTATTCTGCAGACTTTTGGCTGTGCAGCTCCAGTACAGCAATTCCTGCGCGTGTCAGTGCTGCTGCCCAGGCACGTGCCAGTGTGGCTGAACCACAGTGCACCACCACACGGTGACCTGGGTGTGCTGCTGCATGCGAGGCCAGCAACGCATGCAGGTGCAGCCCAAGCTGCTGCAGTGGCACCACCATGAACTGTGTGCGCAGCAGCTGCGGCTTTCCAGCCCCACTGCTTGTCCTGCCGTCACCAGCCTCTGCGGATCCACCTGCGAGTGGACCATCTGCTGTTGAGGTGGGCGCCTGCCACGCGGAGTGTGCCTCAGACGCGTGAAGCCTGCCAGCTTGGGCAGGTGCAGCGCCCCATTGTAGCTGCTGTATGCACTGTGGTTCTGCGCCAGCCGCATGGGCACCTGCCCCTGAGGCCGAAATGGCGGCAGGCGTCAGAGGCACATCCAGCGGTGGCACTGACCCGAGCATGCGTGCAGCTGCCAGCAGGTGCAACCCCACCGACTCAGAGCCCAGCAGCTCAGGCTCAGCACCCAGCGCGACAAGCCACCGCGCCGGGCGCCATGCCACCTTGCCGTCCGAGCTGCCGCTGCTGCTATTGCTGTTGCCACCGCTCAAGCCGAGTGGGCGCTGTCGTGCGTCTGACAGCGCCACAAGACCACGCAGAGCGGCCTCAGTCTGGAACCTGTGATGTGTGTGAACAGTGGGGTGACGTTGGCCCCTTTCCAATCCTGCCACTACTTGTAAACCATTGGCATAGCAAGCCCGATGTCACATGCAGTACAGAGTGTATTGGTTGCCCCAAGTCCCCGCACACCCGCAAATACTGCATAGATCACACAGCACAGCCAGACAGCCCAGCTGTACCCCTGCAGCTCACCGCAGGGCAGGCGCCCCCAGCAGTACCTCCACCCCGGCCAGCACTACAACCTTGACGCCACCCAGCAGGTGCTCCATCCGCACGCGTGCACCCTGCTCAGGACATCAGGTGCACATGGCTCTACGTGCATGTTGATGCGCAGATGCCACAGGCCGTACACATGGTGCCCAGTCCGCCAATCCGCCATGCACCTGATCCATGCTCGCACGAGAATCCATCATCTTGCTCGCTCACCTGCGACACCAGGGCCATCAGCCGCCCAGGTGTGGCCACCAGCACCGTTGGGCATGACGCACGCATCACGCCCACATCCTGTGTGACTGGACCACCGCCCACCGCCAGCTGAGCACTCATGCCCCCAGCGCCCTGGTACTGTTCAAGAAGCGTGTATGCCATCTCATGTGCCTGGGTTGCTGCCTCAAGGGTGGGGGCCACCAACACCATGCGCACGTGCTGCGCTGTGCCTGCTGCTGTGCCTGCCGCTGCAGACCGAGCCACATAGCCAACGCCAGCGATCAGTGCTGCTGTGGTTGCTGGCAGCCCGGCGGGGCAGTGCGTCACAGCCACAGAGCAGCCACGGTCTGCTGCATCAGACAGCGCAGCAGCCAGGTCCTGGGTGGGCTGTGAGATGGGAGGCAAGGGCGGCCGCTCAGCCACAAACATGGCACCGCCCGCCGCCCCGAACCTGCGCCGGCCCCTGCGCATGCCCGACCTGTACGCCTGCCGCCCATGCTGCGCGCCATCTTCTGTACCACCTGTTGGCCCTGCTGCCCCCGCCGCGCCATGAGCCTCTGCAGCCTCTGCGATGTCCATGCGCTCATGTTGTGGTTCATGCGGCGGACTTGCACTGGAGCTGTGATTGTGCACTGCCGAGGAGCATGGTGGTGCGGCACTTGACTGGAGGCCCACACCTCCATGCTGCTCCATGTCCCTCCTTGGGACACCTGCAGCTGGTGTGCTGTCTGCCATTCCTGGCAAGGCTGCACAGCGCCGTGTGCACTGACCTTGCGCATGGCTGGGAGCAGCCAATGGTACGCACATGCGATGTGTCCTTGCCCACTCGTTCTGCAAAGTACGTGCTCCTTTTGTGTGTGTTGTCGAGGCCTTTGGCATGGCAGCCCTGTGTACAGGCAAACATAGCATGTGGTCCCGACGTGCACCATGCAGTTTAAACCCATGCATCATACACAAGACGGTGTGCGCGAAGACATGATGTCAGATGCGAGTCAAGGTGAATAGTCCTCACCTCCCCCATGCAAGAGCCATGCTGGGTGCCTGGCTGCTATGCGAGATGCGACAAGGGTTTGAAGTCGGCGAGCAGGCAAATATCGCGAGAATTCATGCAACAATTAAGCTGAGTAAAAAAGGCCGTGGCCAACAGAGCGCAGGTCGTAGCTCTGCCCCGGACAGTTCCACATTTTGCCCATGATTTGGACAATAAGAATTTTCCGGCTGCATTAAATCAAACCAGCACTTGCATTAGGCTCAACCCAGCACAGCCGTTTCCATCACATAATTTTCAGGCGAGTGATGTGTTTTTCTCATGTCGCCCCATGTAATTGAGCTGGGTCTCAATGAAATGTCTGTTTGATGCGGACGAGCACAGACCCGTGACATTGAACCCCGACCCAGATCGCTATGTGATGTTGCGATGGGCCCTGCTCTACTGCTGGCAACGCTTGCGTTACTGAGCTTGGCAGGCTGCCATGAGAGCGCATTGATACCTAGTCCAGGGTTGTCTATTGGCAAGCGTGACGAGGTGGGCAGTGTGATCATGGACGCTGCACGTGGACTGCCTGACGTGTTGTTGATCACATGTATGCTGTGCATGAACCATTCATGCTTCTCGAATCATGCGGCTGACCTGCAGGCTCTGCCAAGCCTAGTTGTTTTAGCTGACAAGGGGAGATGGAGCCAGCGACCGTACACAAGTACACAACGCGCCACAGCACAGACGCTTGCAGCTGCAGACAGCGCCACGAGCACAGGCAATGCTGCACGAGTTCCAGCTTCAACTGAAGACCAACATGATACCTTGGCAGCACATCAGGAGCACAGCAAGCACCACACACAGCGGCAGCTGGCAATGAATGAGGCACGCGATGTTGTGGCAGAAGCTGGCGCAGCACAGATCCGGAGCGTCGTGGGTGCTGGTGGTGGTGCACACGCGATGGCTCATGGTGGTGCGGTGCACGCGTCAGGTCCGGCCCTGCTGCAGGCGGCACAGCGCTGCCGTCTCACGCGGGGACGCTGGTGCATGTCCTTCTACTTGCAGGCATGTGGTACAAGGGTGTGAGGTGTGCTATGGCGGTGTTACAATGAGGTTGTTGGCTGCAGCTCCAAGGGGTTGATCAGGCCCATTAGCTGCCACCAGCGCCTGCCATATCGCGTGCACGCGTGCAGGTGCCCGTGCCTGTGGCACCTGCACCCCGCGGTGCCAAGGAGTGTGTGGGAGGGTGCGGCAGGGAGGGCGTGTGCAACTACGACACAGGAACGTGCGACTGCCCAGCAGGTGAGCTAGGGTCGTCCATGTTGTCCTGCCGCTGGCTTCAGTTGTAGACTTGTTTTCCTCGTGTTGGTTTAGGTGATCGAAGGTGAGCGACTAGAGGCCAGCCATGCAAGCCAAAGTCTGAAGCATGCAACGCGGCTATGTGAGAGCATGCTGTATTCCCTCAGGATTGAGCTGCGTCGCACTGATGGGCCCCTGCCGCTGTGTGTGTGCAGGCTGGACGGGGCCCAACTGCGAGCAGTTGCAGCTGCGCCCATGTGGCCGGGAAAAGCGCAAGTGAGCAACATTTGCTTGACACGCTTGTCGGGCCATAAAACCCAAAGCTCAAGCCCGTTGCAATTGTGCACTGCCACAGGACGGGAACTCAGCCTGTCAACTTCACAGACGCTGATGGGCGGGACCTTGACTGGACAGCACCCGGGTGGCTGGCTGGCCGTGTGAGTTGCTGTCGCATACTACAAGCTGTGCACATTTGGTGTGCTTCTGCCCTGATGCCTGCGGTCTTGACATCCGGCACACAGTGCCATGGGCCCTGCTTGCAGCTGTACTGCCGCGCTGTAGCAGTACATCTCCATTGCATGCCGTGCACCGGGGCCATGGTTCACATGCCTGCAGTGCCCGGGGCTGTGCGACTCGATGGTGGGCGCGTGCTACTGTGGGGATGATTCCAAGTACGGTGCGCGCCCCGCACCCCCTGGTTCACCGCTTGGCACACGCATCACGCCAGGCCGGTGGCTGCCTAACCACTGCTTCCCTAGCACGGTGGGTGGCTCAAGCAAACGGGTGGTGTGCTTGGCCACCAGGGCCACTGTGGCAGCAGGGTGGTTGAGGCATGTGGCCCATGAACAAGGGCAAGAGTCTACGTTGGCAGCTTTGCGGCACCCACAATTGTTTGGAGGAAGTGGGTCACCCCCATCACACACATGCTGTGGCCCTGCAGACAAAAGATGGGCGCAAGGTGTCATGGGGCAATACACCTTATGAAGATGTGTATGGGGAGCAGGGCTGGTGCAACTCCCCCAACCCCCTCAAGCTGTGAGTGGCCGGTGCTGTGGCCGTGCGCAACTTGTGCAAGTGTTATTGTCTCTGCTTCACGGAGCTGGGGCCCGGACTGGTGTTCTGAGTATCATGTAGCATCAGCGGCACCCTGCCATGCCACCCATGCTGCGTCCACAGTGTGTGATGCATTTGTGCGAGGTCCGTGTTGGGGGAGGAGGCACGTTGTGACCCAGTGCTGCACACACATGCCCTTGCACGCACACAGGTGTGGGTGTGGTATGGATGGCATGGGTGGATGGGACTGTCACACACAGTTTGAGGCCACATGCCCCAACCAGTGCAGTGGACATGGCACGTGCCGCGTCGGCTTCTGCCAGTGTGATGCAGGTGGGGTGCTGTAACATGAGTGCTGATACAGCTACCTGTATTGGCGGCCTAGCAGCAACTGTGACGGCCCCCAAAGCAGCAGGTCACCACATGTGTTCCGCACGTTTCATGAGTGATAGGTGCACAGAAGCGCGGAGCCATTCTCACACGTTGCAAAATGCGGCCAATTCATGCATAACATGCACATGTGCACAGGCTGGTACGGCCATGACTGCTCACGCAAGGGAGCACACAAGGGGGAGCCAGAGGCTGGTCGCATTGAGCAGGGCATCCCTTGGATCACGCGTGTGGCCAGTACACCTGTGGAGGTGGCTGCTGCTGGTGCTGCTGCTGGTGGCGATACAGGTGATGGTGACGCAACAGCAGGCGCTGGTGCCAACAGGACAACTGCAGATGGAGGTGTGGGCATCTGGCCAGGGGCTGCGCCACCTCGCCTGCGCAAACGTCCGCTGATTTATATCTATGGTATGTGTGGCGGGCCAGCTTTCTGTGATGGACCTGGCCTGGCAAGGGGGCTTGTGGGGGTGCACTCGGCCAACAACGGTTGCAGCAGCTCTTGAACATTAGAGGTGCAAACACGCTTAGCAACTACGCCCAACTGTGTTCATCATCTCTCACATGCTCTCACACCTCAGACCTCCCTGCTGAGTTCAACACAAAGCTCCTGCAATATCGCTTCAGCAAGACCCAGGTGGGCCACGCGTGCCTTGCGCCTTCTTGCTCATTGGCATGTGACGCAGTATCGTGCAGAGCATTCCTGGACCCAACACCTTCGTTTTTTGACCCACCAGCACCTGCTGTGGTGCATGGCAGTCTGTGAAGCTGCACCTATACTTCTGCTGTGTGACCTGTTCTGTGCTCATGTAGTGCTCTTGGAGGTTCTACGATGAGAACAACGCCACTGAGTTTAATCCCCAGAACCTGTACGGCCTGGAAACGTACTTGCACGAGACACTGTTGCAGAGCCCACACAGGTGTGGTGGAAGCAAAGCAGGCCAACACCTCTGTGAACAGTGCAGATCAGCGACGTCTGGGCACCGCCCTGTTTGGCTGGCCCATACGGTTCTCTGCTGCCGTGGGCGTGCAGGACGTTCAACCCGGAAGAGGCCGACTTCTTCTATGTGCCGGCATATGCCACGTGCCTCATCTGGCCAGTGTATGGCCACAACGACCACCCCTATTATACTGAAGCAGGGGGTGGGGGTCCAATCAGTAAGTGCGTCACACCTGCAACACAGCAACAACACGCTGCAACGCATGGCAGCTTGAGCCTTGTTCGCAGGAAGGCAGTGTTGTATGCAGCAGGGAGAATGAAGGAACATGGCCTGGTGGGGCACCACGCGCTGTCAACTGCATCTGCATCCTCACCTGAGGCACACTGGGTGCACCGCCTCGTGCAGCGGGCCGTGTGCTGCATGCCTCGTACATGCTGCGCGCGGTCAAGCGCTGGATTGAGGCCCACCACCCGTGGTGGTCCCGGCGCGGGGGCCGCGACCACATCTGGACAGCACTGGTGCGATGTGCTCACGTGCGTGTCATAATGAAGTTGCCTACCGTCACTCAGCCAAGCCGCCTGCTCCATGCATGCCTTCTTAGTTCGCTGATCTGTACCACTGTGCGTGTGCAGCACGATGAGGGCGCATGCTGGTTCCCTCATGAGATATACAACAACTCCATCATCCTCACCCACTGGGGCAGGTGTGATGTAGGTCTAGTTGGCTGCCGTACTCACCAGAGGCGCACCAGCCTCACAATGAACACACAATGCAGGTTTCACACTTAACACGCATCATTTGCCCTTGCTTCCCTGAACCATAGGATGGACCGCCACCACACCTCCAACACGGCATTTGTGCCATTTGACAACTACACGTACGTCACCACTCACCCTGAGTACCAGCCAGTGGATTGGCGCATCAACACGTCGTTTGCCCACCCATGCTTCACACCCGGCAAGGTGAGTGCACATTGCTAGAATGCGAGGCAGAGGATAGGCACTTGCCATGCGTGCTGACTGCTTGTGTGTGCTGTGTTGTTGCTGCATGCCGCAGCTGCCCTCAGAGCTTTTTGGTTCATGGTGGCGGCACCAGCCACACACCTCTGCAACCTACTGCCCGTGTTGAAATGCAACAAAGGCAATGTTGATCAGTATAATTTCCTTGCAAACTGCATACCACCCTGCCCCTGTGCTGCAGGACTTGGTGGTACCCAGCTGGAAGGTGCCGCAGCACTACATCAGCAGCCCGCTGCTGGGAGCAGTACCTCAGGAGCGTGACATCCTCCTTTATTTCCAGGTGTGGTGGGCCATGCAACTTGCGTTTGTATAGCGTGAACCAGGGCACATCGCGACTGCATGCCATGTTGCCATCTTATGCTATGTTGCCAGTGGTGGTGTGCCAGGTGCACAAGAACACTGCATCGAGCGCCCTGCCTGCACGCACGTGATGGTGCAGGGAGATGTGGGGCTGCGTCGGCTCGCACACTACTCACGCGGCATCCGTCAGAAGCTGTATCAACTGTCCATTGAGCAGGTTGACGCTCTCTCCTGCAGGGGCACAGTGCGATGATTGCAGCGTAATGGTTAGATATGATGCCAGGAGCTTTTGCCAGGCGCCTCCTTGTTGTGCTGTCACATGCTATCACGAGCTCGGTGCAGCCCAGTTGTTGCGCATACCTGCTGATGTTCACATTGTCGCTACTGATGCGCTATAATATGCAGGGGTGGCGGGAGAAATACAAGATTTACATTGGAACATCATCAGACATGCCACCAGGCACCTACTCTCACTGGCTATCACGATCCAAGTTCGCATTGGTTGCACCTGGTATGCTGCTGTGAACTCACACTGTTCTGTTCTGTGCTGTGCTGTGCTGTGCTGTGCTGTGCTGTGCTGTGCTGTGCTGTGCAGAGCATTGATCTGTGGATGGATTGGAAGCAATTGTGTGTGTACCCATGGTTCAGCTCCAGAGATACCGTATGACGTGCAACACAGCAACAGCGATGCAGTCCAACACCACCATCTTTGGTTCCGTTGTGCCAACTGGCCTACTGTTTGGGTGTGCTGCCCACACACCATGCTGCACAGGTGATGGGTGGAGCGCGCGCATGGAGGACGCGATCCTACACGGGGCCATCCCTGTTATCATCATGGATGGTGTGCAGGTGCGGTGTATCCTGGCGTGGACAGGAGTGTGGGCGCAGGAGTGGCTGTAGCTGTGGTGGGTTAGGAAACTGTGTTCGTTTGATGCTGTTGTCTGCAGCTGCCTGTAAGCTCCCGCTCTGCACCATGTACAATGTGTAAAAATGAGCACCTTTCTTTCTCACACCCCAGGCTGTTTTTGAGTCTATCCTGGACATTGACCAGTTCAGCATACGCGTGCGTGAAGACGCACTGGTACGTTGTGCCCCATACAGCAAGAAAGCATCTGCTTGCAACACGCATGCTGTACGTTCATGCAAGCTGTATGGATTTGGCACTGCTCTGACATCACCATGCCAAGTGTTGAGCTGTGCTGCTTTTGGCACACGGTGCACACAGCACAACCTGCCAAGCATCCTTACTTCAATTCCAGCAGACAAGGTGGCGCGTATGGCACGGCGTGTTGCACGTGTGTGGACACGGTAAGCGCTGCATACCTGCCACATGGATCATGACAGCTGCTACTTGCTCACTTGCCAGAGTATGCTGCAGCTGTTATTGTATGGTCGCTGGTCATTTCGCGCAGGTACTCTTGTCCCTTGCTATCTTTGTTTGACCTAATGCCATGGGCGCTTCCTGTGCCACGTGTGCTGCGCTGTGCAGCTTCGCATGGGCTGCCCACAAGTACCAGCGTGCGACGCTGGAGCGGTTACACCTTGAGAATCTGGAACAGGTGGTTGGACTGGCGCGTTCCTGCCGCTTGCCTGCATCTGACCCAGGCTGCTGCTGTCACTAGGGATGGCATGCAATCCAAAGCTACTTTGCTTCGCATCTGTTCATGAGTCGCACCTCTGGTGTGCAGCACGGGGGTGTACAGTCAGAGCACTTATTACGTGGTACCCGCAGAAGGAGCCGGAACCTCGTGCACCTCTCGTCTCACGCGTACTGCTGGAAGAGGGCAGCAGGATGCAAAATGGCAGGGCTCTACTGGCAGCCCGCAGCAACACGACAGGTGACCAGCACAGCAAAGTGGGTAAGGTGCCTGGGGCATATGTTCCGCAGGCGGGGTGGGCAGATGGCGGCATGCATGTATCAGGTGATGCAGGCGGTGTGGCAGGCGTTAATCCTGTGGGAGTTGGAGGAAAAGATGCTGGGAGGGTTGAGAAAGAGGGTTCTGTAGCAGCTGCATTACAGCTGCACCACGCAGCCGCTGAGGGCACATTTGATGTGGGTACGCAGCATGCCAGTGGTGCAAGAGCATTGGCCGAGGAAGCAGCGGGTCGCCATCGGCCGCGTCGAGGTGCCAGGACAGGGGGCTCTGTGCGGCGCGGTGCTCCATGGCCGTATGAAGACGATGCCTTTCATACGCTCATGGCTTGGCTGTTTTCACGCATCCCTGATACACGCTAAGGCGCTGTTCAGCATGACCGCTACAGCAGCTGATGACTTGATCGTTGATGCGCCTATATATGTCAGTTCGTAATACACACGTGGCTTTTCATGCTGCGTGCATAGTGTCGTGGAGTGCAGTGTGCCCACGGGCGCTGAGCAAATACCTCCATGGTGAGGAAACAAAACGTAGCAACTTCAACAGCTGTGCTAGGATGAAGTTACAATGAAGTCCTGCGGCTGAATGGGCATGCATGTGCCCCATTGCAGAGCAGTGTTTATGGCTATAACTGGAACACGTCCATGCTGTCCAGTCCAAGGGAGATGCAAGCCCATGCACTGCCTAGTGCAGAAGGAAGAGAGCCCACCACGACAATGGCCCCAGTCGCTCCACAGTTGCAACCCACAGACGTTCAATGCTTGTGAAGTCGGCATCTTCACATCAACAAACATGCATCATACAATGAGCGCTTACTCTCCTCTCTCTTCTGCAACCATTAACCCAACCTCTGATTCAAAGCCACTAACCCGCTGGCTGTTTACTTGTACTTGTTGACCATGGCCACCTGCACCGCAAAGATAGCAATGCAGCACCCTCAGTCGCATGGTGCGTCTACGAGGCTGAAGATGCGAGCAGGGGGCGTTGTGACCACCAGTTTCACTTCTGATATGGTTGTAAGCACGCAGCCTGACTGGCACAGTGGCAGGACGCAGCGATGAATATCATGCGCCACACACCAGCTTGTCCAGATTGGCACCAACCAGGGTCTCCACCTGAGCGCCATCCTTCCACACCTACGCACGCCATGCAAGCCATACACAGCCCGTGCTGTAGGCAGCACCCCATGTGCTAACAGGCTGCACAATTCACTGCTTTCAGCGCCCCAGCAACGTGCACCACAACCATTATCATTACAGTGCCGACGACTTGAGTGCCATTGCTATACCTGGAATGTAGGCATGGCGGTGATGTTGCAGATCTTGGCGACCTCCTGCAGAGCGCACAGCACCTCAGCACTGGTCACAACTGAGGGGTTGACGTACATATTGAGTGTGTTGTGGCCCGTGCTTGCACATGGCAGCAGGTGGCCGCATGGTTGTGCATGGCCTGCAAAACCACCAGCACTGTCTCGGCCTGGCACACACCTCGCAGACGTCCACGTCCACCTTCAGGAACACGATTGACTCGTGCAGCTGGTCAGCCAGATCGTTGAACTTGGGTGCAATCATCTGTGAAAGTGGGGCCACAGCCGTATCCAGCTTAATAACGCCAGGGACCAAAACGTCATAATGCAGCAAAACACGATGCGGCCAGTTGGACTGGATCTGAGGTCAATGCTCATGAACACACACCTTGCATGGCCCGCACCCTGCGCGCACATGGTCAGCGCACAGCTTGTCAGCCCACTGCACAGAGGCGCAAGGGGTGCATGACTAACAGGCCTGGGTTGCACGTACACTCAGCAAAGAAGTCGACAACGACAGCCTTGGAGCCGGCGCTGGCCAGAGCCTCCTTCCAATCAGCCGTGTTCTGCTTGACATGGTCAGAAGGGCCGGGACCACGTAATCAGTCAATCTGCGTTTAAAAGCAGCTACGAATTGCGCGCAAACTATTCACCTGAATGATCTTCACCATGGTATCAGTGCTGTGAGGCAAACAGAAGAGATCAAAGTGCAGACCGCAACGTGCAGAGACGGACAATGCTGCTGTTCAAGGATGAAACGTGCCAAAGTTCAAGCAGTTCAAGAATGGATTGCTCATACTTCATGAGCCTTCACACATGCCACATGTGGCGCAGGGTCAGCATCTCGTAATCGAACTGCTGCCAGTGATCACATTGCGGAGGCGATGGAAAACTATACAGTGTGGACGCTGCAACTCTGGTTACAACGCATCAGTTGCAATGTAAAGCCCACTTGTCACAAGTACGCCAGTCCCCTTGTAGGCATCAGCACATGTAATGCAACAGAAATCTATCCACAGCCCTCAGCATATGATTTGTGTCAGATAGGTGGTATGGCTTGAATGTGTCATCAGAGCATCTTCAACGGCCCATGGGGCGAGGTGCACCCGCTATCTGCCAAGCGGGTGCAGCCTGCATCTGCAGCCCCTGCGGCAGCTGCAGCACCTGACCACCTGCGCTCTGCACCATCTGTACTTGCTGCATGCCACCTCCTGGCAGCGCTTGCAGCAGCACAGGGCCGGCATGGCCCATTTGCAGGCCCATGCCACTAAGGTTGATGGCTTGCATGGCCTGGGCTTGTGGCTGCTGCAGCACTTGCATGTGGTGACCTGCGTCCTGAGACAAGACCAGCTGGCCGTTCACCATGTGCATCCGCATGCCACCTGCGGCCTGCAGTACTTGTTGCTGCTGTGCCTGCTGCTGCAGTGCTGATTGCTGCTGTTGCTGCTGCTGCTGCTGTGCCTGAGCCTGCTGCTGCAATGCCGCCTGCTCGTGGCCATGGCCCATCTGCAGCACCAGCTGCCCACCTGGCCCTTGGCGAATCTGGCTTGGTTGTAGCTGGCCCTGCTGGTTCAGCTGGTAAAGCACGCCACCACTTGCACCGCCCACCTGCTGGGCCATCAGCTGCTGCTGTTGCTGTGGTGTTGGCTGCGATGAAAGGTGCTGTTGTTGCTGTGGCTGCTGTGGCTGCGGGGTGTCTTGCACTGTCATCTGCATGATGCCCTGTGGGGTCTGGATGTACATGACACGTTGCTGCCCCTGCTGCTGTGCGGCTTGCGCCTGTGTCTGTTGTGGCAGCTTCTGCTGCTGTGTAGCCTGCTGCTGTGGTTGCTGCTGCACCTGCGCCTGTACCTGTTGCATGGCACCTGCCTGCTGTGGCTGCTGCTGTGGCTGCTGGCCCGGTTGGGGCTGGGGCTGTGGTGCGCGCTGCACCAGCGTGTATGTGTTGTTCGGTCCCATGACAAGCTGCGCTTGAGGGCCGACTAACCCTGCAGCTTGCATTTGTTGCACCTGCTGCTGTGCAGCCTGTTGTTGTTGCTGCTGCTGCTGCTGTGCCGCCTGGGCCTGGGTCTGCGCCTGTTGTGTGCTGGTGTCCGACATTCCACCACGAGCATCCAGAACAATGGGCCGTGCCTGCGAGCTAGGCACCCCAGGCTGTGTGACTGCCATTGTGCCCCCCTGAATCGTCTGTATCAGCTGCTGCTGGCCACTGCGCATCAAGTCCGGGTGCAGCATCAGCAGTTGCTGCCCACCAGGACCTGTCTGCAGTGTAACTTGCTGCGGTTGCGCCATCTGCAGCACACCGCGCGGGCCGCCCATGGTTGTCTGCACCGCCACGAGCTGTCCACCTGGGCCCTGCTGCAGCTGTACCACCTGCCCGCCTGCCAGCTGCAGCACCTGGCCACCAGCAACACCCAGCTGCCCCCCAGCCAGCTGCACCACTTGGCCGCCTGGCTGTAACATGCGTGCACCGCCCGCCGCCTGTAAAGCCTGCCCAGGCTGCTGCATGAGCTGGATAGCTTGCAGACCACCTGCAGCGCCTTGCTGTCCTCCCAGCGCCAGGGTAGCACCACCCAACCCAGCCACTTGCGTCCCGTCCAGGATCTGAATCTGCTGGTTAAGTCGCGACACCAGGCCTCCCAAGCCAGGGGTGGCAGCAGGCTCTGGTGGAGGTGGCGCATTGATCTGCTGAAATGCAGCCACTTGCTGGGGTGTGGGCAGTGCACGGCGGGCCGAAGGCGACTGCGGCAGTGACAGCATGACCAGCAACAGCTGTGCCACCTGCTCTGACACGGGCTGCCCCTGCAGAAAGCGCACATATGAGTGCATGGTGGAGGGGGCGGTGGCACTGCGCCGCCGCCGAGTGCGCGGCCCACGCTTTGTCGGGATGGGGATAGTGCCCAGATCTGGCGCAGCAGTGGTGCGCGCAAAGCGGCCTGGGCCACCACCCCCGACGTTGGTACGGGGAGATCCAGTATTCCCGCGGCCTGAAGCCACACCAGGAACTGCCCCAAGAGCGACGCGGCTCGTGCTGGCGGTTGCCGCAGAGCGGGACACGGCCAAGTCCAAAGCACCCTGTTCGTGCATGACCACCATCAGGCGCGGGGCACCTGGAGGCACTCGGAACGCCAGGGTGAATGGATCTGCAGCTGTGTCCGCACGCTCTCGGCGCAGCTGGCGCACAGCTGCCTGCAGGCGTGCGTGTAATGAGCCTGTCGTAGTAGCAGCAGCAGCATTTGCGGGCACCACGCACCCTGCAAGCCGATTGTGCGCGGCGCGTGCGGCAGCGAGCACTGCCTGCACCTGCCGCCGGAGTTGCAGGCCACTGAGGCAGTAGGGTGGCAGGACAAGGGGCTTCGGCTGCGAGGTGCTGGCCTCGCCACCACTTTGCGCACGCCTGTCACCCTCCACTGCTTCAGCAGCCGGATCCTTGCCCTCAGCGTGTGCCTGTGCCTCACATCCACCAACCGGCTGTGCGCCCGCATCCAGCTTCACGCTCGCACCACCCTCCTCATTCGCTTCAACTTTGACAGCTGGCTTTGCCTCCTTACTCATGCCTTCCTCCTTTTCTTTGTGCTGGGCCACCAACTGCTTGAACACCCCAGCAGCGCTGAGTGTCTGCGCCAGCCCATGCAGCGGCAGCCCAAGGCCTGGCAGGGTGGCCAAGGCCTTCGGAGGCACCAGGGACATGGCCGCTTCCAAGCGCTCATCCAAATTTGCAAGCATCGACAGCGCGTGCGCAGCCTGCATTGCAGCCATGCAGTCAGCAGCCGGCTGCCGGATGGATGCCACTGCAGGCACCAGCCCACCCCACTTGGCAGCACGTGATGCCAACCCTGCCAAGGGGCCAGGCACAGCGGCAGCTTCTTTGCCACGGCCCCACGGAGCCTCCATGCCCTGCCTGCCCTCCAGCAGCAACCCGAGCGCAGCCGCCACTTCGTGCTTGCTCGTGCACCGCGTGCCCCAGGGCGACACAAAAACCACTTCTGCATCCTGGTGCCCAACCGGTGGCACCTGCCCATGGTTTTCCACCTTAAGACCCAAGTCTGAGGCAGTGGGGCGGAACGTCACGCTGACACGCCAGCCCGCCTCCAGCTCGCGCGCCCAGTTGGCTGTGAGCCAGGCGCGTAGCTCATCAAGGGCTGCGCCCGCGACCTGAATGCGGTAAACGACGGCAGCAAGGGAGTTGTCAAACATAACATGGACAGCTGAACGTCGCGTAGGAAGCAGGTGATCCTGTGTGCGCTAGGTATGGTGCTGCCATGCCAGCTGCACATACGGCGTCGCTTCCTGGCAGCCACCAACCTTGAGTGCCGCATCGCGCTGTGCAACTACGCTGGCGGCAGCAGCATTTGCTCCTGCCGCAACTGCCTCTGCAGGCAGTGGCATCACACGCTTTGGTGGTGCCATAGCTGCCATCTGAGCAGAGCGGCCACTACCAGCAACCATGCCACCAGCTGCCCCTGCAGCTGGGCCGGGCATAGCTAACTCTTGCTGCAGCTGTGTGCCTGCAACAGCTGCTGCCTCAGTTGCAGCACCAGGCTGGCTGAGCTCCAGACCCGTGGGCAGGCCTGTGCGCGCGTGCGGTTGAGCAGCAGGCACCCCAGGCAGCACCATCCCTGCACGTGGTGTGGACATCTGCACTGTGCCTTGAACACCCACTGAGCTGCCATTGGCCTCTGAGGGTACAACTCCACCTGGCTGCAGTACCAAAGTTCCAGCAGGTGCTGCCCCACCATCCAGACGTGGCCTTTTTGTGGCTGGGTTCTCCCTGTGTACCGCACATGTCACCGCAAGCATATGGGCGGTGGTGTTGATTAAGCACGGAGCAGCAACATAGTTTCACTTGTTCAACCCAACTCTAGCGGTGTCAGGGGCAGCATTGCAGGTAGCGTCATGTCTCGTATGGCAAAGATTGTGATTAAGAGTACTGCATGCAGGGTTGGGCAAGTCAGCAGCGGTCGACAATCCAGACGCAGACCACTGATGACGCACCCGCCGTCTGCCATTGCAGCCCCAGCACCAACACCTGCTTGTGCCTCTTGCCCAGAAATCATTGCTCCTGTTGGAGCTGATGCCACAGCAGTGCTCTGGAACTGCGCGAGGTACTGCGCGTGCAGCCCGGTGATGTTGGCTGCTTGCGTGGCTTGCTGCCTCTCGTGCTTTGCTGCTTGTCGCTCCTGTCTCAGCATAAGCAGGATTTGCTCCATGGACATTTCTGCACGTGCATGACAGCGGGCATTCAAGGGCATGGGCTGCCCATGTGCAACACCATGCACCAACACCCCAAGAAGCAACAACTGCTACCGTGCCCTTCTGGAAGCACTTGCTGCGCACAAGACTGCAAATGCTGCCGAGCAGGTACAAGTGGCCGTGACCACCCCGCATACGAATCTGCGCTTGGCACAAGACGCGCCTTCCCGTGGCAGCCTTTCCCAATCAACCTCTTGCTAGGGCACGCACTTTCAAGCTTTGGCGCCTCGTCTCGGTACGCATCTTTGGGAAAATTGGTCAGGGCGTGGTCGAATCCCGATTTGCAGATGGTTGCACGATCGAATGCTATTGCTGCGTCCTCTGCCAGGTCGTAGTCCCCCTGCGGGCAGCCCAGCGGTCGGGTGTTTAGGTTGATTTCTGTCTTGGTCAAATGGTGAGTGCATCGCGCACAAGCTCGTGCACCCGCTCAGGCCCCACACTGTGAACAGGCGTGCAGGGACATATGTTCTATTTGGAGAGCATGCCTAAGACAGCCTGCTGCACAGCCCAGGTGCAAAACCGTACCAAAGCCCACGTCCTGCTCTGATAGCTGATCTGCAGCGTGCCCAGAGAAGAAAGGAGAATAGTCAGGCAAAGCCATGTGTGGGGGGCAGGGTGTTGAATGTCATGGGCTCAGGTTCCTAGCGTGCTGATGCGCCACGACCGGGCCACCTTACGCCCCCCAAAATATCGCACCACCGGTCGTTCACTGGGTGATGGGTTTGGTATGGTGCCCGTGTCTGGCTGTGTTTCTCCCAGGGGCTAGCTGAGACTCAAGACCTTTAAGCCGCGCTCCTGACACAAAGCGCTAAGACCATTCTCAACAACCAGCGATCATTCATGACACATGTCTCGCTGAACATCACCTGCGCTCGATAGCGCATGCGCTCTCCGCCGGACTTCACGAGCGTGATGCCCTTGTAGTACTTTCCCTGACCAGACATCTGGGGAAAGCTCGGCCAGCAGGAAGTCACGCTGCAGCTCTTGTCAAGGCCGCGCACATCAGCAGCCACTCTGCAGCTTCAGAATGCATCCATCTGGAGCGTGCTGCACGGCCTGCAGCTGCATTGTGCAAACGATCGTTTGCGTTTATGATGGTAGCTATCAAAGTGAAGTCAAGGAGTCAAGGGATCCTGTTCACCACAGGGAACCATGTATGTTATCGCCTGGTTATCGCGGGCAGTTGTGCCGCCCAGTGAATTACTCCACTCGCCTGACTCGCCGGAGGATGACACCCTTCCGCGCTTGGGAGGTATTATTCATCATTGTGCAGATGCCGTTGTTTTCGTGGCCCTGCTGCTTTACCCAACTGCAGGTGGCATAGCAAGACGCTGTTGTGCGGGCACGCGGATAATGCTGAATGCTACTGTTGTTCTGTGCCTTGCGAATCAACAATTCATTTAAATGTGGTCACTTGAACCACATGGGTTCATTCGGGTTCAGGAGTACGCAAGGTGAAGCGCACGAGGGAGGTCGCCATCAGGTACAATCACCCTACGACTACGCATGCACATTCCTTCTCGTGGCATGGCGCATCGTTCATCCTTGGGTGAGGCAGCAGCAGGACATGTGTTACGCGCACGCGGCGACCACGTTCACGTTTGGTGAGTAGAAGGGCAGGCAATGCTAGCTCTCGACGCTCCACGGCACACTCACACTCTCTCTGCATGCGTGTGTTCTCGCCACAGCACCGTGTGGACGTGTCGTACGAGACGCGTCTCCTCCAGCGGCTCATCATGCTCGCTCCGTCTGTACAAATGCCAGCAGCAGCTTCATAGCGCAGGTGGCGTTGCCACAGCAGCCCGGGCCAGTATGCTAGCAGCCACCGCCAAGCAACATCTTCCAACTGTTGTGCTGGCTACAGGCTTCAGAGGGATCCTATGTATGAATAAATTGATTGTAAGGCTGCCAGCAAGTTTGCAGTCATGTCCAACACGGACGGAGTCATACTGATCGGCAACATGACCGTGGCACAGTGCCTTGCAGCCTGTTGGTGGCACGCGCGAACACAGTTACTGCACTGAAAATAGCAGCGAGTCAGTCAGTGCCGGCAGCAGTGCTACGTAGATCAGGGAGTCAGCGATGGGCATGTACTCGGCTTGAGGCGCTGCGTTTGCTCACGGCACGCACAGCGCTGTCATCTCATGTGACACGACAGTGCCGTGAGCTCAGGTTGATGAGATCCTTGTGCTGCGTTGCTGCTGGTTCATCCTGACCATACGTACACAGAGTTGATTGCAAAGGTATTACATCTTGTGGATGCACACTGCCGTGCGCTCGCGGACCGCACCCACACCCCAACTTGTCAGGCAGAGCGACGGCTCACCTCGGCAGTGCCTCAGGATGGCCTGTGGGTGTTCAGGATCTGGACAGGCATGCATGACGCCAATAACGCGTGATGTGTGGCGTACAAGTAAGTTTACATGTAGCGCACAGCCACCAGCAGCCGCCAAACCTCCGTAAACGGCACATGCTGCACAGCAGGGATACGTGCCATGCGCTGGATATCTACGCCACCCTTAACCGCGCCCTCGTATTGCATGCCTGTAATAATTCCAAACTCGTTGTTACCTCCACTGCCCTTGCATTTGGGGCGCGCGGCAGCTCATCAGAGCAGTGTGCATCCTGAAGAAACCCATCTACGTACTGTACCACGTGGATGATGATTCACACAGCTGTCCACGTGTGACGGCCTTTATCAGCGCGAACACAATGTGATGCTGGTCTTATAAGCGATAGCGTCACGGCACACTCTTGTACACAAGGTACAACATAAATGGTTGCAGTCATCTTGCCGCATGATGGGCTACAAAGGGCCCAGCTTTTTTTCCGGGCATGCCTTGGGATGAAAGAAACTGTCTGTAAACAACTGAATGAAGTAAACAAACACAACAGTCTGCGAAATCCAGTCAGACCGACTTGTATGGCAACTGCCAGCCGGAGCTGCACCCAAGCATAACATCTCAACTAAATGAACATTCAAACAATGACCAGCTGCTAACATGTGTTGGACACAAATTTCTGCGCCCAGGTGTGTCTAAATGCGAAGACTCATGTGCCAGCGCAACTTGCATACACATGCCCAAGCGTGTGTGTTGATGTGCGTCATCATGCACCTAAGTGGTAATAGAGACAAAACCCTTCCTTTGCTCACAATGTTCTTTATGGCGCTGCAAGCCATGAGTCCCCAAGCTATGAAGTGGGCACACTCAGGTCGACCATGCAAACCTGGTGCCATTATGAGAACCTCTTCTCTAAGCGTACACGACCAACAGATGGACTGAGTATTGATCAATGATTGATTGCTGCAGCTGTGCTCACACTGGGTGGCTTGCAGGACATGCCATGAATGATGAAACACTTAACCACCCTTCAACTGCTCAGCAAGAGGGTTGTGCAAATGCCCTGTCACAACCTTCCTCTGTGCGGCTGCACCTGGCTGTTTGCTGCCAGTGTACACTTGACCGGCCAGCATGGCGCAGCACCCGCCGGTACTTCCCACCCATGTTTATTGCGCACCAGCGCGTGCACGTGGGCCTGCGCCTGGTGGCAGCCCTGGGGGCGGCACAGGCTGCATGGTGGGTGGCACGCTACCGTCACCAGCACCATCGCCCACCGTAGCTGCCTCCTGGGGAGCAGCAGCCTCCAAGTCCTCCAGCTCCTGCAGCACCGGGTCCACCAGCGGCAAGCTCGCAGGTGTGGGGGCGGCAACAGGTGTGCGCGGCGGGGTGGTGGCGGGGGGCCGGGGGGGTGGTGCCAGCACATCCAGCTGCTCATCGCTGAGCGTGTCGCGCTGTGGAGCCAGCGTGGTGGTGGGCGCCTCACCCGCACTGTGACCCTGCTGCTGCGTGGTGCTGGCAGCAGGGGCGCCACCCAGCGCCTTGGGGGCCACCAGCCATGGCGGTGTCACGCTGGCAGTGATCGTGACGACCTGGGAGTTGCCGCCCTCGCCGCTGAAGCTGGTGCGGCCGCTGATGCCGTGCAAGGTGCTGTCGCCATCGACCGCAAGGGAGCCGGCACCAGAGCTGGCGTGGGTGAGGCTGTTGGTTCCTGCAGCGTCCACACTCCGAGCCTTGTCTGTGCCTAAGGTTATGTCAGGCGCCACCTTGTTAGATGGTGACCAGGCAACCTTGTGGCTGCTGGCATCCTGTCCATTCGAGAAGCTGACCTGCAGGAGTGGGGCATGCAGACGTGTTGGCTGTTGGAAAAGGACAGGCCTGAGATGGCGGAGGTGTTGCTGCGTCCTGTGACATCATCAAGTGCAGCTGCGTCAGCAGGGCTGGGAGTGGCTTGCTGCAGATGCACAGCCTGCTCACCTTGGACGCTCTGATGGTCGGCGACATAGGCACGTCATCATCATCTCCACGCATACTAGCATCACCACCTGCGTGCACCACAGAACATGTGGCCGCAGACAGTAAAAGTTGACAAGTCACCAAGCAGGGGTACTTTTTAGGCAGACAGGCATGTGCTCCGGCTGGTGTTGACATGCGCAAACCCCCCATGTTCAAGCCCTTCCTTTGCCGCACATTAGCCGCACAAATGCATCACGCGCACACGCACCGCGCCGTGAGCTGTCACCCCCAGGGCCTGAGATGCGCGACACCATGAAGGACACAAGCGACTTGGCCACAACCACGGAGTTGCTCCTGTGCATGCATGTGGGTGATAACCGACCGTGCAAGAGCAGTGAGGGTTCACTAACTGCATTCAGCATTGGGGTCCGAGGCGGCGGGCACTCAGGAGGATGATGTTGGGGGCCTCACAGCAGTACTTGGCCCGGGCATTGCGGTGTTGTGGCAGGTGCTCTGTCAACCAGGATGATGATCGCGGCTGCCTGCCACAGTGCTAGCGGCCCTACCCCACCTCGATGCCACAGACACATCCACTTCTTAACTTCTTGGACAGGTGTGGTAGCACTAGCAGGAAGATGCTCAGCCCCAAGGAGGCAGCAATCACAATCCACAGCCTGCGTCCAACATGTGCCGCCAAGCATACAACTGCTGAGCGCATTTGTTGTGGAATGCTGGACATGGGAACACAGCATAGCTGCAGCCGCTGCACTTTTGTCACGCGGGCTTCAAAACAACTCAACCTCGTACTGCCTGCTGCAGCCTGCCTGCTGCGTGCTGCTCAATGGGCGCTGACTACCTACCCGGCCATGGAGCGGAACGTCACCCTGCCACCTGAGGAGTAGTCGCACGTTGACACTGGCAGGTATGCGCGCTCAATCATCTCCTGCACACCACACCACAGGACAGTGCAGGAGAGCATATGTGTATTGGTTTGTGCGGAGTTACAATGGCTCAATAGCAGCATCACCACAGCAGATGTTACTGGTTCATCACGCAACGGAACACTGCACAAACACGCAGCCACCGCAACAGCACACAGCTCGCCTGCCATTCCTGCGCCCTGCAATCTGCCTGCGCGCCGCAGGCGCCCTGCAAGGTGCCGTGAAGCAACGCACCTGTACGCCTTCTTCCTGCAGCTGCAGCAGCACTGCGTTGATGGCGTTGATCAGCTCAGGCTCCAGGAAGGCGTTGAAGCCCCAGCCCAGGTAGTTGGGCGTCAGCACCTCATCCAGGACCACAATGTCGCACATGGATGCAGTGTAGTAGCTGCGCAGCAGTGGCAGGTGTGCAGCAGGTGCAATGGTTTGTGCAGCTCCGTGCGCAACGGCTGCCGGGCGCGTGTGCACAGCATGGATGGGTGTCACACCGGTTATGCAGTACTGGTATGCATGTTTATCCCTGGATTATCAAGGTGCCTCCCATGCAAGCCACGTGGTGCAAGGAATGTGCAGTAACCGGGCTGTGTGCTCTGCCGCCATCCCCTGCCATAGGCTGCACGCACCGCAGCCAGGGCTTGTCCATCAGCATTGCGTCCCACTTGCCCTTGCGCACCAGGTCCAGTGCGTCAAGCCCATCCTGGTCAGTCCCCTGGGGTCAGGATGGGGCGGCAGGTATGGATGACTTGTGCACCTCCACATATACTGTGCATCTGGCTGTTGCTGGCACACTCCTTGAGCAGCACCCTTGCCGTGCATGGCTCTGACACCACACTGGCATTGTGGCCCAAAACCGCACCCACTGCCATGTCTTGCTGCACCCAACAGCCTCACCCAGTAGAAGGACTCCACATTGAGACCAAAGGTTGTGTCCATGCGTTCCTTGGCTGCTGCATAGGTGCCCGCGCTGCAGACAGTCCATGTACATATACTTGTCAGCATTGGTCAGAGCGTATGTGGCCTGATACATGGGCAGTTCCCTGACAGGAAGCGCCGTTCCCCACTCACATCTTGTTCTTTTGCTTGAGCTCCTGGATGCTGTGGATGGCATACGCCACGCGCTGGGATGTGAAGTAGCCGGCAAGTGCAGCTGCATGCACAGTGGAGGTGTGCACCACAGGAGTCAGGCAGAGCCAGGGTCAAGGCCAATGCAATCACAAATCCACAGCACATAGCGATTTAGCAGCACTTGAACACCGGAGGACATGCGGCGTGTGGGTCCAGCAGCGCACCAGTGTAGTTGGCGATGAGAACAATCGTTGCAATGCCCCATGCAAAGGAGATGATCTTGGAGATGATGGAGGACACGTTCAAGTCAGACACCACGTTCCACAGCTTGCCAAACACGCGGTAAAATGCTGCACGTGTTGATACACGCAAGCCGAAGGGTTGCACGACATGACGCAGTTGGGTGCGACAGGCGCACAGCAGCTGAACAGCTTGCAGTGCGATGAGTATGGGGGCTGTGCTAACGTATGTTGCCACGCATACTTGTACAACAAGCCGTTGCACTGGCTTTGGTTGATCAAGTGCCAGGCACTGCAGCAGGTAGGGCAGGGTACTTGTCTTCGTACTTAGCAGTTCACGCCAAACCTGTGCACATACTGGGCACAGCACAGCCCTGATCACATCGCACGCACCCTCATACATGCCCGGCTGGAACCGGAGCGGGTACCGCGTCTTGCCCATTCCCTTGTCGTGAAAATTTTTCTCAGCCTGAAGAGCAGCCACGAGGTCATTAGGATTCATGCACCCACATGGTCACATGGCTAGCAAATGCAGATGTACTGTGTGGCAACAAGGGTGCTACCGCTACCTCATGTCAGGGGCTGGCAGCTCATGACATGAGCTGCCAGGCCGCACGGGTACGCACCATCCACAGCAGCAGGCCCAGGAAAATCGCCGCGCACACAATGGTGGCCCACAGCTGCGATGAAAACACCCTGGCATGCAGCAGGAAAATCATGATGGCAGTTGGGTAATATGTGGAGGTGAGCGGGCGGGTGGCAATGTACCGTGTGCTCAGTGACAATGCACCCATTGACCTGCCATACACGCCATGCTGTGCGTAGCCAGCAGACAAACTATTGTATGCAAAGCATACCGTAATGCATGTATGCACAGAACCCACCGTGTGAAACTCCAAATGTCATCGGAAGCAGTAGCCGCACGTGTGGCCAGACCAAAGCCACCACGGAATGTGGGTGTGCTGAGCTTGATGCCCTTGACCTGCAGTTGCGTGCGTGCAGCATTGCAAGTAGTACCACGTCAGCACCTCTCACGCTGTGAAGCAGTTGATGAGATGCAAGCGGATGGCAGCAGCTCGTGTTGCGCCCAGGCTGCACAGCATTGACGGCTACCATTGTGGCCGCCAGCAGAGCCGCACTGCAACGCAGTCAAAGGCAGGTCAAGCCTTGCACAGCAGGATGTGTGGCCATGACATGCACGCGGCTCACACCCACGTTGGTGCTGAGCTGGGTGTTACTGAAGGCGTACATGTCGTATGGGATGCCAGTGGGTGCGATGTCACCTGCAAATCATGGTGTGTACACAACAAATTCCTTCTATATGGCGTGGTGTGTCCAACATCAGAGTATCAAGGCCAACGAAAACACGCATCCCGCTCCATCATCTCAGCAGCAGGCCTCCATCACTCACAGTAGCTGGAGTTGGTGATGTCAACTGTGAGTGAGGTGAGCATGGCGTCCCACCCGGCCATTTCCTGGTCAACAAAGGTGATGCCGAGGCGCCCAGCGACAATCTGCCAAAGGTCCCAGTCATATCTGTGCACAACAACAGGGCACAGCGGAAGATGTTCAGTACCAGGTATGCAGCATTCATGTTTTGACCTTCAAGCTTAGCTGAAACCACTGGGTGTGAGTGAAAGGTTCTCAGCCCTGTGGCTGGTTAGCAGAGTCCGGAACTGCTCGCGCCCTACCAACAAATGTGATCAAGTGTGCTTCACCGAACACAGACAGCAACCGGCGCTCAGTGACCTGCTTGCGCACGGCTGCAGCACCAATCCCCTCTTCGCATGCATCTGCCTCAGCAAGGTCTCCATGAGGCAGTTGCAGCTTGCGCGACCTTTCACTTCTGACGTGCATATGGCTCCCAAGCTGTACGCTTGGAGCTCCACACTTGGAGCTGACATGCATGGCGATAGCTCTAGTCTGACAGATGTCATGCTATGGTCAGCTAGCAGGTGGCTGTTAAATCTCTTACTTCAGGCTCTACTGGTGAGCAGAGGTGGGCCAGAAACAAGCAGTACAACAGCTGACTCACACCAGCATCCTGCCATTGTTTAGATGCCTTCAACTGATGAGCGTAATGCTCACATGGTAGGGTCCCGTATATCCCATTTGCGCATGGTCTGGGGGCGGTGTAATGTCTATGAGGAGCTGAATGGTCTCACCCGGCAGCATTGTGTGCATGCAAGCTGTGGCAACATACGCGCTGGAGCCTCATCTGACATGCACCTACCCTGAGTGCTTCGAAGCGCTGTTCACAAACACAAAAGGCGCCCAGGAGCTGATGCACACCCTGCAACAGCAGCAGCAGCAGCAGCAGCAGCAGCAGCAGGAGCAAGTGGCTTGCATACCTGCCAGGATTTGTCAATGAGTGCGTGCTGCATTGATCCTTGCGCATGCCAGCGAGCCAACTCTACTGCATATGTTGCGCATGAGCGCAAGCTGCTTAGCAGCCACTCCCACACACTGTTTTTCAATGTTGTTCAATGATATATATACCCTGCTCTTGCAGCAGTACCCACCTCAGCGTCCTCGCAGGGATGCTCCAGTCGCCCGCTGCTTCCACCTGTGAAAACCACTGCCAGTAGAGCAGGGCGACCAGGCTTAGACCATGCTTCCATCTTGCGAGCATCATTCTCAGCTGATCATAAAAGGTGCTGTGTGAGGCGACCACAAGCTGACATGCCCTCTGCTACGTTAAAGATAGAGGCCACTGGGTCGTAACCTTTGACAATAGATTCCACCTGTTCGTTTTCGACACGCACATCACACGATGCTGGCGGGGCCTTGGCTGTCAGACAAACGTGTCAGCTTAATGTACTCGCCAATTTTATATGGAAACAAAGCGATTTGCGTGGAGGTAATTTTTATCACGTGCAGTGTACCTCTGGTCCGAAAGAATCTTTGCCAAGTCCTCTGCGATGTCCCATAAGACAGCGCATTTGGTTTTTATAGCCTCCCTGGTGCTTCTGGCTCGATTATGTTCGGGTCAGGACAAGACGGCCCAAAACACAGACATGCTTCTGGACTATGTTCCGATGCAGTCTACAGTCGTCGTATGTGCAGGTAGACCGCGCCCACCGGACAGTCCAGCGTGCCTAGCACTGGACATGTGCAATGCTATGGTACACGTTGGCGCACACAACGTGTGTGCAACAGCTGCACCGCGCGTGTATAGAAGCGTGCTGAGCTCAATCTGTGCTTCCTGCTATGCACATTTCACACTTTGCCGGCGTCTGCAGTGCCCTGGGCGCCTTTCGTGGAGCAGCAGCCCTCAGGCGAGCTATCAGGCTACCATGTGGGTACACGACACGACAGTACCTGTGGTGGCACACTGCCGCATGCTGTACATGCCATTGTGTGTAGCACCTGTCAGCTGTTACTATTCTTCAGCTGCACCTGCGTTCATGCTGCCATGTGCCTGCGTGTTCACCTGATAACTTCGTTTACGTTCGTAAATGCCTGGACACCGGACACCACACAGCTCATATGAGAGTTGGTTGCATGTCCCGCAGGTGGACCTGTGGCGCGAGGCGGCCTCATGGTTGATGGTGCAGTACACGCTGCGCGTGGTGCCTGACAACACCCAGCTGCGCCAGGCACTGCTGGCGCCCCCCGGGTCCGCGGACAGGTGTGACGTGGGCCTGGCCAAGTGGGTTGCCACAGCTGACGACCTTGTGGATGGCATCAGCCACACGGTGGACACCTACAGGGGCGGGTTCCAGGTGTGTGGGTGCAACATACTAAGCTTACTGTTGTGGGTCCCAGCTGATGGGGCAGGTTTTGGCTGGCTGCTGCTTGGCCAGGCTGGCCAGGGCAAGGCCGCAGTGTGCGCTGATACGGTCACGCCCGGGTCGTGGCATGTGTCCATCACATCCCAGCCTTCGCTCAGCACCATGCCCCGTGCAAGCCTGATGCCAGCAGTTGTGCCTTGCACTGTGCTCATGAGCTTGAAGGTGGTGGTGGACAACACCAAGAAACCGAAGTCTGATCCCTGGTACTTCGTCACCGTCTTCTCTGGCGAGCTGTGGTGCGTGCACCGCACTGCCTGGCGAGCTGCCGTGGGCGCGTGCAATGCAAGTTACAGCTGACGCCCATCGTCTTGCCGTGCTGCTTTAGCATTGTGCGGCAGTGCATGCCACTCATTCGCTCACGCAACTGTTCTCCTCGTCATGTGCCAACAATAGCTGTCAACGTGCACCGCGGCTGCACATACCTTCTGCTGCATGTGGTCTCAAACACTGCGATTGGTGTACCCTCCAGGCTGGCCATCCTGCTGACTGGCCTGGGCCTGGCGCCCTTCTTCTGGTATGCCGAGCGCGACTACTACAAGCGCGGCCTGGGCAAGACCAAATACCCCAAGGACCTGCGAACGGGTGTGTTCATACATGCTGGTGCTGCAGGTGCTGCATGCTGCATGCTGCATGCCATCTGCAGGGCTTTGAGGCAACATAGTCAATGGCAGCACAGCAGCCCGTGCGTGCGTGCCTGCTTGGGCCACTTTGGCACGTGTGTTGGGAACTGCCAGCTCATACCTTGCTGCCTCAGTCTCTGTTTGGACCCACCGTTACTGCTTGCTGGTCTCGCCAGGGTGAATGGCGTGGCTGGTTGCTGCCCTGGTCCTGTTGCACCCCGATGCATGTACGATGTCTCGTTCGCAACTCAGCTTTCCATGCACCACCACAACCTGTTGGTTCAAGGGCTGGTGGAGGCGCTGTACCGCACCCTGGGCCGTATCATCAACATCGCTGACGAGATGCGCGTGACCAGTGTGGTGGCCAAGGTGTGTGATGGCAGGGTGTTTCCTCACACACGTCTTTACGACGCGGCAATCAGTTGTGTGGCTGTGCACATGGCTTGCAAGCTGCCATCAGCCGCCAACATCACGGTCAAATGATGTGCTGACGTCCCTGGTGTACGGCATGATGCCTCGCTCAGGCCACGGCGCTGACATGGGGCATGGCTGCCACCATCCTGCTGTCCACCTACACAGCAGGCACGTGTCTAACCATGTCATGTATGACCAGGCGTGATTACTTCTGTGCCAGTCAGCACTTCGTCACATGGCCTGTCAATGAGTTGTGCGGAGTTGTACGCATGAACGGTGGGCTCAGGCACTGTTGGCCCAACGTTGACTCCAGCACACGTTTGCATACTCGATTTCCCTCTGTGAGTTCACAGAGCATCATCACGGATGACCCGCCGCACGCAGGTCTGACGGCAAAATCCACAACTGCGAACTTTAGGACAAGCATCCAAGGGCCCTTTGACTTGCCCAACAAACAGGTGCTGTGTGAGCATGTACACATCAAATATGCGGAATGAGTCTGCACCACACACGGCATCATGCAGCTGTGAAACAGCGCTGCGTGCGGGTGTGACGCACCACAGGTGGGGGTCGCATCAGGTGACACACACAAGTTCGTGCGGTACGGGTGGATCGGCAAAGATCTGGGTGCGTGTTCCACCACATGACATGCGGCACTACCCGTGCACAACCTAGGCGCAATGCACACGTGCGGTCACAGGCACCAGATGTGTGTGGGTCAGCCTGCGGGTGGCACCAGGCATTGAACAGTTGATATGGTCGATGTTGTGGTGATGCGCTGCCCTGCAGGCCCGTTTGACCACGAGGAGCAAGGTAGCGCTCTGCTCAACAAGCTGATGGCACCCTCTGCTGCAGACGGGCTGGCACTGGATGCGTTGGTGTTGGACTCATCATGGTGTGTGGTATTTGCATGTGTGCCCTGCCTGCCCACCACCGCAAACCATAGCTGCCATTCTGTATGCATGTGACTTGTGATGATGCTGTTGCTAAGGCTATTGTCCAGCTGGCTCCACATATTTCCTGCAGCTGTGCAGTTTAGGAGGAGCTAGCTGTACGGAGCCTTTAGGTAGACCGCATCACTTAGGCATGCTGTGGCTGCTGGCTGCACTGCTTCCCTGACCCATTGACGCTGGTGCATGCTTGCAGGCTGCAGTACAACTTGGCGTCACGCTGCGACGCCCTCATTGTGGGCCCCGTGTTCCAATATGAGCATGTTAGCATGCCCATGTCGCCCCACCTTGACCAGGTGTGCCAGCAGTGGTGGTAGTGGTGTTTACGATGGTATATCGCGCAGATGTGTGGCCGTAAAGCCGGCCACGTAGCCAGGGGGAAAGGGACATGCGGGCCCGTGCGAGGAGTGTGGTGCACCTCCAACATCAGATCTGTTCTACAGTATCCAGCGCCCTGACCAACGGCCTCAAGCCTTGCATTCATGCGTGCACAGGGGTTCCAGTACAACCTCACAGTTGCCTTGGTGTACCATACGGCCATGGGGACCCTAGACCGCCTGGAGAGCAAGTACTTCCCTCAACAGAAATGCGTGCAGGTTTGTGCTTGAGTTTCGATTCCGTTCTGCGTGGAGACGCATAGTACATATGCTTCTCTCCGCCTGTGCCACTCACCAGCCATGCTGTGCTGGTGAAAGCTTGGTCCATGACATGTAGCTGCCACCCTTATCTTCCCACTTCATGCCTGCAGCTGTTTGGGGACATTTATGAGTTGACTTGTTGATTGTTCCTTGTCTGCCCCCACACCTCGCGTGTACGGTGGGCATGCAGAACGATGGGAGCACAGTCCTACAGCTGGACCAGATGTCGGGCATGTGGGTTGTGGTGGCGTCAGTGACAGGCCTGGCATTGGTGCTGGTGCTGCTGCCCAAGATCAACCGCAGGTCAGTACCTTGGTAGCTTGCTGGGTTGTCGTAGTTTCAGGTTCGCTTGGAGCTCATTCTGTTCTGCTGAGCAAGACCAATGCTAATGTATGGTGCTCTTGTGTGATGCATCTGCTGTCACGGCAGGCTGGACATTGACTACTTCCATAACAGCTCGTCCTCTTCCGGGTGAGGCCCCAGGCCACCCACCCAACCTTGCCTCCGTGATCTGCAGCTTTATACAGCAGGGCCACATGCCTTTTTGTGTGAGATGCATGGTCCATGATCCCAGGAGCACAGTGCTGCTTGCCACTCTGCGTACACAGCACCAATTGCTGCTGCACCTCAACTACCTCATACATCCCACCTGTGCTTGCTTCACAACACATATGGTGCCACACATGCAGGGGCGGTTCCATGCGCTCTGCACTGGGTGGTGGGTCGCGCCGCCGCTCCAGCATCAAGTTGGATCCAGACGAGGGCGATGACCCTTCGTTGCGCCGAGTATCCACAGCGGGGAGCGATAAGGCACAGGACAGCATCAGATGAGCAGCCTGTCACAGGGATTGCAACGTGCAATCTGAAACCTGAGGTAAAGGGACGCCATCAGCACATGTACAACAACATGCATGCCTATCGATGCAAAAGGGTTGAAGGGGGGCCAATCCTAATGGGGTGGTGGAAGGTTGCCATGGCATGCATCGTCTGAGATTGTATGGCATGTCACCCGACTATGTTTAGATGGTTGCCGCCTTTGACGGTCACTTAGGACTGGCTCCTGAAAGGCTGTTGCAGCATTGCAATTGCTCCGCCTTCTATTGTCAAGCAGCAATGCACCTGAAGAAGAATAATTCATGTTTGGAAAAAGACTAAAAGAGTTTATATGCCTCACTTTGCATGAGCAGGCATTGTTTACAGTTGTGATGTGTTGCGGGTTGTGTACGGGCGTGTGCCTTCTGCTTGCATGGACAACAGGCTTTGGTAACCACTACCACCCAGCCGCTGCATGCATTCCGTGATCCTGCTACACCCATCATTCATCAACTGTTAGTCCATTGGCATGCGTGCCACCATCTAGGCTCTTGTTGCACTCAGAATGTACTACTGTGTACTACTGACCATGTAGTATCGGCTGTTCAAAGAGTAGGAGAATGCAGTCATCCCGCTGGTGGCATGTGCTCCCTTCAGGTTGCAAGCGCAGCAGCGGTGTAAGAGGTCAGATCAGGCAAGTTCCTTCGTCAAAACAAAGCATGAGATCGCCAACCAGCCACACATGTGAGCTCTGCACCAGCAGCGACAGCGAGTACATACCATACCCACCAGCCACCACCATCATCTGGTGCCGCAAACACCCGCAATGTGCACTGGAACTGGACACTGCACACAAGTACATTTGAAAAATGCCAGCCGCCTACAAAGCATCAACATCATCACAAGGACTTGATGCTGCGCCATCCACTTCACCATGAAAACAACCAGTTTGAATGACCCTTTCAACTGCAACCCCACTCTTGCACCCATTACAGGCTTGGCCATACACCTGACCACGCAGATCACTTCAACCCTGTCCGGCCCGTCGAACCTTGCTTTGAAAGCAATGCAGGCACACTGGACACACATGACAGTGCGCCGAACAGTAATGCCAGCAAGAGAAATTCTTGGCCTGATATTCAATGTGCCGTTTTGTGTGCACATATCAGTGACGCACACCAGTCTCACTCCAGTCAGATCACATGCCCACTGACACAAAAGCTTAAGTGCACAATCACTATTTGTACCATACGTGCAAACAAGGTGGCTGGATGACTACAAGATCAACTAACGGTCAGGACATGGGAAACTTCATACCATACTGCTTAACCCCTTTGCCACGTCACGCCAGTTTGCCAAACAAGAATACAGGTGAAAAACAACAGGTTGGACGAGCTTTGGTCTTCAAGGTGCCCTCATCTGTACACAAGTAACGTGCAATCAACCTGGTGCAGGTGACAATACGTGCAGAGCACACCCCGCTCAATCGAGTGATCTATAGCTCAGGGTTGGAGCCCCTCACAGCAGCTGCCTCGCTTGCCTTGGATGCTGCCTCCTTGCTCTTCCAGTGCACGTAGTTGGCACACAGCATGTCCCACATGGGGCGTGCAGCACCAAACACAGCAGTGTAGCTGTACATGAGCGGGATGGCCACAAACTCGAAGAAGCCCACTTGCGACTTGGTGATGCCTGGCTTGTCGCGGTCAAACAGGGGGGACACGGGCAGGCCCGCCGCCTTCTCGCGGTCACCCTGCTGGAAGAACTCCTCCTCCAGACGTGCCACCCACGCGCTGTGCACAGGCAGCTCCTCAGCCAGGTGGCCCAGGTCCGCGCACTTGAGCGCCACCTGCAGCAGCAGCACCGCCTCCGCCTCGTCCGCAGGGGGCGGGGGCTCTGCTGGAGCTGTGACACACGGCCCGCCCTCCCCTGCCCCTGCTCCGGCCCCTGCGCCTGGTGCATTGTTGGCCAGTCCACCCAGTTGGCCGCGTGGCAGTGCGGCGTGGCCATTGAGGCGGCGTGAGGTGTCGCTGTGGGGCCGGTGCACCTGGGCCATCAGGTTCAGGCCCTTGTCTCGCGCATCCTTGGCTGCCTCATGCGCACCACCACCAGCCTGTGCATACGTCATCAGGCGCTTGAGGGGCTGCCCTAGTGCCCCCAGGGGCAGCGCCAGCAGGCCCGACAGGCCGTTCCCCCTGCAACGCGCATCAAAAGTGGGTCGTGGATGCGATCCAGGTGGGCTTATGCGTTGCATCAATGCTTTGCTCACGTGCACACCTCGCACCTCACAGGTGTAACAAAGAAGTGCTGCGACTCACCAGTCCATGGACTGCCGTGTTGACGTGATCCCGTTCCCGCCACTGGGCAATCCCACGGACGTTGCATCAGATGTACGGCCCCGTGTGCTGCGCCCCACCGACTCCAGTGATGCGCGAGCGGAGCGGGTGCCAGCCGCCACGCCATCCTGCCCCCGGTCGGCCGCAAAGGAGAAGCGCACCAGGCGCGGGGCGGAGTGCACACCTGAAGCATGTGCATCACCTGCAGCCGGCGCGGCCGGCACAGCAGCCGTGGAGCCCTTCTGCACCAAGGCCTCATCCAAGGCATGTGTGCCACCTGCATCCTCTGACCGCCTCTGGCCAGCATCCACGTTGCGCTCACCGCCCCCAACACTTGCATGGAACTTGACCCGCGCAGGGGCCGCACCGCCCGACTTGTGCTGGTGGCGCAGCGCGGGTCGGCCCACATGTGCTGCGGCTGATAGCAGTGCAGTGGTTTGTCGCACCAGCCGCCCGCCCCATGTCTCCTCGTGGCTGGCACGGCCAGAGGGGCCTGGGGCATCGGTCGCGGCAGCCGGGCTCGCCTGCAACGTGGGCCCGCCTTGGTTCAGGGTCATGTTCAGGCTGCTGGTTATTTTACGAATGAGCCCGCCCCTGCGGCTTGATGGCACATGTAGCAAGGAGGGCGGGGGGGCAGTTGCCACTGCTGGCGCACTGCAGGCCACGGCTGCTGCCACACCTGCAGCTGAGCTGACCTTGTGGAGGGTGGCAAAGGTAGAGAGAGTGGAGAAGTGCTGCTTCATGTCTGTCCCCAACACCAGGTCAATGACTGTGCGGCGCAGTGCCAGCAGATCCTGCTTAGGCAACGCCGACAGGAACGCGCAGCGGGGGCGCTTGAGCAGGCCAAACGCGGCTGCCAGGTGGTGGTTCTCCATGGGGGAGCGGTCGTTGTAGATGGTGGCCAATGTGTCCTGGGTGTTGATAAGGAAGTCGTTGTTCAGGCCCACGTGCTCCAGGTCATGCACAGTGGCAGCAAGGTACGCGGCCAGGTGCTGCAAGGGGCTGATGTGGCGCCCAGCCAGCCCGCCTGCCGTGATGAGCATGTGCATGGTCTGGAGCACGTCCGCGGCATGGATGCGGTTGTGGTAGGGGTTGTCGCGGTACGACGCCTCCACCGCACGCAGGAAGCGCGCGAGCTTGAGCGCGTCGAGCTTGAACGCCCCCACCAGCCCGCTGGCCTGCAGCAGGTAGTAGGCCAGGCATGACAGCGGGTGGCCAGCTGTGGCAGCATCCAGCTGGAATGAGTCGAACGTCCAGGAGATATAGGCCTTCTTCAACAGAACCTCCACTTCAGAATACACCGGGGCTGGGGGTGGTCGCATCCCCACCACATCACCTGAAGTGGAACCCCTGCTGGTATCCACAGCGTTGCCTGTTGCCTTGCCGTTAGGCATTGGTGCAACAGTGCCCCTTGCCGATGCAGGCACCTCACCCCGCTGCTCTGTAACCTGCTGCAGCTCACCGCTCAACCCTTGCCCAATTTCTTGTGCATGCAACTCCGCACTGCCCCTCGCCTGAACCGGTGCCTGGAACCCCACAAGTCCAGGAGCACGTCCCGCCACGGGCCCAACCGTGGGCCGCCTTGTGCTGGCATGCCAAAGTCCAACAGGTGCTGCTGCTGCTGTGTTTGCCGCTGATGCTAATGCTATGAAAACCTCGCCTTGTTGAACACCAGATGCTGTGTTGAGTTGGCTTTCTGGGAGCTGACTGAGTGATGTGCTGCTGGCGGCGGCCACAGAGTCCCTGCCGTCTGCTGCTGGGTCATGTGCTGCTTGCCCCAGCAGGTCGGTGGTGGTCGCAACTGAGGAGGATGGCGGACGGGAAGTCTGCAGCAGCGAGCAGCCCGTGCCGGACACTGCAACCAAGGTGTGCGCGGGTCCCACTGGTGATGTGGGCCCGTGATGTGAGCCCACATACGCCGCAAGTGTGAGAGGGTCGGTGGCATCAGGGGGCGTGTGCTCCCCCTGTGGCCTGGCACTGTTGTCGGGGTTGGAGTGGATGACAGGTAGTGTGGAGGACCTGGCTCGGTGTGCGGCTGACGCTCCCGCCCCCAGTGGTGCAGCACCCACACACAGCTGGCCGGCTGAGGCCCCGTTGCGGGGCCCACTGGCTGCATCCAGCACCCCCTCCAGAGGGCTGCCTCCCCCTTGTGCTGCTGCACCTTCCAATCGAGTTGCGATTCTGAGCCGTGCATGGAAGCCGGAGGCTGTGCGCTGGAATGGAGGAGCCATACGACCTGAGACAGCAGCACTGGGGCTGCCAGGTGACATGATGAAAGAAGTTGAGTGCAGCGGCCCGCTGTGGCTATGACCGTCTGCCAGTGCTGCTAGCATGGTAGTCGCATGCTCCCGGTTGTGCCGCATGCTGGCGTTTTGCCGCGCCACCCACACACCGTCCGTGGAGGTGGTGATGCCGGACTTGGCTGATCTGGATCCAGGGGCCTCACACTGCTCATGATCTGGATCTGCACCTGCAGGGATCTGGGCGGCGCTGGGGGCAGGGCTAGCAACGGGCGAGGGAAGTGACAGTACGCTGGCAGTGGAGGTTGCACAGGCCAGTGGGCTGCCAGCAAGCGGGGTTGTGTGGGCAGCAGCGTCTTGTGTGCTGCCTGGTGCTTCCCGCGTGAGCTGAGCCTGGAGCGAGAGGTCAGCGTTGGGCAAGGTGGAGCCTGATTCACCCGGGGTGGAGGCAGCGGCCGTGTGAGATGGCGGCCGGACGCGCGGGAGGCTGGGTGCTGCTGCACCAGCCACAGCTCCCTGCGGCCCAGCCATCAGTGATATGAGCACCTGATGTGACAAGGACGCGGGCGGGGAGTGTGAGGGGGAGTGGGTATGGTGGCTGGTGGCGAGGTGCTCCTTTGACACTGCAGCTGAGCGCACCCCCAGCGTGGCACTGCTGAGCGTGCGGTTCAGGTGCGGCTCCAAGGCGCCGCACGTGTCCGTCAGGCCCACGTGCTGTGACGCCGTACCGACAGTGCTGCCGAACGCAGCAGTTGCGATGAACGACGCCGTACCGCCCACCACCAGGCCGCCTGCACCCCCCAACAGATGTGTTGGCACTGCCAGCACTGCAGGTGACCCGCTGCGGCCGATGCTCAACGAGCTGCTCATGCGGCTGTAGGAGTGGGTGCTGCTGGCCGCCAGCTGCTGGCCCCTGAGGCTACTGTTGCACAGCAGCATGTTGGCCAGCGGGGGCTGAGACTGTGGCTGAGGCTGCTGGGATGTGGCTGTGGCTAGGCCTGAGCTGTCGGGCCTGTCAGCAGCTGGCGATTGGGGTCCTGCAAGTCCTGGCGAGACATCCTCCAATGGCCCAGGTGCCAGCTCTGACGCCTCCGTGCCCAGGGACAACACGGTGTCCCCTGCCTTGGTGCTGCCTTGCGCATAGGGCACCTCCTCTGCCAGTGGGGCCAGCGCCTCCAGCTCCAGCCCCTCATACGTGATCAGAGCCATCACGGCACCCTCCATGTCCACGAAGTCGCCGTGCTGCTGCTCCGACTCCGGGACCATGGCCACGGAGATGGCGGCAGCAGCGGGCGGCAGCAGCTTGGTGCGCATGCGGGCAGGAGACGCAGGTGTGCGCTCCACGGAGGACCGGCGGCTCGCAGCACCTCCTCCTGTTGGTGCTGCCCCATTGCTGGACGCACCACCAAGCAGGCCCAGGGAGTTCTTGTGTGTCAGCCGTTCACCTGCCGTCCCTCCGCCACCACCGCCGACTGTGGGTGCTGCGGACAGTGACGGCCGGCCACGTACCACCACAGCCGCCCCAGGGGCCCCTGAGGTTGAGATGCGCACAGCTGCGGTGTGGGTGCCTGACGCTGCCACCATGTGTGGGAGAGGCGCCACATCCTCCACCTCTTCAAGAATGGGGTTGGCTGATGAGCCTGCAGTCAGCTGTGTGCGAACGCCTGAATTGATGGTCCTTAATGAGCTTCCATGACCTAGCAGCCGGGACAGTGCATTGGCGACCTCGGGCTGCGGGCAGCAGTTGAGCACAGGCCACACACGATGAACAAATTGTGTGTCAGCTGGGAGGATGTGACCCAACTGCCACCCAACCATGCACAGCGGACGCAAGGCCTGATCAGGGTGCTCACCACGGCCATCAACCAGAATCAGATTGATCACCACAGCAGCGCAGGCTGCTCCAACCAGATAGTACACACTATACAGTCTCACACATGCTGTGGTGGAGACCAGGCACCACTGCATGAGCCACTTACATCCAAGGTGCTGCTGGGCCCCAGCATCGGGCCATGCATTTGCAGCGGCATGTAGATGTCCTGCCGCTGCAGAAGAGCTGAGCGGACCAGCAGTGCATCATCCACTGGCACCTCCTGCCCAGCCAGCACCTCCCCAATCATGCCCAGCATGATGTCCGCCAAGCTCCCTGTCACAATCACAGAATGCAGCACACGCTTCTGCATTGCCCGATGTCGTCCTTGCATTGTATGAAGCACAAGAATAGAGCTGTGGGGGCTGTAAGGGCGACACAGTTGAACCCATGTTCCCTGCACCCCAGCCTGGAGCATGTGTGCGCACCGCATGTGCCAGGTAGCTGTGGCGCGTACGCATGTGGGTTGGCCATGTAGTCCGCCGATCTGCCCAGCTTGTTGGCCAGCCGTGCTGGAACCAGGTGAGCCAGTGCCTCTGCGTATGCCCTGCGGGGGTGGTTGGCACACGCAGTGGAAGCTCGGCCACGCCTTGTACACAAACCCAGCATTGCCAGCCAGGTCGCTGGGCTCTGTAGCTGACTTTGAGCCTCGCACCCACACCGATGCTGCATGACCGGCCACATCCAGCACCATTACTATTGCATGCTACACAAGGGGATTGGCACGAGCGCACACAAGCACATACCTGCCCAGCATCTGGGTCCACAGCAGAGTGCACATCATGGCTGATCCAATAACGACCATTGCCATGACAGGAGCGCGCCACGGCACACGTGCGCTGCCACCGCTGCTCCCTCCACCCAGCAGTGAACGGCACTGTGGCACAGATGACAGGATGAGCCACAAGCAAGGGTGTGCCGTGAGCGGTTGTACAAGTAGTGAGGGCCAGCAAGCATGTGATGATTGATAGCTACTGTTTTTTGCTGTAGCTTGGTGCACTATAGCTGTTCAGTGCAGTCCATGCCCGGTGTGTCCCGCAAACCACGAGCACTGCTGTACTGCATCTGCTGGATGGTGTTGGCCGTCTCTACAACACATGGCATGTGTAACATCTGGCAGTCTGGGTCTTGCATGTTTCACACTACATTGGCAGCTGGCGCCTGGCAGCACGTACCACACGCCGGTCATGCTCCGCCTCAGCCGCCGCCCACGTGCCCCAGAGGCACAGGCCACAGAGGGCGCAGAACATGACAAGCGGCACAAGTGCGACGCCCGGTCGCCGCTTCACGATGCTCCATGTGACCTGCTGGCCGACAAATGAGTGTACTACAGTGGTGCAGTGCTAGGCTTGTTGCTGTGAATGTCTGCTGCGGACGGTCAATGTGTATGTGAGCCCCACTGCCCGATCCTGCTGCCTCATAATGCATAGACATGCATGCACATGCACCCAACCGCCAGCATGCATGTTATGTTGGCATTATGAGCATGACGAAGGATGCCAGCTGCATCACGAGTTCAGTGGTTCTATCGTCATCTCAGAAGCCTTCGCAAGTTCAAGCGTGCAGTGTGTCATCTGAACACCCACCAAGAGGTCAGGCGAGGATGTATGGGGCAGAGACATCTGCGAGCGGTCGGCGGCGAATGGGTTCAACTTTCAGCCCTCAGCTTGGAAGGCCATGTCAGTTAAAGATTTCACACGCACCTGCGCTCGTCGCAGCGACTGCGACTGGTTGCGTGCGTTGTCCATACGTGGTCTGTATGGTAGTCGCGAGATTGCCGCAAGAAGCGCAAGTCACCAAGAGTGCGTGTGCGCGGCTGAACTTTGGGACTGCAACTGTTGCGTTGTCATCTACCAATTCTTCTCCCCTTTTCTGGAACGCTTCTCCGTTCTGACAGGTTGGCACAAACTGCGGCCGCTGGAAAAGGACTATGCCATCGCGCAGAGTAATCAAGACTAAGCTGATTATAATAAGCTACATGTTGCAAATCCGGCATGCTGCCTGAGTTGCAGGTTGACGGATCAGTTTGAGCACGACTAATCCAAAAAGCGACGCCACCATCACAGACAGGTGAAAGACAAATGCTCAATGTCGTGCACCTCTCACATGAATCTCGGTCATGGGCAAAAACACGTAGATGAGCTGAACAGCGGATGCTAGAGCGCAAAGCTGTACATGAAACAATACATGAAATTGTGTGTGCGATTGGTCTTTTCGCCCTCCCATCCTCATTGGTCCATGCATGCAAGCACATCAGCCCGGCACAGCCTAGTGCCTAGAGTCACCATCACTTGGCTCATCTTCAACAGGCTCTCTGGCAGTGCCCCTGGCATGTGCTGCTAGACCTTTGTTGACTTGGCGGCGCGCATTGCCGAAAGCACCCAGCTTGCGGATCATGCCATGCAAGAGCCTCACATCCTGCATCCAACCCCACGTGTGCACCGGTACACCTATCAGTCAGTTAAATACTCATGAAATCCTACCCGCAAAGCAAGCGAAACCGTGAGTATGCAAGGTCACGGGCAGCAGCAACCAACAACCCATCTCTGCGCATGCGTCAATCGCTCGCCTGCGGAACCCTCACCTGCACAGAGAAGCTAGTGACACGCCCTGCCAGGTTGCGTATTCCGAGCTCCACACTGGCGCGCTTCGCCGCATCACTCTCATAGAACTCGGCAGCTTCCAGCGCAGAAAACAGGGCCTGATGGGGAGGTGCACACCACAGGATTGGTGCCAGTGCAGTGCAGACTGGGAACGTGATTGATCATATAGATGGCACATGCGAACACAACGCATGACCTGCAGTCTGCATGCGCAACCAGCCTCTAGTCATACCTTGAGTAAGCTCTCAATTTCTCCACGGCTTGCCAGCTGCTGCGGGTTCAGGTGTGTGGCTGTTGAGGCTGCCTTCGCTGCATACACAGCTGACCCAGTGCTACTTGGCGAGCAGTGTGGCACATCCTGCTGCAGCTGTGGTGCCAGCAACTGCTGCAGCTCACTCTCTCGCTCACGTGCCTGAGGCAACATATGTGCAGCACATGCACCTCATCCAATTAGCATGCACACATACACGCACGCAACCAATCGACATGGCATGCATCTGATGCATGTCCTGTTTGCGCAATGTAATGTGCCGTGGTTGTGCGAGTGCACATGTACGCACCTGATAGAGGTCATACACAGTCACAGCCACTGCCTGTGCCAGGTTCAGCACAGGATAGGTTGGATCAGCGTCAACACTGAGAATTTTCTGGGCCAGCGCAACCTCCTCATTGGTCAGCCCACTGCAGCACACGTGATTTCGTGCCATGCATGGGTCAGATTCATGTGTTTCGGCCGTCAAGGTGGTGGGCAAACACCAAATGTTGACTGAGCCAAGGAGTGGCAGCACAGGTGTGGCCAATCACCTTGCCTCACGGCCGTACATGATGCCCCAGCGTGGCCCTGTACTGCCTGCTCCACTCGTACTGCCTGCCAATGCCGCACACACATCTGCATATAGGTCCCTTGTCAGCATCACCTCCTTGTTCATTGAACGATTTCTGGCAGTAGCAGCGTATAGCAGTACAAGGTCATCGGTGGCTTCGCGGGCAGTAGCGTACAGCTGCGCAGAGCGCACGATGTCCACCGCATGAGCGGCTGTAGCGTCTGCCAGGGGGTTAGGCGCCCCCGGGGTCCACCCATCCCTGTTGGATCGCAGATGGCAAGGTGTGAGGGTGAGCAGCTGTTGTGCCTGTGTGTGGCTGGGGCATGGGTTGTACAGCTGTGTACACAGCCGAGATTGCCTGATGAACATTGCTTGTTCGAGGCCTAGCCTGTGGCATAGCGTTGCTCCACTTACTTGGGTGCTACCAGGCGCAATTCGCTGCACCCAAAGTTGCGCATGGCCCTGGCTGCTGACCCTGCATGTGCACAGCATGGGTGTGGCTGGCACTTGATGGGCTTCCTCAGAAATCAACCATGGGGCGTCAGTCCTCACCTATGTTCTCAGGCATTTGAGGGCACACCAGCACTATTACTGGAGGTGGGATAGTCGTGACTGCAGCCTTGGCAGGAGCTTGAGGGGCAAAATCCGATGCATAAACGCAGGTACGATGCCGAGCAACATTTGTACGTGTCCAGCAGCGACGATGTGTGCGTGTACTTACAAGTATTTCAGGTCTGAGCTGCATCGTGCAAACGTTTGCACGACACGTATATGTTACAGAACATACTGCAGCCTCACCCCCTTCACCACCTGTACTGTTTTTGTACAGCGTGTGAACGTGGTCCTCAAATCAATCAATACGCAGCTTGGGAGCCTTGGGAATGTTCGCGAGAGCTGCGTTAGTACATAGTGCTCACAAATGAAGTGATCAAGCTCTGGGGTCCGCATGCAGGAGGGAGTCAAGACCTTCATCGAAAGTCGGCTCTATGATGAACTGAATGAGGCAGCCGCTTCCAAGTCAAAGCTAGGGAAGCAGGATCATGTGCGCGTGCAGGTGAACTGCACAGCGTGGTGGAATACGCAGCATCATGTGATGCATGCTTCAGCCAGGAACATGGCATCAACCCACATTATGCAGGAAGCATTTCAACCACCAAATAGCTGTCAACCATCACCCATAGGCCACATGCACCTGCGTTAAACAGCTCCTTGGCAGCTGATGTGATCACAATGGACGCCGAGTCTCTACAATCTACTTACTGTCTGAGCTTGCAGGCGCTAGTAGCCAGCCTCCTAGCTGCAGCTGATGACGGGTGTGTGGACAGGCCTCTCACACAAGTGGTGTGTGAGGTACTCCCGCGGACCAAGTACACGGTGCTGGATGTTGCGCTGATCACCTTCCTAGCGCTCCGGCCATCACATGCTGCTCCAGTTGTGCGTGCGCTCATGAGCCGGATGCAACATGGGCCGTGTGTTGGAGGTGTGGCAAAGCTGCAAGGTGCGAAGAAGCACCAGCTCACACTCACACCCTGGCTGCGCAAAAGATGCTTGCACGTTTAAGAAACTGGGGATGATTCAGCATGGTGCATGCTAGTGCAACATCCAATTGCCGAATCCCTCACAGCATGTGTGTTCTCCTTCTCCAGGCCGCCACCTGTACCATCGCAAGCTGTGGCCCTTCCCTTTCTTCATCTCCCTTTTCAGGTCATGGGGTGATGGCTCAGACCCCTGGGTGGCGGCGGGCACAGCAGGCAGCGCGGCCATGTGGTGGGTCAGTGAGCTGCCCTGGGACGAGGGCCTGCAGCGTGTGTGTGTGGCTGTGCTGCAGTCGCTGGCACAGGAGTTCACAGCACACCAGCTGTCTGCTGGGGCAGGAGGGGGTCAGCAGCGAGGATGGCCATGCCACCCACAGGGGTTGGCGCAGCAGGAAGATTCATCACAGTCATCGCTTCTCACGAATCAGCAGGCAGCAGCTCCACAGCAAGCGCAAGTGCTCACTAACCAGCCACAGATCCTTACCGCTGAGGAGGCCGGTCTGCCCGCAGCTCCACCCCACCCACCCAAGTACACCCACCCCAACACAACAGTCAAGCTGTTCATCGACTGCTTGCTGGAGGTGGGCAGTGTGCAGGGCCGGGTGTGGCTGCTGGAGAGGGCCATGATGGGCGAGGGGGTGGGTGAGGGCGTGCAGTACATTGGTGGGCTGGCACTACCACCCGCTGGCATGGACGTGGGTGGCAACGCACAGCATGGGGGCCCAGGCGCTGGGGCTGGGCAAGGGGAGCAGCTTACATGGCAGGAGGGGCCACCAGCAAAGCGGCAGCGGACAGAGCACAACAGCGCAGCGAATGGTTCGGCAGCAGCAGGTGTCCAAAGGTCCGCCAGCAGCGCAGGGACGCCCCAGCAGCTGGCCTGGGGCCTGTTGCTGGCGCAGGCCTGCCATGACGAAGTGCTGCGCTATGGCACCACGGCCTTGTCGGCAGCTGTGACGCGCCTGCTGCTCACACGCCCTAACATATCCTCACAGGTGTCTGTGGCTGTGGCCAGCCAGGCCATGCTGCGTGCACTGTCAGGCTGTGGGCCGGCGGGTGCACAGCAGCTGGTGTGGGCAGCGTGTGATGCTGCACAGCCAGGAGCTGCTGAGTGGGCAGGGCACATGCTGCGGCTGCTGTCCACCAGGGACCTGTCGGCTTGGGCCTTCCCAGCAGTGGGCGCCTTCCAGCGGGTGGCTCAGGCAGCCACTGCTGCATCACATCAGGAAGCAACAGAGGAGGCAGGCGGAGAAGCAGGTCAGGAGGTGGCTGTCAGTGGCCATGGCCACCCACCGTCACTGCCGATGGAGCAGAAGGGTGGCAAGGGGAAGAAGGGCAAGCGTGGCAAGAAAGCACCTGAGGCCACAGGCCCGGTTGCAGGGGACAATGGGAGTGCATCAGAGTGCATACTCGCTGAGGGCCCTGATACCAGTAGCCCACCAGCGCATGCAGCCCAGTTACTGTTGACGCAGTCACCACCCCTGCGACCTGTGTGGCTGTCCACACAGCTGCTGCAGCTCCTGATGGAGGTGCTGGAGCCGGTGCCCTCAGGACACCTGGCCTCCCTGGCGCTGCAGCACAAGGCTACACATCACAACACCACATCTGTACGTGCAGCAGTGGTAAAGGCACACGATTATGACCAATGGGCACTGAGGGAGGAGACCATATGCGGGTACCAAACATATGGTCTGGCGCTTGGAGCTCACCGTAAGTTCTGTGGTCATTGGATGCCGTCCCCAGCGAGAGCTGGCTGTGCCTGTTGTTGTCTGGCTTGTCTTATAGCAGCGTGCGTGTAATTTTTGTTTGCTGATACGGCAGTTATGGTTGAAAGGTGCCCGATGCACATCGCTACCTTTGGGGGTTGCGTGCGCAGAGCTGCTGGACGCGCTGCTCACCCCGCCATGCCTCATCCTGCCTCCCTGGCCAGCGGCTCAGCACACACCCGCACAGCCATGCAGCAGCAGCCTGTCACAACCTGCGTCGAGTGTGATGGCTGTACCGTCTGCCAGCATAGATCCAGCCAGCTATGCAGCTGCTGCGCGCGTGCTGGCCTCACAACTGAAAGGTCTGCACATTAAGCAGGAAGAGTGTCTAGCGCGCACATGGGCCACTGCTGTTGGGCTGCCACCAGAGGCATGGCTCACGCTTGGGCTGTATTCTGAGTGCGAGGTGGGTGGTTCAGGCGAACTGTGGCTAGCTGGCTACAAGTGATGTGTCTCACACGCCGCAAGGACCGTGTTGGCACGAAGACCATGGCTCAGCAATGATCCAGCCAGCGATCTGGTTGAGACCTAGCCCGGAGTCAAATGGGACGATGCTGTGTGCTTGCTGCTTGCTTTGCTAGGTGTCACCTCATCTGCCTTTGGGTGTTGACCGCAGGCGCTTGCAACAGCGGTGCTGCAGCTCCACACGCCGTGTACAGCAGGGCGCGCACAGCACAGCACCAGAGAAAGGGACAGTGGGGCAGATAGCTTTTGGGACACATGGCGTGCTGTGGCACCTTGCCTGCCTGTGCTCAACCACCTGCAGCTTGGGGACCACCCAGTGGCAGGGCTGCTGCTGGTGAGGCTCTGCAGGCTGCTGGGCGAACCTGTGTCAGGCACAGGCACTGGCACCACACAACTGGCACCTGTGCCGAGCAGTGCGGAGTGGGCTGCAAGAATGGGCTGTGATGATGCGGACATGCAAGATGCGGAGCCAGGCTCAGGTGCAGGCGGGCTTGCAGGGGCCACAGTGCCTCATGCTGTGGGCGTCAAGGCAGCCCAACAACTACTGGCAGGTGTGCTGATGGGCACATCAGCAGGCAGCACGGTGACAGGAGGTGCGGCAGCAGCCGCACAGCCAGCGCTGCAGGGCGGAGGACAGGCGGTCCAGGAGGTGGTGGCAGCTGCCGCTGCATTGGCTGCCTCGTGCCCTCCCCTCAGCTTGAGTGACGCATGCCGACTGTCCCTGTTGAGGTGTTGCGTTGTGATGGGCACCTGTGCTGCTGACCCTCATGCGCCTGGCGTTGCAACCGATGCTGAACCGGCCACACGGCTGCTGCCCAACCTGGCAGGCGCAGTGCTGGCGCAGCTGCAGCCCCTGATCACACATGTGGTACGCACCTCAGGGCCACCAAGTACCACGGGCCCTGACAGCACTGCCGGCAGCAGGGGGTCCAGCAGGCAGGGGGCCCCTCACTTCCCATCTTCTGGCTGCAAGTTGATGGCTTCAGCCCTGGAGACACCTGGCGAGGAGCCTCCGGCTGCAGCAGTGGCCACACATCCCGGTCGTCATGTGGGAGGTGTGGACCACCGTGCACCTGATACACCAGGTGTTTCCACGGGTGGCGTCAGTAGCCATGTCACCCACAGGCTGTTGCAGCCACAGCTGCTGGGCCAGGTGTCCCAGAGGCTGTTGGGTTTGGGCTGCTAATGGTCCCCGTGCAACCTTGGCTCCAAGGTCGAGTGGGCATTGGATGGTGCTTGTGATGGGTCATATGGGTAGCAACGGCCTCGCTGCTGCCGTCGTGGGCAGCTGGCTGGGGAGCAGCAGTGACAAGCATATGTGCATGTGCCTCGTTTTCCGTGCACAGAAAAAGGACACCATGATGCAAGCTTGCATGCACCAAGTGCAAATTGGCTCCAGGTGGATGACGACCCCAATGCGTGTTCAAGGAAAGATCAGGCACTACAGGGAGAAGGCCATGAAAATCCCGTCATCCACCAGCTGTACCCAGATCTGAACAGTTGATACGTGGAGAAGTCTGCCTGGAGGTTCGCTGCATCACAGGTAGCTGCAATTTGTTAAGATTTGCTGATAACGCTCACCGCTAAGTCCCGCTCAACACAACGATGACAAGTGGGCCTCACGATGTGACGGGCTGGCAACGAACAAAATCAGAAGACGTATGTAAAACTGTGAAATGGAATGAACTGTGAATGCTGAATTCCTTCTTCTCCTGCTTTGTTCCCCGCAACTGTTCGAGAGAGGCCGCCAGAGGATGCAAGCAGAGCAATGCAGCAGACTGCAATAAATGTTCTACAGGGCCTGGCTCCTTGGTGCGCAAGCCTTTCGGCTGGAAATATCTTGATCTCATATTGCAAGCCTGGCAGAAGAGCAGTAGCAGCAGAGGTCGTAATGTGCCTTTGCACTCTAGTGTCCCGGCGTCTTGCTTACCTGCACCTTATGACGTGGATGGTCATGCGCAGCAGCTGGTCTGTGCATGCCTTCGCTTCTTTCAGACACTAGCTGTAATTACTCGCTGTCGCAGGCGCACCGAGACGAGCGCACGGCTTCTGCCTTCTGGCATGCCGTTGCAACTAGTCACAAGGACCTCCCCTTCGTGTGCCAGGTTATTTCCAGAGATGGAGCTTGCCTGCTTTGGGACCTCCGGCAAGGTGAGTAGTCATGGAATATCTTGCCATGCTTTTTCTCCCGAACAAACCGCGTAAAGGGGGACGCCGTAGCGCATGGGTTGCATCCTGCGCCATGCCTTGAGCATCACGAGGCGCCCAGTTTGCGAGGGAGATCTCCAAACTATGCCAACTTATGGGCTGTCGCTTTATGGTTGGCGCTCTGGACACCACAGGAGATAAGCAAGCCCTCGAAGCGCATCACCAAACAGCGCCCCTGGAGCAGCTGCTTGCTGGATGCTACAGCACTGCGGAGGTGCTGCAGGCAGTAGAGGAACACGGCACATGGCGTGGCCGGCTGTACCTGCGTCAAGCTGCACCTGACACGGATGTCCACAGACCAGATAATGCAGGCGTGCACAATCAGGCGTGTACAGATGACCATGCAAACCCACAGATGTCACAACCCGCCGCAACTGCCCCAGCAGCACCAGGCCTGCAGCAGGCAGATCTGCCTCCTGTCGCCAGCTGCCTCCCTCTGGTTCTCCAATCGCAAACAAGCCTGAGTGGTCCACGGGCTCAGCTCCGTTTGAACCTGCCTGCTGAGCTGCAAGTAGAATCATGTGTCCCAGCTGTTCCACCATTGCGTGTGCATGCCTCTGGCACGCCTGCACAAACTAAGATTCCACCTGACGGCCAGACTGCCGCTGTCACTGCAGCTGCCAGTGAGTTGAGAACAGCAATGTGCGTGTCGGACGGAGACGTAGGAAGCAGCAGCGAGGCGGATGCGTGCAGTGCACAGCATCATACCCTGCCGCTGGACCGGTTGCACGATGCCACAAGGCAGCCAGCAGGTGCGCTGGCTGTACCTGCGAGCCGCAGATCCAGCTTGGGCAGTAGTTCACTGGATTGCTGCGGCAGGCGCACCGCGCTGCTGTCACATGGTTGCACCCACAGCAGCCTGGGCACTGGGTCCCAAAGCCATGGCGGATACACACATCATCACACGGGCACCTGTGCTGCCATGATCCAAGGTGAGGCGGACATGCACAAGCAATACCGACAGCGTGCACCTCCAGGTTTCGGCAGTGATCTGTCCATGCAGCCGCCCGCGCGCTCCCTCACAGCGCGCGGACCTGTGTGGGGCAGTGGTGTCAGCACCCCTCTCACCTTGGGCTCAGCCACACCACAAGGCTCTCAGCCTCACCACCTGAGCGTATTGCTGGGGTCACCAGCCGGTCTCCAGTGTGCGGTGCACAACCACACCCAGCAGCAGCCACAGCAACACTCAAACCACCGTCACACTGTCACGCGTGCGCACACAGCTGGGGCAGGTCTGGTTGTCAACACCAAACCTAGCTGCAGCACACCGTCAATGTCTCACGACCACACTGTATATCCAAGAGTTTCCCAGGACTGGCAAGGGAGTAATGCCTCGGCCACCTCCATGTGGACCACAACTTGGGAGTTTGGGGGGCCCGGCACGCCATCACGTGGCAGCCTGGAGCACACCCACCTCATCCTGTCAACGTTCAAGCAGCGCCACGTGCCTGAGGACCGCGGATCCCTACTCACCTCGAGCGTTCTCGAGTCGTTAGCTGGAGTACGTGTGCATGGATGCACTCCGGCTCCCACCCCCACCAGCCCCAGTGGCAACAGCCTGGTTGCAGGCACGGTGCTTGAGGTGCCACAACGGTGCACTGCCGGCACAGGCCATGCACACACTCAGGGTGCAGGCTTCATGTCCTCCGTGGCTGATGTGGTCCCTTCTCGGCCACTGACCAGACGTGCGCACAGCATTGGCCAACGCCCACAGCTGGGGCTGCTGAACATTGGCCACCACGCCACGGCGCTCGAGGTGGATGGAGCCCTGGCATGCGACACGTTTCTGAACACCATGCCACAACTCCAAGGGCCTCATGTGGATGACAGCGGCCTTGCAGCCTCACTCATGGTGCAGCAGGGTGTGCACACGGTGTCTGGTGCCGGCGACATGCAGGTGTTTGTTGCTGGGGCAGAAGGCACGTGCCCTTCAGGAGGCTGCCGTCTGGGCATTGCCGCTACCACAGGCAACAAGCAGCAGCCACAATGTGGCACATCACAGGCCATGCACCTGGCGCAGGGCAACCTGACCAACAGCAGTGCCAGTGATCCTGACCGCTGCCAGTCCGCTCTTGCGGCTAGAAGTGGGTCTCAGGTCTGTTGCAACCGGGAGCCGGGCGCAGGCAGCGCAAATGCAGCAGCGCCAAAGCTCTTGGTTAATGTGGCAGCGGACGGCAGGGTTGCCACACATGATGCTGATCCATGGCCGGGCTCATGCAGTACCTTGGAACCCGTGATGGAGCTGTCAGTCACGCATGTGATGAGCGCAGCTGGAGAGTGAGTGCGCATGTGCCTGCAGTAGCTCATCCATACTCCTTGGCATGAGGCATAGAATGCGACTGCTTGCATGTGATGAACTAACAGCTTGACACCTGGCAATCCTACTACTTTATGACAAGTGCTGCATCCGCAAATGGGGCTGTGCGCAACTCGCCAAAGGCTCCTGATCCCTGGGGCAACCCTTCTGATCCATCGTGGCCTTGCTTGTTGTGGTGCAGGCCTGCGCTGCTGTGTGTGATGCAGGACGTGAGCGAGCGGGTGGCGGCCGAGGCGGCCATTGTGGCTCTGTCTGAAGCTGGCCTCTCTCTGCTAGCCCAGATGTTCCCACGCCACGTCATTGAGCGGTGGGCTGGGGCAGGAGCAGCCACAGCCATGACAGGAGGTGTTCAAAGCCCTACTTCAGTTGTGACCAGCAGTGTTGGCCTCATCACGCCGCATGCGCCTTCAGCACCAACAGCAGCGGGAGCAACGAGGCCTGTTGCGCTGATGCAGGAACAGAGCGCGGTGCACACTCATGTGCCAGGTGCCTCATGGTCTGCTAAAGCATTGGCCTCGTCAGCGCGTCAAAACGCACCAGCCGCCATGACAGCTGGCGTTGCGTGTCAGCATGATGATGTGACGCTGTTGTTCATGGATGTCGAGGGCTACACCACCATGTGCGGGAAGCTGTCTGGGGACGAGGTCATGGCTTTCATGGACACGGTGCGTGACGTCAGGAAGTTGGTGAGGAGCAGGCACTTGGAAATGTTGAGACAGCTACTGGAGCCCAACTTTGTTCAACTGAAGCTTCCAACCCATCATGACAGCACTACATTCCCTGTAGCACACTGGCAATGATTGAATTGCATCGTTGTATTTGTTATTGCATTGAGTGCCTGTTGATCTCATGCAGGGACTTGGGGGTTCTGCATAGGGTACGTGCAATGCTGACCAGAGGCCAACCTGCTCCTGTGTCTTGGCTGCAGCTTTTCTCAGCGTTTGACGCGCTGGTGGACGTGCATGGCGTGCACAAGCTGGAGACTGCAGGCGACTGCTACATCGTGAGCGCAGGCGCTGTAGCCCCCGGCGCTGATGGCTTTGCGCACATAGTGCCGCGGGGTGGGCATGACCCCGTGCGCAGCGCAGCAAAGGTGTTTGCATACGCGCGCGACATGCTGGCTGCTGCAACTGCGGTACCCAGGCCTGATACCGGCGCACCAACACGCGTACGCATCGGGCTGCACACCGGCAGCATCACGTCTGGCCTCATCGGCTCCAAGCTGCCCAAGTATGGGTTCTTCGGGGACGCCATGAACCTTGCCAGCCGCATGGAGAGCACCTGCCGGGTGGGCTGCATCCAGGTGTCAGAGGCCACGTACCGGCACCTGGTGTTGGCTGGTGCTGCGGGTGATGGGGTCCCTGGCTGGTGGCCGAGTGGCGGCGTGGCAATTAAGGGCAAGGGGGTGCTGCAGACATACCTGTGGAGTCCCATGGGCTTGGATGCACTCCCCACACGGGCTGTCTCAGCTGTGGAACCCGAGACTGCCGAGCAGCAGGATGATTGGGTGCTCACCAGGCCCACCCACGGTGATGAGGGTAGTGCTGGCGGTGCTGCAGCGGGCAGTGCACCTCATAGCAGCACAAGCACCCCACCAGCCCCACCTCTTGCCGGCATCCCCACTGCCGTTGTTCCTGATGCCCCGCCAGCTCTCACGCAGCCTTGCATCAGCACAGCCGGCAGCACCTGTCCCATCTCCCAGCAGCAGGCAGCTGCTGGCAGCAAGTCTGCCTCCTACCAGGTACCATCATGTGTCAGCACCGCCTGCTGCTCATCCACAACATTGGAAAGCCAGATGCTGATGCCTGCTGGAGCCCTGCTTTCCACACAGCTGCACAAGCAGTGCAGCGCTCAGCCTGGCAAGCCACAAGCCCTGTCAGGTGTTGCTGACAGAGGTGATGCAGAGCTGGCTGAGGACATCGGGTCACCCTACACGCCGCATGTATGCACCTCTGAGGCCACCCCAACTGCCCACCTGCATGGCAGCCCACCACCCCTGCAGTCTGTAGCTGTCCATGCACCTGCGCCGTCACCAGCAGGCCCACACACGGCTGCACAACAGCTGCAGCTCAGTGGTCCTGGTGCACTGCAAGGAGTTCCGGCAGGCACCCGGAGGTGCAGTGCCCCTGCTGAGCCCCCACGCTGGGCTGCCCTGCTGGCAGGCAGCATGCCCACAAGGGGGCAGGCCATGTGCGGGCCCGCCCAAGCCATGAACATGGCCCAGGCCCTTGCAGCAGCCACGCCATCTGCGGCTGCTGGGGCTGCACAGGTGCTGCTGCCTCGGCCCCTGCGACGCGCGTCCTCCACAGCACAGCCACAGGACGTGTGCGCAGCTGTGAGCAGGGCCACCTGTTTGGTGCGAGGTGCGTTGTGTGTGGCGGGCGCACTGTCACAGCCGCCGCGGCCGCAACAGGACGTGTCGTTGCACACCCGCAGCAGCGTGCTGTGGAAGAGGACACGCTGCACCCTTGGGAGGTTCGAGCATGCACCGCGCATTGAGCATGCTGCGGGCAATGCGGCAGGGGACGCAGCAGGGCTTGCTTGCACTGATGTGGTGGCACAAGGTGGTGCAGGCGTTGGCCGACCCATCTGGGGCCTTGGCATGCGCAAGGCCGCGTCGTGCGGTGCTCTCTGTACAGCGGAGGCATGGTGATGTGGAGCCGCCTCGTGCTGACATCTGATGTTGGCACAGAACCATCCTGTATGTGGACCTAGAAACACGCGTCAAATTGGTACATTTCCTCAGTGGCACCATCGTTTTGTTTCCAGCTGGGGATAGCGAGCTGGGGATACTTGCAGCTGCCACGAGTTGCCAGTGGTTTTCTTTTATGATGGTCAACTGAGGGGGCTTGAGGTGATGGGTTTCATGACACAGGGACAGTGATCAGCATGGATACCATGGATACCAGTGCTGTTGGCCTTGGCTGCGCAGTTGGTGTTGGTGCTGAAGGCAGGCCAAAGGCAATGATGACATGCATGCTTTCCTGGCGACGCGCAGATGATTGTGCAGCAGTTTTGGTGCACATAGAAGCTCTGACGCATACAATGTCAGCACTGCAAGTGGTCTTGTATATTTCGGCAGCTGCCATGCGCAGGACATGGTTGTTAGCTTAGCATCCTGGCACGTCATCATAAATCCTTGGATAAGGTGTGCAATGTAGAATGCAGGCCATGCAGTGAGACTACCGGCGGCTCTCATGAGCCCGCTAACAGTTGCAAAGCTTGGCTAAGCACGTGCCTCACACAGGTTTAAATGGCTGCATGGTTGCCTCGCCTTCCCCCCAGCTTGCAAGGGTGATGGGATGCGACAGAGGAGGAAGTCATTTTTTTTTCGGTCAAGTGACCTGTGTTGTGTGGCAGGTTACAGAAGACTCACAAAACCAATGATGAAACGTGGTATTAGTGACAATGTCTTGCCTGAACAACAACATGCAGTACATGAACCGAGAGCGGGGATGCTCAAGGCAAAGATGTTGAGAATGGACAAACACTGATCATGCTTGGGATGTAGGGTAAGCGCAAAGCCGGATGAAGTCTGATGCTCGCTGCTTGGTAACATTGCTCGATGTTAGGCAAGGGCTTTATCATTGCTGTTATGCCTTCATGATGTTGACAGAGGGTGCTGTATGTGCACATGTATTATGCAGTGGAAGGAGCTGTTTGTTGCAGTGCAGCATCCGCTCCATGATTATGTGCACAACGCCTTGGCAGAAGTGCTGGCTGCACATCTGTTGCATAATGTTTCACCTGTGCAGGGTTTTCAGCTTTCTGCCTCCCTAACTTGCGTTCAGGTCCTGACATGACGATTGCAGCCCAGCACAGTAAACTGTAAAACTACACTGGTCTCCTTGTATCAAAGTCCCTAGATTTGCATGATTTGGGGCACAGGCTTGAGCAGTGGCCTTCCTGTCTTGCAGTCATGGCACCTGGATTGGAATGCTGACGTTGCAGTAGCACCAATCCATGGCCCATACTGTACCAAGGCGAACAAGTGATTAGTTCATGCACTACTGGCCATTTCAATTCCTTCAGCCCCTGTCTGCCGAGTGGGTGCATGCAGGAAGTATGATATGTTTCGCAGACTTTGTAGTAATTTGCACCAACTTCTGCTGTTGGAACTATCAAGCCCATGCTCTCTGGTGGGTAGCAGCATTTCCGAGGTTGTGTGTTGCGCCTCCAGCTCCATATACCTTGGTTGAATTGGCCAGATGAGCCCCCCAGAGGATGATACTTCGTGCGCAACTTGCAACATGAGCGGCACAGCACACAAGGCGTGCTGGCTGGATAGCGGGTACATGCACCACTTGATGACTCAGGATAGTTTCTACCAGTTTAAATTGGGTTGTGGGAAGGCGTGGAAGCTGGATGCTGGATGCTGTCTGCCCAATGATCTGGTGATGAACCCTGAACCCTAACGTGTGAATGTATGGCGAGGTCGCGTCTGAACCAGAAGCGCCTGAACCTGTAACAGATGGACGATTACAGTGGTGGGGGCCAGCCATCATGCGTGATAGAGGAAGTGGTCGACGAGCCGGGGCCCACACACGTGACGAAGGAACAAGGAAACGAAACCAAGCCAGTGATTGAGCATGGGGAGCAGGATCAGCATGCACAGCATCAAGAAGACAGCTCTGCACAAGAGCCATTTGAGCAGGCACCCGCAAGCACGCTGAACGCAGCCGATGCACCTGAACTGCGCGGAGAGTCATGGGGGACATTGGGACCTCTGCTTCCACCTGCTGATGGGTGCGAGGAAGTCACAGGAGATGGGGGCGTCCTTAAGAAGGTTCTGGTGGAAGGCTTTGGAGACGCTCCGAAACAATACGCGCGGTGCCTAGGTGACTGCCGTGCGCGGTGTCACTTTGTTGAGGAATTCATGCGTGAATCCTTCCATGGCATGTATGCCAGTCCTTGCATGCGGACACAACACAGTGTTCATGCTTGGGGAGTTTATTGAGACACATGTGCACAGTGCGGTGTCTGCAGCACGATCACAGTGCTGTGCCTGCATCCCTCTCGTGCTGTCCATCCATGGTGCGAGCTTGCAGCTTCAGTCAACACACGTTCACCACTTCGTGCCATTGTGTGCCATGGCAGTGCATTACCTGGGCCGGTTGCAGTCCAATGGGTCTATCTTCATGGACTCCAAAACAGAAAGCCACAGCCAGCAGCCGGTGACAGTCGTCGCAGGGCGCAGTGAGTGCTGGGCGCGGTTGGGTACAACACGCACAACCTGCTTGCCGCATGCTCGTGTTGTGTTGCATGCAATAGCACGGCCAATGTGAGTGACCCTGCGCGTTTGACCGCTGTTCTGGGGGTGAAAACAGTGAGCTTTGCTTTCACTGCCTGCGCCCAAGCTGCGCGCTGAGCGCGTGCCACCCCCGGCGCCCCATGTCCGTGGTGGCACAGGTGCATCACCACGTGAGACGGGGCTGTACGCAGCAGTGGCCAAGATGAAAACGGGGGAGCGTGCAGCTGTGTACATACAGGTCGGTGGAGGCGGGTGTGTGCCAAGTGCCTGCCAGCTTGAATACCTCACAGCTGTGCTGTGGTGGAGTTGATCGATGCTGCCGCAGCACAAGCGTGTACGACACGCATGCTCAGCGGCCACCTTATCCTACCGCAGCTGCCGCTGTCGTTGATCCCAGCTGATCAAGGTTGTGCACGCACATTGCTCTGAAGCTGAACGCCACTTCGACATTTTCGGTTGTCCACTGTCCATTGTGCACCAGGACCCCAAATATGGGTATGGTGCTGATGGCTCGTTCTCCTTCCCTGCTGTACCGCCATCAGCTAAGCTCACTTATGAGGTGGAGCTGGTGGATTGGGAAGACCCGGACAAGGAGGACGCAGAGGTGCGAGTTGAATGACATGCACGGGTGTTGTGGTGGCTGACCCAGTAGCAGCACGAATGCCAGGCAGTTAGGGTTGTAAGTGCTGGGTGTTACAGAGTCACCTAACTGCATGGTCATTGCCACACGTGAACAGCTGACAAGAGAAACATGGTGTGCCTGCTTGCCTGCCACATCTGTGTGTAGTGCTCTCAAACTGTGGCTGTACCCTGTGGCTGTGCAGGTGCTGGGGGGTGATGGCGCAGCGGGACTGTTGTACGAGGAGCGGCTGGAGCGAGCTGAGGCTCGGCGGTGAGATATGCAGGAATGCAGACTGGCTGCCGCTCGTGCCCAGTCAGAGGGTGCATGCACTTGTCTGGCGTGACGCAGAGAATGCAGACAGCATGCAAATGGGTACATACGATGTGTTCGTGCAAGCAGGGGCATGCTAAGCCAGAGGTGCCATGCCCTCACGGATACAATGGGCGCCAATACATTGTGTTCCTAGCTGTCTCATCGTGTGTGCTGCTCATGATGTGCATAGCTTCTGATAGCTTGTTTGCATGCTGCCCACCATGCTTGCAGGCTCATTGGGAATGAGTTGTTTGCACAAGGGCGGTATCGAGAGGCAATGGGCAAGTATGCAGTAGTGAGTTGCTGGTGTATGCTGTGACATATCAGCACCTCCTTGGAAGATTGCTCCTGATTTAGATTTTCACTGCTCAAGACCTAAGCATGTCATACTGCAATCAGCTCATTTTACCCACAGTTTTTGTGTATGTCCCACCAAGCAACCTGTACACACTTGTGCCACAATGTGCTGCACGTGTGCCTCCTCACCTTTTGTATGTGTGCAGGCACTGTCTTACTTGGACGAAGATTTCATGATGCAGCTTGAGGGGCACTATGAGGACAAGGTGGGGCAGTTGCATATCCAGGCTATGTACGTCACCATATTGGCTGCAAGCGCTCTGCATGGTTGGACACAACCGGGCATGGCAGGTTTTGCTGCTCAAGACATGTTGAAATCTATCACCAAACCCGAGCAACCTTTCCTCACCTACACAAACCTGACCGATCATTTATTTCCCACACTTGCAGGCAAATGAAGTGAAAATCCCTATCCACTTGAACATGGCTGCATGCCAGCTGAAGATCAAGGACTACCACACAGCCATTTACAACTGTGGCGAGGTGTGTGCATGCAGTGGCACAGCAAGCTCACGATTGCTTCTACCTGCCCGCTGCTGGGCGCAGGCTGTGCATGTCGGCCATATGGCACCATGCGTGCACAGACGCTGCTGTATCATCAGCTGCACAATCACATGCCCCACCACACCATGGCCGCGCTCCCAACTGCATGGCACACGGGCAGCTCATCGGTGGTGACCACCCTTGTGTGCGCCCTGACCGCTCCTAGCCATACCACTGTCACGTGGCAGGTGCTGAAACTGGACCCCGGGAATTTGAAGGCACTGTTCCGCCGTGGTACTGCGAGACATGCATTGGGGCAGACGGAGGCAGCGCTGCAGGACTTGACTGCAGCTGCTGAGAAGGCGCCAGGGGATGCAGCTGTCGCACGCGAGCTGGCAGCATTGCGGAACACACTGCGTGAGGAGAAGCGCGCGCAGGTGTGCACTGGTGCAGCGCGCACACGCAGGGCGTGCACACGCTGCACACCATGCCGCGTCGGCATGCATAGCTGTTCATGGAGTGTGCCTGCCACTGAGGTGTAGTGCCACACTGCGGCCGCATCCAGCCTGCATGTTGCTAACATCCGGATGCTCCCCTCCAATAGGTCACCCCTCATGCTGCGTGTGTCGTGTCCTCTTGCTGCCTGCACCTTGCGCTGTAGGCCAAGCTGTTCAAGGGCCAGTTTGGTACGGACAAAGGGCTGTTTGGAGAGGGTGAAGATGCACCAAGTAGCAGCCAGACCAGCAACAATAGTGGCGGCACAACGGCTGGGAAAGAGCAGGCACGTGTGGCAGCTGGAAACGGCAAGGGTGCTGCCACAGGGCCTGGATCATCGAAGATGAACACTAAAAGGAAGGAGAAAGACAAAGAGGACAAGCCTGAGCCTCCGCCAGAGGTGCAGCAGCTGAGGGCACGGGTGCATGCAACAGGAGCGCGGGGCGCGGACCAAGTGGATGCAACGGCCGGGGCAGGATCAGGGCAGGTGCAGCGGGGGATGTTGTCAGCCCTGATTGCATGGCTGGTGTGGCTGGCTGGCTTGGTTGGGGTGCGTCTGCGGGCACGCGGGAGGCGAGCTGCTGTGAAGCAGTAAGAGCATGTGAGTTATGTGAGGAGCGGGAGGGAGAGACCTGTTAGGTGTGCAGTACTGCGAGTCGAGTCGCCTATTGTGTGTAAGCAGCTGTGACCAGAAGCTCACATTTACACACATAGCACAGCCACAGCTGGACCCCAGCATGTGTCAGGTTCATTGCGAGTCCTCGCTTGGCAGCACTGCGCGGGCCCCTGCTGCAGATGCAAAGGCATCAGCCAGCTCGTCTGGAGATGGCACCAGCTCAACATTTCTGTAGCATTCAGCCAGCTGAGCCTCCAGACGCTCATACCTGGTGGGGTGCCAAAGATAAGGGCCAAGATTCAGGAGGTTTGGTTGCATTGGACTGATGGACAGGGGCCCGACATGAAAGAGCACACACCTGTACACGCAGGTCAGAAGTCAAGCGTACAGGCACAAGCGCACGATCCATCTGCTCGGTCCGGGGTCAGCTGCAGCAGCATGTGCACACCATTCCCTCACCTCAGCAGCACCTGCTCCTGGATCGCTTCCCACACGCGCAGCGCAAGCGGTGAGGTGCCCAAATGCTTGCGCACTCGTGCGTACAGGGAGGCCGCCTTCCTGCCAGCCTGCGGCATGTGGTGATCCAAGCAGCATCAGCTGCGATCACATCCCAGCTCACAGCAATTCGCAGGATCTAAGCAACTGCATTATGCAGGTGGCTGCATGTGGGGCTCGCCGACGTCAGCATGCCCATAGGCCATGAAGGATACGACAGTTAACCCTTGCAACTCACATCCTTCATGGTGGCGGAGATGAGGGACGTGGCGTCTGACTGCGCATACCCTGCCTGGAACACCACCTCCCCCGGAGACACGACCTGTGACCATGAATGGACCGCCCAGCCAAGCATGTGGGTTTCTGAGCACACTGATTGTTGGTGCAGAGCTGACCACAGCCGCTCAGAGCGTGGTGCCCGGATTTGCGTCAGATGCTTCCAACTTGCCATGCTCAGCGAATCATGCGCACACCTCAAGCAAGCGGTCCAGCTTCTCGCTCCATTCCAGGATGCGCCACAGCCGGCCGTACTCCAACTGTTGTTGTACGTACGCATTGAGCGCCTCGGTCTGCTCGGCAGAATTGATGGAATCGCAGCTAATTAAACAAGCCAGCACCAGGGATGTGCCGGGCCCCCAGGGCGCAAGCACTGTTGACTAGCTGTCGGAGCTTGGCAGAGCATGTCAGCCCACAGCAGCTGTGATCCAATGCAGCAACAGCCAAAGGAAGCAACAATCAAACAGAAGGCAGCATGGCTGGCAGCAGGTGTACACACCTCGCGGGCCTCCGCCTGTGCCATGTAAGGCTCAAGTGCTGCCACATGCCGCAACAGTGGGCGTACCGCCTCGCATAAGTATGACTGCAGTACATGGTCGGGGCAGATTATCAAAACCATAAGCCCTAGGCTGTGGGCTGTTGCATTCAAGCTGCTTGCAAATGCAGGACACAGGGCCTGAGCCATCCTCCAAGCACGCACGTAGTTTTCCAGCCGCAGGCGCTCCCCATGCTTCGGGTCCATGGCAGCCATGCGGTCCAAGAGGCCCAACAGGCCACCCAGCAGGGACTGCATGTGGTAGGTGACACAAGCCCCACACGGCACACAGCTGACGGCACTTCGCAGAATGATGTTGGAGGGTTTGCTTCCAATCCTCATCAGCTTCTGCAGCAAGCTTGCACGTGGCAGCTGCACCCACTGCACCCACCTGATACAGCTCATCCACCTCCAGCCGGCACTGCCACCCAGCCGCAGCCGCCACACGCTCTGCAGCCTCAGCCGCTGTGTCGTCCTCGCCCACGCCCCCGCCCGCACCACCGCCGGCATCTGCACCGCCCGCACCTGCAGCGCCAGTGCTGGCTGCGCGCTTGATGCTGCCCTGCAGGCAATGGGTGGTGAGTACACCTCAAGGCACGGGGAGCTGCACAAGCCGCACCCAAAGGTACACACAAGCAAGGAGGGTGCTGTGCTTGGTTTGGAGCACAAACATGCCGGCCAACAGCTCCCACCATGTGTCCATAATCAAAGGTGTAGTGCACAGCCACAGTGCAAATAGAGCTACAACAGAGCAGCGCTCAGCTACGGCCACAAATGATACTGGCAGTTGGATACTAGCGCAACCAACCGCACACCCCTCCCACAACCACCATAGCTGTGGCCAGCACACCTTACGGCCACCACCTGCCACGGCCAGGGACCCCGTGGACTGCTGCGCGGCCATGAGCTGCTGCGCGTCCTGAGACCCTGCCAGCACAGCCTCCAGTGTGTGCGCCAGCACAGCAAACTGCTGCGTGGGTGCCAGCACATGCAGCGCCTTCACACCTGCGGCACATGGTGGCAGTGCAAGAAGCGGGGGAGGCGATCACTGGCCGTCTTCAGCACCTGTACTTGCTTGCACACATGCCTAAGAGGGCCAGGCAGAATGCACATGCCAGCTTGTGGCGGTGTGCCTGCAAGCAGTTATGCGCCCAATGCGGACACAGCAGGGCGTGGGGGTGCACACTTTGCTGCTCACCTCCAGACGCCTTGGACGCGTACCCCTCCAGCCCGCTCAGCTGCGCGCTCACGTAGGCCTGCAGCAGCGCCTTGAGCCGCTCATGGCACGCGGCCAGGGTGAGCGCAACAGGGGATGCCACGGGCCTGCCGCAACGCAGTGTGCAGCTTGTGCTCACCGCGTGCAACACGACATGCCATTCTGTTGCAGGCCTTGCAACCCCAGGCAGGTAAGAATGATTTTGAGGACGTGGATTGGTGCCGCAAAATCCCAAACCAAGGAAACCCTTGCCAACAACAGTGTGTGTTGCATTCCTTGGTCCCCAAGTCTGCGTTGCTTCCATGGCGTGCTTCATTTACTTGTTCACCATGCACATCAAAAACCACTCACCGACCGCGCAGCTGTCCTGCCCAGCCCGCGGCTGATGCCATCATGGGCAGTGCAAGGACCTGCTGTCCCTTGCCCACCAGCTCCACCAGCACCTGAAGTGAACAGCACCCAACACAATCCATGTACCCACCTTATTGCAAGAATGCGTGATGAGTTAAGGATGTGGCTCCCCAACGCAAGCGCAGTCCTTGCAGATTATCCAAAAGCTTCTCACCCCAGTCCGCACAGAGGCCCCCTCCACAACGTGGCACTCACAAGCTCATACCCTGCCGAGCTGCAAGTTGATCCAACTGCTGCAGACGTCCACCCTGCCTCAACCACTCACCATGAACTCGGGCTCAATGCCAGCCATCATCGCCACTAGTAGCTCCCGCCCCTCTGGTGTCAGGGGCCCGCCTGCTGCCGACGGATCACCCATGGGTCCTCGTGACTCTCCATCGTCGTCGTCCCCTGCGCCCCTACGCCCCCGTGTCCCTGCCTTTGGCGCGGGTGGCTGCGGCAGCTCCTTCGCGGCCTGCCGCACAGCACAGGCAGCACAGCAGGGTGAGACCATGTGATCCACCTCAGCAAGCAGCTTCTGGCAGGGATAGCATCCATCCTGCAGGGTATACCCAAAAATGAGGTGAACAGCTGATGACATAACCACAACCACCAACCAACTATCCAATATGAGAGCCTGCCTACCGCAGCAGTCAGCCGCAGGAAGGCAGCTGCCGCGCCACACTCCTCCACCAGTGCAGGCACCCAGCCATCCAGCAGTGATGCAAACGCCTCGTGCACAGGCATGGCCAAGGATGCACCATCGTACGTGCCACGCGGCCTGAAAAAATCGTCCGCAGTGAAAACAGCAGTGCCAGGTGGTTAGCACCACGAGCATGCAGTACGTGATGGCCCTACCAGCCAAACAGCACCTTGGAGGTGTCAGGGCAGGCATCACACATCTTTGGCTCTGTTGCACCCACCGCATGACCATGCGTAGTGAGGACAGGGTGGTGGAGCGTGAGGTGCGGGACATCACACTCCCAGGCCCGCGGTGAGCGCTGCCATGAGTGTGTGCCTGTGAGCTGGACAGGTCTGAGGCGATTGATGCGGTGTCTGACCCGCCCCACACGCTGCCTGTCCTGCGCGCCGCAGGATGACACAACATTAGATCACGTCACAGGCACGACGAGGCGTTGTAGGACAAGTGCAGGGTGTCCATTTCCTTTCCTAGCAGTGGAACAGCAGCAAGATTGCGCACAACGTGCTGCTGCTGCTGCCCACGCGTACAGAAGTGCTGCAATTGATGAAAGGTGTGACATACTTGGCCACAGCCTCAGCTGGCGCCTTGGTCAGCGTGAAGTCAGAGGGGTATGCACCCGCATCAAGCTGCACGGCCCGCCGCAGCTCAGCGACCGCTGCACGGAGCTCCTTGCGTAGCTGCACAGGGGTTGACAGGTCATGATGGTGGTGAAGGAGGTGATGAAGGTGGTGGTGCATGAGTTGAGACATGGCTGTTCACGAGCGCGGACCCGCACAAGTGCCACCACAAGATGACCAGCAGCACGCACGCGTTCACGCCGGTCACGCACCAGCATGTTCAGCGCCTGCGCATATGCTGCGGACACGCGGGTAAGGGCAGACATGTCCAGCGCGCCAACCAGCGCCACCAGCTCAGCGTGGCGGGACCGGAACGCTGCCAGCCGTTCATGGTCAGGTGGCCGCGTGCGTGCTGCCTCTGTGGGGGCATGCACAGCGCCAGGCAGTGCAGCACGGTGGTCGGCAGCTTGGACAACAAGGCATGTAGTGCATGTATGAAGGTGGGCATCCCATCGCATGTACAACTCTGAACAAGATCAGCGGCAGCAACAGCCATGGCAGGCACAGCAGCAGCAGCAGCAGCGGCAGTAGCGTGCCCAGCTCACTGTCTGTCTGTCGGCCTGCCTCCAGCGCCAGCTCCTCCACCACATGGTTCAGCTGTGACATGAGGTAGGCCGATGCGCGCGCCACGTAAGACGAGGCCAGGGCACCCATGTCCTTGCGCGCATCCCGCACCACACGCATCTGTGGAGTACAGTGATGCAGTGCTGTGAGAATTGCACATGGAGAAGATCACTGGCTTCACCACAGAACGCCATGTTGATGCGACAGTGGGAGCACATTCCAACAGCCTGCCAGGTCAAGCCCAAAGTACCACACCAGCACCTTCAGCAGCGCAGAGGGCAGAGACTGCGGATTTCCCGGCGTGACCTTGGCCAGCTTGGCCACAAGTGTCCAACCGGGCTTCACCACTGTGCTGAGCCTGGGGGGGTGGGAAGGATTATGGCAGGTGCCTGGAGATGTGGAAGTTATCGCTATGCCCCATAGGTAGTGCACCATAACGTCGCAAAGGTGGCTGGCAGTGCACATGCAACACAGGCCACCCTTTCACATGCTGTGTGTATGCCCCACGCACAGATACATGATGCATGTGCCGGCACCGGCCCACCGCACTTTTCTGTGTCAAAGGGGGGCGCCTCCAGCACCTGGCGCAGTGCTGGGTCCACCTTGGTGCTGGCCAGCAGCTCCTGGGGTACACGAGGAACAGGCACACAGAGGCACAGGTGCAACACCACCTCCAGGACCGTGCATCATGTTCATGCTGTGGCCAGTGAACTCAGCCGCAGGCGATCTACCAGGCTAATGATGATGGTGCGGCTGCAGGCGGAACCAAGCAAAGATGTTGGCCGCACAAGCTGGCCTATGCTGCAGGATGTCACGGCAAGCTGCAAGAGGCCCACATGAGCTGGCAGAGCGTGTATTGATGAAGGGTCCAGTGTCGTTGAGCAGAAAATGATTCAAGTAATGAAACAGAAGAAAATCCCTCATGACAGACGGCTCCAGGGCTGCCCAGCCCAGAAGCTGGCACCACACACCCGCAATGTGCCCAAGAGCCGGCCGTTGTTGCGGCCCAACCGCTCCAGTGCATTGTTGTGCGCCTCAATCGCGCTGATGTCCTCGCGCATCGTGCGCAGCTTCATGTCAAACACGGTCAGCGTCTCATCCACATCCTCTGTGCACACATCGGAACATCAGGCAGTGTGAGGGACGGCAGCAGCGGTCACAAAGCCATCCTTTCATTGTGCGCGTGAGGGACGCAGGCACTGGTGTAGCTTGTTTGAGTCGGCACACACTGCAACTGAGATGTAATGAGTGCCTCCTGCCAGTCATCAAACAGTCTGTCACACACCCAGCATCGCTGCAGTCTTGCGCAGCTGCAGCACCACGCTGTCTACTTGGGGCACATTGGCCAGCAGCGTGTGCACATTAGCAGCCTGTGTGCAGCACGCAGGGCAGGTGGGTCATCAGGTGTGCCCGGTAACAACCTGCACCTTCTTGAAGGCGCTATAGTATAAGGGTGGGCTTGATGCAAGCCATATCAAATCAGGCAGTGGCCCAGCTGATGAGCTAGATGTAGAGTGGCGCGATCAGGAGGGCGGGCCAGCAATGTGGCGTGTACCGCACCTCCAAAGCACTGTATTCATCCCCGAGCTTGGCCTCGAACTCAGCCACATCACTGAGGCCCATTGCAAACCTGCGTGGGAGGCATCAAAACCTACCAATCCATGCTGCAGCGCTTCATGACAGCTTGCTGATTTGACTGCTTATCACTGCTCCTGAATCAGTGCTGAACTCTGCACAGTGACATGAGGCAACCAGCTCAGTACAGCAAGTCACACCCACATGTCCAGCAACTCCTCCAGGTCCCTCTCTTCCTTTGCGGACACCAGCACGCGCCCAGCACCTCCCGCACCACCACCTTCCTCCTCATCACCACCTGCTCCCAACCCAAGCAAGCCCCAGGCCATGGAAGCGGCTGAGGACCAAGGCGCGCGCTCATCGTGACACGCACACGCTTTCTACAACCACCTGAATTTTCAAAGCTATGCTGTGTGTGGCAACACCTCACGCACCTGGCTGCAGCACCTCCGCACTGAACTCTCCCAGCTCGGACAGCAGCTGCTTGGAGTTGGCTCCCCACCACCTGTGGCCAGCAAAGCCAACTGGTTCAGGTTAAGAGGTGTCCCAGGGTTGTCCACCGCCCAACCACCCATTTGACCACTTTGTTGCAGCTCTGCACCGCTGCACAGCCCCACTCCAGCGAAACAGCCGCAGCGATGTACAGAGTGGGGCATGATAGCAGAAGTGTATGGGACGGGGGCAAATAAGCAGATTTCTGCGCAGGGGCTGGGCGCAGACAACAGCGTCAGGCCCCACCTGTCAATATCCGCCATGTCCAGGCCTGTGAGCTTGGGCAAGCGGTACTCGCCCTGCCTGCAGCCAAAAAGCACACCCGCGACCAGGTATCGTGCACGTGCATGGCACCGCAAGTGAAGGTGGCACCGCAGCAGCACATGCCGCATCCTGATGCTGGCGAGCAGTTGCGCACACCAGGCTTGAGACCTCCGCCAACAACCAGCCGCGCCTCACTGGAGGTCCCACTAGAGGACTGGCGCAGGCGACACCCATCAGCTGCTTGGTGGGCAGGAGCAAGCAGGGCACGCCCCTGTCACACATCTACGTATTCGCACCTCAGCAGTGCAACCGTCACGCCCAGCAGCGCCATGAGGTTGGAATCCCCATCCACCCCAAACACTGCGCTGCCCCCCTCCACGCCCGCACGGCCCCCGCCATACGCAATGGACGCAGAGCCGCTGGGGGACATGGACAGTGTCAGCTCCAACACCTGTGCGCCACGCACACCACAGTGCCTGTGTCAGCCGCCGCCGACAGCCATGCCTGAAGCCGGACATGGTGCAAGCCATTTGTGCAATGATAAGGCCCGCACAGGCCACACGTCAGTGGGTTTGGGGATGCCAGCCCTCAAGGGAGAGGGGCAAATTTCACCATGACACACGGCCAGCGCTTTGGCACGGCCAACCCACCCTGAGCGACACGGAGCTGTACACGTATGCCCCTGGTGGTAGCCTGACCTCTGACAGCTGCTTCAGTGCATATGTGCGTCGAACCTGTGGCCAATGGAGCGCATGTGGCAACAGCAGTGCACTTCTATAGATGGACGCCACACTGTGTGCATGACAATCTGGGCAGCAGGATGTGAGGAAGCTGAGGTGTGTTCTGGCTCCTTAGGGTGCCGCAAGGCCCAAGTTGCACCCTCTCAGCGTGACGGTTCTACACATACTCCCTAAAACCTAAACCGTGAACCCTAAAACCCTAGATCCTAAACCTTACATCGGTGCAATGCACCGTCCACAGGCTACAACCTTTTGCCCACTCACACACCTCATACGTGTTTGCATCAGTCGGCTTGATAATGTGCAGCGAGGGCTTGAACACATCCTTGCCCTCGCCCCCCGGTCCCTTGCGCATTGACCGCCGCACCGTCAAGCACAGCACGCGGGGGGCAGGTGCCTCACGCCCAGCCATGAAGGTCTGCACCAGTGCAACACGCATGTGTACGGTACAGATATACAGACAATGCCATCAAACGCATGTGTTGTTGTGCAGTGTGACCATTTGCTGCCACTCCTGCTGTCACCAATGCTGCCACAGTCACCATGCGACCCCACGTTTGTGGGTCAAACGTGTGCAGCAGCTGTGGCTTCAACAGCTGCTTAATGTACAGAACAGGACTGCGCGCTCAGCTACCTTGGCACCCAGCGCCTTGAGCAGCTGTGCGCCTGCCATGTCGTCTGACTGTTTGATGCGCATGACCTACATGCAACAGTTGGAACAACATTTTCAGTTTGCCTGCTGCTGTGGATGCATTGTCACATGCGTGTTGGTTGAGGCACCACATGAGCTGGCATCCCAGGCCATGGCAGCCATGCGCAAGGTGCATTCCAGTGCACAAAATAGCAGCCCGTGCATTGATTACCTCAAATGCAGCCACAACGATGGCATCTGTGTTGATGAAGAGCGCCTGAACGCATGAAGGCAATCAGGTTGCTGCCTGACATTGCATACCGCAGCATCAGAACTGTGCGATACCTCATGGCTGTGCGGTTTGGTTGTGATGCATGTCAGATGGCATCTCACCTCCATGTCATGCAGCAGCTGCGCGTCGCACAAGGTTGGCTGCACAGCAGCAGGAGGAGCCGCTGCTGCACCATCCAGAGACTTCATGCTGGACCCATTGCGCTGTAAGGCTCGTTGTGACATCACTGCTGCCTGGCTACACAACCTTTAATCTTCAGCTCTTCACTGTTAGCTTGATGTGGTTTGCATGCGGCTGCCCTACATCGATCTGCTCCATCATGCTGTTGGCGCCATGCATGGCGCAGTATGTGCCTGCTCACATCTTCTGTCTCAACACAGAGTCCGCGAGCACAGCGGAGCTAAAATTTTTTGATGTAGTTGAGACCAATGGGGCGACATTCACGAATAGAAAATCTGGTTTCAGCAGTTTGCTTGACTGAGCGCGGTTTCAGATATTCTTTTGCTTTGATCCCAAAGGCGGCAACAACCGATTGGGTTGGGATCTGAGTTGACTTTCCGAATTTTGCACGGACAGCTCGGTGGAAGATGGTTACAGATTATCAGTGTTAGTACTCAGATCGGCTTTAACGCAGCCATGGATGTGAGCAGGAGGGTTTGAAATGTGGGCGCACCGTCTGTCCTGGTCTTGGTACATGCCTTGTCCAATTGATCCTCAGTTTGGGTGACAGTCTGAAGAGGCTTGCAAGTAGCACAACTCCATCATGCAGAGCACCGATCATGGCCCCCAGAAGCCCTGATGCTGCTGGCCAACCTCAGCCAAGGAGGGGTTCTATAGGCAACATCCCGCCCCATCCGCCAGTTTGTGTGGTGTAAACAGTCCACTGTACATGCTGCCTTTGTGCATCACCGGGCCTTCGCCTTGCGTGAGCATGATGACATGTTATCTTATCAGGATCATCTTGTCATTGCATCAGATGCACCTGGCATTATGCCAATAAGACGGGCTGTGCAGTGCTGCGCCATGCACAGCTGATTGTCTGCTAAAGCAGGAGGTGGAAGCTTGCACCTTCATCAGCTGCCGGCTGCAAGCACTGCAAGCACTGCAAGCACTGCAGGCAATGCAAAGCAGGGGTCATACGCCTGGTAACAAGGTGGCTGATACAGCACTCAGGATTGGTCACGGCCAGGGCCTGGCAGGTGTATGTAAAGGATGGTAGAATGCCCTGCCTAGTTTGTACTGCAACATCTCACTGGATGGCCACGTATCTCACAGCGCACCCCAGAATCTGCGCGTCTGCTGACAGCACCATCACTTCATTACTTCTCGTAGCTAGGCCTTGCAGCTCAAAGAGTGCGCAGATGTCAAGCTTTGTTGGCAGACTTGCGGGCCGTGTTGCTGCTAGCGGCGCTGCTGCCGCTGCTGTCAATGCATCACAGCCTACTGCACAGGCGCGCGCTCCTGCACAGGTACGTTTGCGTCCTTGCAGACTGTGGTTTTTGTGGGAGTCTGGACCCCCGCCATAAACATTGAAGGTGACTATGTGTGCCGTGACGGCTTGGCATCTCTCATGCGGGTCTCTGGTTGCAGCTGTGTCTAGGGTTTTGCATGTGTTGTTTCTCAGCTTCAGCCAACGAGTACACGAAGTGCGATGCCAGTATGAATTGTCAGTCGCGATTCCGGGACCCCGAGGCTGCATCTTCAAAGTTCTGCATGGCTACACGCTCAGGCCTGCTGTTCCATATATGTAGCACATGCACGAGGGCAGTCATACGCAAACATTTTCTGCCTGTTGGCGCATGGTGGTACTGGCCATACATGCAGGTCGCAGAGCGTGCATCCCAGCATGCGGCCCCTCGCAAGTCAGTGGATGAGGAATGGCTCTTGACAGAGTTTGACCACCGTGAGGTGAGTTGCACACTTCAACGTTGTCAGCATATAATGAAGTCAGCATGACGTGTTGCCAGGTTTGTGCTAAGTAGCCGTTCTTGGGGTGGTGCATGGGCTGCTCCTACATCATTGAACATGCCAACTTCAGCACAGTGTATTGTGCTGCATCCCCAGAAGCTCCTGTTCAAGCCATACCGTGAGGATGAGATTGACGAAGCAATCAACCAGGTCAGGGCCATGGCATCGGCAGTGACGTCAGTTGCCGGTGGCACGCGTGTTCAGATTGAGGAGGTGGATGATGCTGCAGGTGTGGTGCTGGTGGTAGTCTCTGCTGCCATGCTGGAAGGCAGGTCATACTGCACGCATCGCCCTGCTGGCTGCAGTGGTGCTGTGATGCAAGCCCATCTCCCACAGCTGGGCTGTTGGACTGTTGGTCTGATCAAGAGGCTTGGTCATCTTGCAGTGTGACATTATTATGTTGTGTGAATGCACGTGGCAGGCGGCTCGTCTCTGACACCACCTCGGCGTGCAAGCGATACTGGCACAGCCGACACTAGTGAGGGCGCAAACGCAGATGCCGTGATTGAGCAGGTACAGGTGCAACTGATCTCCAAACTGCGTCCGTCTTGGAAAGACTTGTTCCTCTGTCTCGGAGTAGCAGCTGCTGAACCTGTTTGCATGCCGATTACTCGAACTCATTCCCATGGAAGAAGGTGGTGCCAAGCCCATGGTATGCTCTGCACTCTCTGCGCCAGGCTCACCTGGCCACTGCTGGCCATGGGCATGCTACGGCCGCGGGTGATGGCAATGCGCAGCTGGGCGCCCTGCTCAATATCACGTCGCGCCTCATGCGCCGCCCTGGGTTCCAGCGTGAGGTGGTGGCATGCATGTTGGAGGAGGTGGAGGTGGGTGCAAGTCAGCTGCGACCGAGCTGCCTGCAGGCGTCTTGAGTTGCATCTTGTAGCTCCAATGTGCTGCTCAGCTGTATGCGCGCATCATCCAACACCTGCACCACGCGTGATTGTGTGTGCTAAGCACCTTGGGGCTATGTGTGCTGGATTCGCTCCCCTTCCACTGCTGGCGTCAGCGACCTGACATAGACCCTGCCGTGACCATGTGACCCTCTGGTCACAGGTGCGTGACCTGATGCTGGGGCTGTACAGGGATCAGCAGCTGGACGCGTACCTCACAGCTGCAGGCATCCACACACCTGGCCTGCTGCCACCACCTGCTGCTGCGGCTGTGGATGCAGCTGCGCGTGCCCGGTGCGCGACCTGGAACCTGCCGTACTAGTTGCTTCCCAGTGGGGCACAGGCGCCACGTGCTCCCCTTTCAGCTTCTTGAGTCACCCTGTGAAAGCCCAGTCGGTTCGTAGTATGGCCTGGTGCGAGGCGTCAGCCAAATGATTGCTGCTGCATGCAGGGGCTCCAGCCATGTGGATGGTGAAGGTGACGAGCATGTGGTGGACAAGCTGCTACGCGCCATGTCAGCTGTGCTGGGGAAGACCAACGAGGCACTGGCAGGTGGGTGCCTGGCGCAGACATCTGTCCATGGCCTGCACACTGCCATGTGCTGTTCTTGTGCAGCAAAAGGTCTGTCAATACAGTCTGAGGCAGCGTGCACTGGATCATCATGGTTGTGCGTCCCCAGGCCTGGGCAGCTGGCTGCGTGACCGCGCGGTTGACCTGGGGCACCTGCTGGCCTCAAAGCTGGGGCTGAACCAGGATGGTAGGTGCCGCAGTGGGGTGTGCGCATCGCCTCCTTGCACCATCATTGGCACCAGAACTGGCCATGTATCACGCCTCTGCCATGTGATGCGCATGCTTGAAGCACATGCTGTAGGCTTGCAGTGTTTGTTGTGGCATGCTGTGCTTGCTCATGCAGTACCTGCTGCTCGTGTTGCATGCCTCCACAGACGCCAAGGCCGCGGAGGAGGAGGCAGAGCACGTGGCAGGCCATGGGTCGCAGCGCAGTGACCGCCGGCGTGCACCAGACACCATGGACACTGTGCTAGGCGCAGTGATGGTGGTGGCAGTGGGCGTGATGTGCGTGCTGCTCGCAGGCCGCCCAGTGGTGCGGCTGGCAGGAGCAGCTGCCGCAGGTGCTGCGGCTGCTCGTGCATCCTCGCGCCGCTGAGGGTATCAAACACGTTCTTTGCCGAGATGCAACCAACTGCCAGCTTGTGATGCTGCACATCAGCGCTGTTGCACAATCTGGTGCCAGGCAATGTGGCAGCTGCTGGGCAGTTGTTGTGAGAATGCGGCTGCTGTCAGCAACAACAAGTGTGAGGGACAGCACAAATGCAGATGAAGGTTTCCATGGCCTTGAAGAGCTGCAATGCATGTCCCCTGTACAGAAATTCATCATACCCAGCTTGACCTGGCTTGACCTGTAAGGCTTACTTGCCACTGATGAGGATGGTGTTCACAGGTGTTTTCTACTGGAGCCTGTGTTGTTTTTGCTTTCCTGTTGTTCAATAACTTTGTAGAGGTTCTGCCTGCTTGTCTGTACTCTCGCTGATGCTACTTCATGAGGGGTGTACTTGTCCTGTGCCTTGCAAATCCACCCGCAAACATGTGGGTTGGCTTGTCTCTCTTGAAGCACATGATAACGTATGCAGCTTGTTCACTGTACTCTTGCATGCTTGTAATTTAGCCAGCATACTAAGGGGGTTACGATGTTGAGAAACTCATGCTAGAAAGGCGCAATTGTTTGGCTCCTGCCCCAGCTTGTAACATGATGCTCGTACCTTGCCTTGATGGCAAACATCAGAAACATGTGAGTGCAACGCACCAACTTGGTGTTGAACAACTGGTGTTCCCGCGTGGCACAGCCATTGCATGCTTTCAGCTTGCTGGCACTGATGTAGTGATGTTGTTTGATAATGTTCAAGACATAGAAAGACGTCCATGTTTCAGTACACCAGCGCAGCCCACATACTAGGCTGTGCACGCAAAGGCTGTGCCCGCGTGAACAGTACTTCCACACGATGCAACTGCACAGGCCAGTATGACTAGGTGCATCGGAAGAGGTCATATCAGCAATCAGGTTGATCACTCCCGCCGCTCTTCCTCTTGAGCTGCAATGCGCCCTGCTTGCCGGTAGTGCCGGACGACGTACACGAGCAGGGGAATCTGTGTATGTGGGTGATCGTGGAGGGGCAGAGTTGGCTAAACGATTGTTGGGTGCTGCTGCGTGGTGCTGCTGTCTTATGCTGTAAAGTGCCCATCAGTCAACAGTGGGGGGCGTGCTGCACTGTGAGGCGCAATGCACTGGCAGGTCTGCAACAGGTACCGCACAAGTTGCAAACAGCAGCCAACATCACAATGAAGAACCATCGCACTTGAAAGAGCACTGCCCCCAGCAGGAGCGCAGACAGGCTCTCTGATGCGTAGTGGAAGTAGCGCGCAGTGAAATGCATGTCTAACGCTACAAAGCCGCCCAGGACGAACGCAGCAATGGTGGCCAAGCCTGATGCAAACTGCCTGTGTGAGAACAAGGTATGGGGTCAGCATGCATGTCTCGTCCCAGACTGCTGCATGAGGTGCTGGTGAGGTGCTGTGAAGGTGCCAAACCTCAACCTGCCAGGGTTCACACACAGGTTCCTGTGCAGTGGCCTAACCAGATCCTACTGGTCTGGTCTAACCAGATCCTACTAGTCTGGTCTAACCAGATCCTACTAATCTGGCCTAACCAGATCCTACTGTAGTACATCATTCGATTCACGCCAGGTTGTTTTGTTCCTGTGGTGGCTGCCAGGTCACAAGAACAAGGCATGCTCAAGCACCTGCAACACCTGAGGCCCCTCAATTCAACCCTCAACGCGGCACGCACCCTGCAAGGCCCACGCCCCAGGCCTCAAGCTTGATCAGGTCGCTCACACCACAGACGACCTCAATCTGCACAACATGTGGGCGGCAGCGTTACGGCCGGACACAGCCAAGATGGAAAGCATGTGTTCAGCCGCACCTGCAGGCATGCGCTGACTGACGCTCCAAGTAGAATGTGGTCAGACATGTAGACCAGGGGCTGCGGCTTGTTACCCAAACCGAAACCACCTGTGCTGTCCGCTCCATCACCACCCTGATCGCTCTGTGCGCGCTGTACCGCCACATGCAGTGCGTATATCAGCATGCGCGCGGCTGTAACCACGAGGTACACAAGAGCTGCATTTGGCACCAGCGTGGCGCGAACGCACGCAGGCGCGGTGTGTGCAGGCGGTGCAGGTACTGTTATCCCCATCAAACTGGGCCCGCCTGCGCTGCGTGCACCTCCTCCAGGAGCAGGCCCATCGTGCGTGTGCGACTGGGCAGTACCAGCTGGCAGCAGGCAGGCAGTGGCAGAGCGGTCCAGCGCGCCATCAACCCCAAGCCGCGGCGAACGTGGCCACAAAGCGTTGGCCACCATCACACCAAACACGCGCAGCAGCATGACCAGGAACGGCAGTGCAGGCCCTGCGAGTTGCGGCACACACCCTTGCTTCTCGCCCCAAGCTAAGCACGTGCTTGCAAGCAACCAGCCTGCGAGGTCAGGACTGGTTCAGTCAAACATGCCTGGCCACATTCCCTGTGGATAATTGCTTCCTCTGCAGTTCATGCAGCTGAGTACCGTATCTGTGCAGCTGGACGCAACATGTTGCCATACTGGCCGGCAGCAGGCTCACCTGCCAGTGTCCGGAACACGCCCATATCAAACCACAGCATGAAATGCTGCACGTCCCGCTTGTTGGCAGGCAGCCTCTCAAACATTGCGATGCCCGAGATGAGGCACGCCAGCCACAGCACAGCTGGCACAGCCAGCAGCGCGTAGAGGGCCAGCACAGAAGGGATGATGATGCCCTGCCCAGTGGCCGCCCGTGCGATCATGGCCAGCAGCTTCTCCTCCTCCTCAGCCTCACTATGCCTGAGCCCCCCGCCAACCCCGTCTCCGCTCGCCCCGAGGTCCAGTGGATACGACTGGACTGCTAGAGGATGTGATTTGACAGGGGCTGCCTTGCCTGCCCCACGCTGGTGCAGACCGGCAGACCCAAGACCTTCACTGCCGCGCATGACACAAGCGGCAACCTGCGCTGCAGTTCAGCCCATGCATACAAGATGAATCGCAGCATGTGCACCGGGGCATGCATGGGTGCATGGCCAAGTAAAAATGCTTTTACAAGCGGCATGTTTGCACACAATTGTAGCTGTGCATTTCAATGGGCATGTGTTTTGAAATCAAACGAACCGGGTCCGAACCAACAAGAAGCTGACCTTAAGTTGCGAGGAACAACTGTGACTGTGGAATAAGAGATAGTAATGCTTGCAAGTAAACGCAGATGGGATGCGGAAACGTCAACCCTAATGGGGCTTAGGAAGGGAATCACCAGGATGGGAAGAATGTCCCTAGCAGGCCTGTTTGCGGGTCTCAGCGCTGTATGCGCAGCTTTATGGAAGGGATCACGAACAGAAAAGGTACAATTACAAATCCCTTGTGACAGCTTGAGAAACTCGCCCTCTTTGGGCGCTATTTTTAACTGGCTTTTTAAAATCAGAGCAGAATGGACGAACTGGGGTTTGAGCTGACAGGCCAAGAGCTCAGGCAGGACACCTCTGCGGCTATTGAGCAACTGATCCAAGCAGTTCTGAACGAGAAAAACTCGCCTGAGATTCTTGAGTTTGAAAAGGAAGCTGTCAGTGTGCTGGAAGAAAAGTTGAAGGAGAAGGTGAGCCAAGCACATAGCCGCACAATGCAGCAGTATCCAACATGAGGCTCCTCTGCACAGTACATGTGATATACAGGACATGGCCAACTGCATGGTAAGCAAAACCAATGGCGTCATTGACCACGTGTTTCATTGCAAACCGTGCTTGTTGATTGCATGTCACAGCCATGACAACATGGACACTTTGACATGCAGGAGGAGGTGGTTGAGGAGCTTGAAGACAAGTTTGACCAGGAGCTGGAGCGGATGATTTACAGCCTAGAGGTCAGGCCATCACATGCTCGCAGGTTGGGGCGTGCGTAGCGGGCAGACAGAGCTGATGTAGGCAGGCGTAGGGTTCTCACACAGTCTTTGCGAACCAGCGACATGTTTTGGCACCCAAGCATGCCTTGCTGACTGCCAGTGGCTGGCCTTCACATGGGGCCCGCAGATCAAGCGCGTGCGCTACCTGCTCAAGCTGTATTATCGCACACGGTTACGCAAGATTGAAAAGTATGCAGCATCGATCCTAGATGATGATGCTGTCTCGGCACGGCTAAGCGCGTAAGTGTTGAACATCTGGCAATACGCGCAGCTCAGTTCCATGGTCTGCCTATGCACCCATACTGGAGCTCCTGATCATGCACAACTAACAATCACCTCAGTGCACTGATGCCACACTTCGTACTGCGTCCAGGCGTGAGCAGGATTTCTGCCAGCAGTACTTTGTTACAGTTGGGCGGCACCTGAAAGAGGTGGTGCTGGACCAGCTGCCTGATGACTTCAAGCCCCTGGTAAGCCATGAATGAAACCAAGCTTGCAATGGAGTTAATGACTTCGGTGGGTTGGCAGGGGCGGAGGGATTAATCTCCAACACAATCAAGTGCACACCGTGGATGTATTGATCTTCAGGTGGTGCATATATTCCCAAGGGGTCCACCGTTACCTTGGCTGCTGTGCAGGTCAAGACATCGGCCCTCAGTGACACCAATGACCTCATCCCTCGCCCACCCATGGATACGCACGTGTTTGCAAAGCTGGTGGCGGATGGCGGCTCTGTGCAACTGGATGAGTAAGTGGCTGCTTCATCATATCTGCAAACCCTGGCGTTTTAGTCTGTTGTTGCTGCTTTGTCAATTTCTTGCGCACAACCAATGATGCACTGCTGCCTGCTGGACCGGCTTTGGGGAGCTGAACAGAAATGGTCCCTGTGCACGTGCAGGGAGTCATTAGTTGACATGTCCGCGGACGACCTTTTCATTGTGCGCTACGCACCAATTGCACACCTGGTGCAGCGCAAGCTTGCAGTGCTCATCTGAAAACCAGCAGGAACATAGGCAGCATCCACGGACTCAACTGGTGCGCCAGATGTGCGTCAAGATCTGGCATCACCTGCTTTGCAGTTGGAGGCTGTAGATGTAGGCCACCTAGGCATTCCTGCTAGGTTCTGGCTGCAACTTGCGCGCTGGCACACTTGGGATGACAATGATGGATGAGCAGGATTCTTTAACTGAAGCCCTGTTTCATGGCCTTTGTTTTCAAAAATGCCGACCAAATTTGGGCGAATCGGAGAAAAGGTTAAGCAAGCCCTGGGCATGACGTCTGGGGCTGGCAAGGTACAAAAGAAAACATCTGGCAGCAACTATTTGACGAATAAACATTCGCAAGCTACCTGCCGGGCGCATCTTACGCACACTCTGAGCTAAAACCCTTGCAGGACTGGAAACCCACGTCCAACGCTCGGAATGAAGCGATGATCAGGGAAGCCAGGAGGTTTGCGCAGCAACTGAAGGCCCTGCACAAAGACCTGACCGGCTTGGACAAAGCTACAGAAGGTGGGCCAGCAAATGTGGCGCCCCAGCGTTGGAACAGCTGCGATGAGGCCCAGCTGCGATATGGTGCCCCTGGTGCTGGTGCAGGGAGCAGCCTAACCCAGACTGATCTTCAACTATGACTGATTCTCTGTGCGTAGTGGGCTTGGGCACGGTGCGCGCGGTGCTGACGTCGCCTCTACCTCGTGCTTATGATGAAACTCCTGTCGGCGTGGTACCTGTTGACAAGGAGGAGGTCAGTAAATCAGGGCCGCACTTGTCCAGCCTATGCGACCATTTAGGAGCCTTTCTATCTCTCCGTTGTGCCAAGATGAGATGAGTCACATGCTCAAACCTCCGAGCTTGCATGTCTGCTGCATCTGTACCACACATCCTAAGCTGCCCTGCAGCATGGTGCATGGGCTCTTGTGATGTGTCCTCCCTGCACACAAGCAAATTCTACCCATTGGACTACTTGGCTGCAGCGGCTGGTAGGAGTGAACGTGAACATTGAGGGCATCGCATCAGCAGCCACGGAACTGAAGCAGCGGCTGCAGAGCGAGGTGCTGCACCCCTTGGAGCAGTGGCTGTCGGCATACCGCAGCATCAAGGCAAGCACCTGGCATTGGAGCATGTTTGCCATGATGGTAGAGTTCAGAGTGGCAAGCTTGCCATCATGTGCGCCCAAGTTCCTAGCAACACTTGGCCTGCAGATGTTGCAGCTCAACATGGATTGTATCAACTATCATTAACAACGAACAACACCACTGGACAGCTGCCTGTCCCCAAACCCGCAGGAGCGCAACAAGAAGGTGGAGCAGCTGCGCTTGGACCTGGACACCAAGCGCAGGGCTACGCTGGTGCTGCAGGGTGAGTGGCCAAAGCGGCAACAGAGCCTGCTGGGGTGCGCTGTCAGGGGCAGGAGCACATGTCTATGCAGGGGTCACCCAGCACGGGGTTCTGGGGCTTGCACCTGGGCATGTGCAGCATGATCTTTGCAGCAAATGGCCTTACCACTAGGGAGGTAGGTTCATGATAACACTCACACATCGTGCTCAGTACTACATGGCACTGCTCCCACCAACCTTCAGAGAAGCTGCAGAAGCTGAAGGCCAAGGAGCACAAGGACACGGAGAGCACGGCATACAAGGCGCAGACGGAGGAGGACAAGATGCACCGTAAGTGCTGTGGTGGATGCCCTCATCAAGCCATGATACTCTGTCAGGTAGTGCATGCATTAGGACCATGATATGCAAAAAGCATCTGATGCATACCATACTGGCCAACCCTTAAACCCCAGGTTCTCTCAAGTTCAATGTTTCATGCATTTGCCCAGCAATACCCCAGGCTGGACGGGACGCATCAGGAACACGTTTTCACACTACCCCACCATTTACCTGGCATGTATAGCCATGGGGTAGGGTATGCAAACTGTTTGCCGCACTGACCATACATGCCCGTGCATGCATGCCATGCCCCAACCTCACACACTGTGTTCAAACAACTGGCGGATCTTGGGCTGCAGTCACAATGGAGTGCTGGTCATCATTGCTTGCATCGCCCAACCATGACCCCAGGCCAGCAGCAAACGCCCTGTGACATATTTATCGTTACCCCAGAACTCCCTCAGAGACCCTGAAAGACTTACATGGGGCTGAACACTCGGCCACCACGGTATCATGCTCATTTCAAGCTGCCGCAGCTGGAAGCATGGTGCTCGAAGGCATCTTCTTGTGCTGCACGTCACACTAGCCCTGCCTGTTGAACTATTGTACGTATGCAGGCCTGGCACAGCGCTTTGCAGAGGCAGAGGCTGAGGTGTTCAATGCACTGCTCACCCTCATCCGCGATACAGCAGTACTGCGCGAGTACGCGGCTGCGGGCCTGGCCATCCTGCAGGTGTGTGCGCCTGTGTGGCCAGAGCCGCTGCGGCATCCGTGTCTCAGCTCCTGCAGATATTGACCTCCATCTGGTTGCGTGTCGATGCCACTCGCAGCGCTGCTACACACTGGCGTACACCACGTTCGACCTCACGACCCCTATCCCCCTGCCCCTGCTGCCCCCTGCCGCTGTGCCCACCGGCTACCCACCTGTCAGCTATGGCACTGCCTCGGACGGGGGATCGGTGCGTGATGTGGCGGGGTATCACAGGGCCCGTCCACTTGTTGTGTCTAGTGCGGCCTGTGATGCTTGGGCACCACAGCTGGTTGAAGGTGGACCCGAAGGTACCTTCATGGCAGGGTGTGTACATCGATTTGTTTGATGCATGCAGGCGAACTACGGCAGTCCGCCCATGCCGCTGCGTGCATCCACGTTTGCGCCTACAAGCTCGCGCACGACCGCGAGCAGCGGCGGTGGCGCGATCCCTGCACCTCTGAGTGAGCCCCCGTGTGCTGTATACCTGCACGCTCTGGACACACCACCTGTTTGTGTTTGCGCTGGGAGTGCAGGAGTTGCGATGTGACCGGATCAGTATGTGGAGGTGTACACAAGGATGTGTGCAGATTGCATGCCGTGATAGCGCAGCTTTGGCAGTGCTCTAACCACGCATGCACCTTGCTGCCCGTGGTGTGTACATAGCCTCATCAGCAACGTTCAGCGTGGCGACCTCGCAGCCGCCCAAGGCACCCCCTTCACCCAACGCGGAGGCTTCCTACCCAGCGCACTCAAGCATCAGCGCAGTCACAGCCCCTGCCCCTGCTGCATCACTGCCTGTGCAACTGCCCCCACCCCAGCTGCCCCCCGCCATGGCGCCTGTCGCGCTCCCCATGACGACCCCCTCGCCAGCCCCTGCAGGCCACCCGCCGCCACCGGCATGGTACGTGGCCCTGCTCAGGCCACGTGTGCAGACAGCAGTTTGCCATGCATTGCAAGCATCCTAGGCATTGATCCAACATATGGGCAACATGTGGCACAGACACATGAGCCCATGTGCTGTGTGCCATGTGACCTGTATTGGCAGGTACGCGGAGGCCAAGCGCAACGCAACACCCAACGACGTGTACGACGACTCCGACGACGATGGTGCAAAGCGTGAGTTCAACTTAGTTACCATGGCATTGTTTTCTTTCGCCCCATGCTTTCTGCTGTCCTGGGCATTGGCCTTGGTTATCAGCTCATCTGCTCGCTGCATGTTCAGAACGCCTTGTACTGGTGCGTGGTTACTGTTTCAATAGAAGTGTGGCGACTGCTGATCTGGGCAGGAATTCTCTGGGCATGCTGGCTGTCGTGGCTGATTGGTGCAACTGCGCACATGTCCTCCCACCTGCAGCTGCACGCACGTCCAACCCGTTCAAGTCTCCTGACCCGCATGTCAACCCGTTCAACCGCAGCAGCAATGACGACTGAGGCTAGCAGCTACGCTCCATACCCTAATGTAGTGGGGGCTCCAGCAGGTGTCGCCGTGCACCTCACATCTGCTGAGCAGCAGGGCCAAAAGTGGGGCAATAGTGGTGCATAGAGCACAAGTGTGAGAGCTGCAGCATCACGGGTTCCTGCACAGCCTTCAGGACTGCTGAGATTGTCTGCAGCCTGTTACGAGGTTCAGAGCCGCACGCATTCTGGCACAGATACGGAAGGCATAGGGCTGGCAGGAGGGTTATGCAAGGGGCGTCAGGGGCAAATCTTGATTGCAATGTGATCCTGTGGGGAAGGGGCAGGGGTCTGCTGTAGGGATGTTTTATCCAATGTCACTTTGAGAGCTTGCTGGTACAGTCTACTGCAATCCGGGTGCCTAAGATTTGGCTGGGTACGCAACGTGGGTTGATTGAAAACAACCGAGCTCTGCTTGCTGAAAAATGCAACTGTACCATCTGTGGCGCGCGAGTAGTACGTAGTGGTGGTGATGCATTTATTCTTTGCAACATCTGCTGGCACTTATGCCCTCTCTCCTCTGTGTTGGTTGTAACGACGAATTGCTGTGGGGTGTGTGCCATGTATGTGCCGTGTGGGGGTGGGCGCAAGGCCACGGTAGATGCCCACACAAGAACAACAGGGCATCTCGTGCTACTGACTACAAACGTCTCCATGTCAAGAGCAGTTTGGATGAAGCTTAGCGACGGAGCAATCATTAGTTGGCACACAACGGGCATCACGAAGTGGGCGCTGGGTTGTTGGCTAACCTTGTGCTGTTGTGCATCATCTCAACAACTATGCTACCCAGCGATGGCACAGCATCATTGCGGTGGTGACATGTAAAACCTGGTTTCAGGAGGTAAATGAATCAATCTCATGCTTTCGAACGGTGGTCGAGAAACGATGAGACACAACACCGAAGATCAACGGACCAACGGACCACGCCGTCAACCACCACGTAAAGAAAGAGCACATGCGTTGACGTAGTCCACTCTCCTTGATTTCCCACGGGTTTGGCTTTGCAACAATGATGCAGCGCGGCTTAAAGGCTGACGCCAACACCTTTCGGTCTGCAGCTGTTCCTGCTGCACCCCGCCGATTGGGGCGGAGGATGGCCCGGGTGCAAGCTGTGGCTGCACCTGTAGATATGAAGACAGCGCAGCGCCCTGATAAGAGCGGCAGATTTGGCGAGTAGGTGATGTGGCAGCAGTCTCGGAAGTTAAGCGGAGAACAAGAACAGATCCCATTGTGTGCAGATACGGGGGCCAGTATGTGCCTGACCATTTGGTCCGCGCCCTCACGGAGTTGGAGGTGGAGTACAGCAAGGCCAAGGAGGATCCTTCTTTCCATGTAAGCTACCTACAAATGCTTCATTCTCATCATTGTGCATCTCGCGACAAGTAAAGGATGCATACATATGGGATCTGCAGGCGGAGCTGAATGCACTTCTTCGCGATTACGTAGGCCGGGAGTCTCCATTGTACTATGCTGAGCGCTTGTCAAAGCATTACGCCAAGTGAGTTGGCGTGGTAATCAAATGCGGAAGTGCGCTTTTCCAACTTGCAGGATCCAAGCGTGTACAATCTTGGGCTGCGATGCATGCTTATGATCCAGTCTGTTTGCGGCGTGCCATGCAGGCCAGATGGCAGCCACCCAAAGATTTACCTGAAGCGTGAGGACCTGAACCACACAGGGGCCCACAAAATCAACAACTCCCTGGCCCAGGCACTGATGTGCAAGCGCATGGGCAAGAAGCGTGTGATTGCGGAGACTGGTGCAGGGCAGCACGGTGTCGCCACGGTGTGTGTGCATTAGCATGCAAGCACACAACAGCACACGCACACCAACAAAAAGATGAAGCGAAATGCCGCTGCCCCCTTACATGAGGATAAGCCAGCCACGTTCTTCTGAATGTCTGGCTGCAGTGAGTCTCACCTGATAGCAGGAATCTGGTGGAGCCACTGCCCTGATGTCGGCACCCATGCTGTCCTGCTGTGTCGCATGTAGGCCACCGTGTGTGCCCTGCTGGGCCTTCAGTGCGTCATCTACATGGGCGCCACTGTGAGTGCTATGCATGATGCTGGCTGCCAGTGACATGGACAATGAGCTCAGCACCACCTGGTGACTTGCCAAGAAAATCCTGCTGTTCAGCGCGTACCTGCCATGACCATGACCTCCCCACGAATTACAGATACACAGTGATGTGAATGAATGAATGTCCATCTCTGCTGCGGCAGTCTTGGAACTGCACCCCGCATCTTACCATGAGTGGTACTGCAGCCAGACAACAGGCATGGCCTTCCAGACCCGTGTCCCGAGTCCACCAGCATGTCTTGCTACTGCATTTCTGCATCTCAGGTACTCCACATGTTGGGCATGCACCGATGCAGCAGGCAGCATGTGATCACAGCATGTGCACGCACATTGCTGCATGGCGCAGGACATGGAGCGCCAGAAGCTGAACGTGTTCCGCATGCGGCTGCTGGGTGCTGAGGTGCGTGCGGCCACCGCCAAGACGGCCACCCTCACGGACGCGGTGGATGCCGCCATCAATGACTGGGTGCGTGTGGCGCGACTGCGTGTGGGCCGTCACGTGGCGCATGTGCACGCATGATGTGTCAGCATGGCCATGTGGCTGAGCACAAGTGTGCACGTTTGTGTGCGCGATCATGCATTTTGTGCGTGTAAAGATGCAAACGGCACCCCATACTAGTGCAAACCATGAGCGCCCGGCGCGTGGGTTGCAGGTCGACAACGTGAGCAGCACCCACTACATTGTGGGCTCAGCTGTGGGTCCCCACCCCTACCCCATGATTGTGCGCGACTTCCAAGCCGTCATCGGCCGTGAGACGCGCAAGCAGGCGCTGGAGAAGATGGGCAAACTGCCTGACATTGTGATGGCATGTGTGGGCGGCGGCTCCAATGCAATGGGCATCTTTGACGAGTTTGTGAATGAGCCCAGTGTGCGGCTGATCGGTGTGGAGGTGGGTGGTGCGCGTAGGCGTGGGAACCTGGGCCAATGGCTGGTCCTGAAACAAACCTGTTTGCGTGCGGGGGTACCTGTTCACCTTTTTTGCCATACACCTAGCTGCTGTGCACAGGAGCTTCTGGTGCGTGTGCGCATGAGCATGGATATGAGGTGACATTGGCATGCAGCAACATTGCGTGTGCAGTGGGCAGAAAGTCACAAGCAGGGCAGGCATGAACATGTGAGGCCAAACCCCCTTCTGCAACCATCACTGTACACTGCTCATGTCCTAACTCACAGGCTGCTGGCTTAGGCCTCGCAACCCAGAAGCATGCGGCAACCCTGACGCTGGGCAAGCCCGGTGTGCTGCATGGCGCATACTCCTACCTCATCCAGGACGAGAACGGCAACATCATGGATCCTCACTCCATCAGCGCAGGGTAAGCGCCACACACACATGCACAATCAGCTGCGGGCGCATCATCCACAGTGAGCCCATCCCCCGAAACATACACATCTCCATCCCCATGACCAGTCTCACATCATGCTATGACCAACATGTACGTGCATACACCCAGCCGCTCATTTGGCACCACTCGATCTGTGCAGCCTGGACTACCCCGGCATCGGCCCCGAGCACTCCTTCCTGAAGGATGCGGGCCGCGTGGAGTACTACGCAGTTACAGACGAGGAGGCACTGGAGGTAAGTCACCTGGCACGGCAGCTTGCCAACCGGATGCTACTGCGCCTGCGTCATGCTTGTTGGGGCCAGGCGAGGCTGTTGGGCTTGTGCCAGGCCCTGGCAAGAGCTACCAGTGTGAATTGCTGCAATGCCTTGTGTTCATACAGCACGGCATGAGGGAGGGGAGAAGCCTGGGCAGGGTTTATCACAGTCATAGCCCCGTACCCTAGCATTACAAGAGGCATACCACTGGCACTGTCTCTGGCCTCGTGCACGACTGTGCTATAGAAGGCTCGGAGGTCCATCTCAGTGGCACGGTGCTCTGCCTATGTTTCTGTGTGCCACATGGTGGCGGTGTGTTCTGATTGTGTATGTGGTGCAGTCCCCCTCTACTGTATTTGCTCCATCCATGGAGCTTGAGCAGCATGGGGCCGGTGGGCTCCTGGCTCATGGCATGTGCTCAACTGCCTCAGGTAGCATACGTTACGTTCTCCCCTGCTGCAGGCGTTCCAGCGGCTGAGCAAGCTGGAGGGCATCATTCCTGCACTGGAGAGCTCACATGCCTTGGCGTACCTGGAGAAGCTGTGCCCTACACTGAAGGGTGGCGAGAACGTGATCATCAACTGCTCCGGCCGCGGTGACAAGGATGTTGACCAGGTCATCCGGATGCTGAACATGTAGACAGCGCCATGCGAGGGCCCACAACGCAGGCTGCGCGTGTGATGTGCAATGTTGCGCGCACTGGTGCTGACGGCGCTGCGCTGTGTCCAGGATTGGCCGAGTGCATGGTGTGCCACAGCGTCAATGGCAGCAGGGCGTTCGATAGTATGTAACACAGGACTTAGGTGGTGGTTGTGATGATGCCTGCTGCTACACTGCATGACGTTCATGAGCTGTGTAAGTGCTGTGGTGCTGCTGGACATCAGCAGTGGGGTGAGTTTATGGTGGCAGGAGGGCAACCGCAACAGTGCACCACCACATTGGTGTGGTGTGTCATGCTGGTGCCGGGGTGTACCCCTGCCTGTCTGCAGCTGTCAGCTGTGATTATGCGCTGTACATGCTGTGGAGGCCGAGGAGGTGGCTGGAGCTGAACTCTCAGGTAATGATAGCACAACAAAAGATCCCAGGTCCCAAACACCCAGCAAGCAACGCAGCAGCAACACACAGGCCAGCCACAGTGCACATGACCAGGATCATCACATCTAGACATAAACACACCACAACCTTGACCACAAAGTGCCTTGGGCCATTTTGCTCCACAGCTCATACATACAGATGCTGCTAGGCACTCAAGGCAGCCATGTGTGTCAGTGTGCTTGGAGCCAATAAGTCGCTTAACAATCACAAATCACGCTCCAACAAAGAGCCAGCAGCGCAGCAAATACTAGCGCGCGCTGTTAATCAGGGTCATTCTCTTCCAAATCGCACGGTGGAAGCTTCCCACCACACGCATATTCATCAACATATCTGAAAAAGCACAGGCTTGACAAGGAGCAGCAAAGCAGCAGAAGCATGGACATGGCTTGTTTCAGTACAGTGCAGAGCCAGAAGCTCACACTAGCTGTGAACAACAAACAGAAAGGAATGATGTGTCATATGCGAACCAACTCAATTTGAAATGATACTTTTCCAAAGGCAACAGCATCAGATGAAAAGTCAGCGCATGCGTGCCTTGCAGTGACATCACACACTGAAACGCAAGTTCTGATTTTGACAACTTGCGGCAAGCACACATGCGCCTCCTGCGCCCACAACTCGTCCCAAAAACACCGTGCACAGCCCTGTGGGAGCATCCCCTGTTCTGCTTTTCCAAGCTGAAGCTCGCAGCAGGTTCGGCTGTCAGCGCTAGTGCTACACATGAGCTTTCGTAGGGGCAGCTGAAGGTTGACGAGGCGTTGAGCCTGCAGGGGGTGTGACCGTGCCTTTACCTGCGGTGTCCTCTGCGCTGCTGCGTTGCCCGTTCCCCGACGTGCCCCTGACCACCGACATTCCGCCTGCACTGGACCGTCCTGCATCGCTGCTGCCTGCCCCGACGGGGCTCTGCAGCGCGCGCGGGGCCACACGGGACATTGTGCCTGTGCCCCCTGCACTCGTGCGCGGGGCCACACGGGACGTGGCTGTGCCCCCTGCACTCGTGCGCCCATTCGCGCTCGTCCAACTCCCTGGTGTGTACACCCGGTCCTCTTTAGGCTGTGGCCTGACCAGGTCCCACAAACGCGTCAAGCCCTTATGCACGACATCAAAACCTCGGATGAACCAAGATTCCACCGTCTGCACTGCCGAAACAAGTGCAGCGAGCGCAGCGGCAATGGCCGGGTGGAAGCGAGAGGAGAGTGACTTCCGCAGCGCATCGCCTTGCATCACTCGTGCCTGCGGCGCCGTGGATGTGGGGAGGTGGGGGCAGCGGGTCGCAGACATGCAGGGATGACACTACGTAGGACAGTGGGCCATGCCAGCACCGGTTTGTTACAAGCCAGGAGGCTTATCCAAACCAAGCATGCAGTGCAGCAGTGCAAACGTAGGGTGCACTGCCTAGCACACACCAGCTGAGCTGCACCCCCACCCCCACCCACCCCCACCCCCACACACCCACACCCACACCACCACCAGTTGCTCCACATGGGTCACTTGCAGCACAGTGACCCAGTAGTGCACACGCACCTTGACTGGGTTCAGCCCCACTTTAATGAGCGCGCTGCGCTTGTACTCCTGCAGCAGTGCCACCACAAACGTGCACACAACTGCAGCGTTGACCGCGATCAGGAGAAACGACAGGCAGCGGCGCGAGTACTCGGTGACCGAGTCAAACCTGTGCGCACAACCATAGCAAAGCGTGACCATCAGTATGCAGACCTTACAAGCGTCGCGTCAACGTCAACTCCGTGCACGCCCCACAAAAGGAGCACCTCAACATGAACAGAGGGTCTGCGCCCGACCAAGCAGTACACTTGCATTTCCAGCCCAAGCTCTGCTCACATGAAAAAGAGTGAGATGTAAAGTGTGAAGATCGTGGCTACAAGGGACAGGCGCTCCAGGCGGTCCATACGCTCAACTGCGCAACACAGGCATGGGCATGTGCGGAGTGTGGTGGTTCCCACTTGGGCGCTGGGCCTGCCTTAGAAATGCGGTCATGAACTTCAAAGCAGAGTCTTGGTCCACCATCTGCGGACACAACGTCCCATGGATTGGCATGCAGATGCAGCAGGCAGACAGCAACCTACCATGGTACGGTTGCACAATCTGCTGTGCAAGAAGGGCGCCCACAATGACGGCAATTGTAGACAGCACCTACAAAACAGCCAATGCCACATACAGCAGCTGGTGGTGAGTAGCACAGGTTGTAACAACTCTGCATCAGAGACATGATGCAGCGGCAGCAGCGTGCCAGGGCACAGCCTCAGCGCGGTCACGTTGTGAGCGCAGTGATGCAACAAGGAGTGGGCCCATTTCAAGCACACCCACCTGCACGCCTAGCTCTGTGTTCAGCATGAACACAACCACTGCTGCAATCGCAAGCTTGCGCAGCAGGATGGCACTCTCCCAGAATGCAACCCTTTGTTTCACATGAGAGCATGGCACACAAGAGTCAGAAGGTAGCAGGGAGCTGCAGGGGCCTGCAGGGGGCTGCTCCCATCCTTGTACCTCAATACAGGGCATCTATACCATCATGCTACATTCTGCTGGCCAAACAGCATAACTTCTTGCCAAGCGCGGGCGTCCCTGTATTGCTGTGCTCACAGCCACAATGCCCGCCTGTAACCCGCGCATGCTCACACAAACCTGTGCTCGTACTCGGCATACAGGAAGGAGTACAGGGCCATGAAAGACGGGCTCTCCAGCATGTACCTGCAAGGACAAACAGACAGCAGGTTCTTGGCTCAGCTGCCAAGCACGGCTGATCAAGGTGCTCACAGCGCCAGATCCTGTCTCGTGAACACACACACAGTGGTGCTCAGGTGGAGGCAGGCCCGTACACCCAGCCCTCCCTGCTGTTGTTATCAAATCATGCCCGGACAAGCTGCCCTGCACCCCATGTGTGAGATGCAGACCACGCACCTGTTCCACACCAGCCACACACAGTTGGCCAGGGGCAGCCCTAGGCCAACAATAACGAGCCCGGGCACCCCCATTCCCATTGCCAGTGCCATGTGCTTGCCTTCATAGCAGCGCTGGTCCATGTCGTACTGCCAGTACTGCCCACTCTGCAGTTTGCACATCCAGTTGTTGGTGCACACTGCAAAATGAGGATGTACATGACCTGTAGGCTATGCAAGTTTTGTGGCAGACTAAGCTGGGTGCCTGTCAGTGGCAGTTCGCATAGAGGTGCAAGAAGGGAGGGCGCAGGTCCAGCAGAGGCACACCAAGGGCCCACTAGATTGGAGGGACAGGCTCCAGCACACGATCACGCACACACCAGGAGGCTGTAGCCCGCCGCCAGTATGTCCGGCAGCGCTGCCTCCTGCAGTGAAACGGGGGAGGTCCCGGCACATGGTGCAGCAGGATGCCAGCATGTGTTTGGGTCATGAAAGGCGCAGAGCCCGTGCCCAGTGCAGCCACAGCAACCCCCCTCTCATCACAACAAGCTGCAAGGCCGCATGCACACCTGCAGCACAAAGCCGCACAGCGAGGGGTTGGCCATGCGGTCGTTGGGTGTGGGGCAGGCAGGGTTGGGACTGCTGGTGTTCCATAAGGGTGTGACACCGTCCGTTCCAGTGGCCTCCACCCACTGCGTGCAGGCTCACCGTGCACGACCAGCACAAGTATCCAAGGTTTGCACATGAACACACATGAAGCTGTTGATGACATACGTCTCTGGGACAACACAGTAGGGAGCGACAGGATCATGCAGGCCCAGCAGCACCCAGCATGGAGAGAAGGCCCGAGAAGGCCAAGTGCATCAGGGCGTCAGACAGCTGTGCGGACACTGATGAGTGGGTGCATCCATGGCAGCGGCAAACAGCTACTATCGCGCCTGTACTGCGTCTATTTGCTGCTGGACCAATACGAGGCACACACCTGGGCATCAGTGTCCACGGATGGGTCAATATTAGTGCATGAGAAGATGGACAAAAGCGCCTGGACAACAGTGGGGCTGCAGTCAGTGTACAAGCATTGAAGTGCACAGCTTTACCACATAGGTGCGTTGAACTTGCGTGGCTGTGACTGCTGTAGGCTGTGGGACCACAGGTCACCCCGCATGCCCACACAGGCCAACTGCATCAGGAACAAGTCACAGGGCGGGAGGTGCCACACGCACAGCCGGATTTCCCAAGCGCCAGCTGCTGCAACCAGCACGCACTAGAAGTAGAAGAAGACGGCATAGAAGGTGAAGATGAGACGCTGGTGCAGGTACATGGCCGGTGTCTCCGTCATGCGCCCCTTCCTCTTTGGCCGCCATGCAAGACATTTGCGCCACCAGGGCTGCTTCACCCCGCTGCTCTCACCCTCCACGCCCTCCTGCTCCTTGCTGCCTTCATCACACACATGTGCCGCACGCTCCGCCACCGCCCCTGCAGCTGCCACAGAGCTTGCACCCAGCGCAGCTGTTGTGCCGCTTCCTGTCTGCCAGCTGTCAGCCAGCACGGGTGGTTGCTCCAGCTCATGTGGGCCGCGCACCAGCAGCAGGTAGCCCAGCCGCAGCACCCAGAAGCCCGTCACAGCCACACCCACGTACAGGGGTGCAGCCACCGCCAGCACCACGCGGATCATGGGCTTGGACAGGTACTTGGTGGTGGGCAACGAGCAGTCCAGGGACACAGTCTGGCCGGGCATGGAAACCACTGTGTTGTAGAACCTGCATGCAGCAACATGGCAGTGAGTAGACAGGGTGCACTTTTGCTTCTTGAGTTTTCCTGGTTGCCATTTTGCATACTGCACACTTGCAAGGTTGCTGCCCCTGGTTGGCTGTGCAGTACTTATCCATACGCCCCCATGCAGCAGTGATGCACACCAGCAGCCGGGCAGACATATATGCAGGACACTTAGGGTTCCATGGCTCCCTGATGCGGCCAACCACTGAGAATGGGACACCACAAGATGCTGGTGAAGGACTGTGAAACAATGCAAGAGATGAAGCTCACGTGAGGAAATCCTGCAGCTTGCGTGGGTAATCCAGCGGAATGGTGCGGATCATGGAGATGACCTGGAGATATGACACCTGCATGTTTGCGGTACTGTGGGCGCGTGTGTGGACGTGTGTGTGGTTTGATGGGGTGGTGGCGTGGGGGCCCACAGGAAATAGCATGCGAAGCATACACCATGAGCATCCTGCGGTGTTCACACATACACTGCATGCCGTGATGGAACACAACAGTGGCAGTCTTGGCTCAGCAGCCGCCAACAAGAAGCCTGCAACAGTTGGCAATTGTATCAGGCAAGCACAGCGCACCAGGATCTTGATGATCGTGCCATCCAGCTTCATGTCCTCGGTGTCCTCAACACCAGCCTCCAGCTCCACCTCACCCCCACCTGACGCCCCACCCGCAGCATCCTGCTTTGGCCTGAACACCACGCTAGGCGCTGACGATTTCGGGCGCGGGAAGCTCGGGGCTTGCGCAAAGGATGGCTGGTGCGTGTCATGTATGCCGGAGCTGGCATGTACAAAGCCTGGTGTGTGCGCGCCCCCAGGGTCGTGCTGCGCCTCACCTGCCTGCTGTTCCTTGGATAGCCTCAGTGCAGGGGGCCGGAGGAGGGAGGGGCCAGTGCCGGCCAACCCCACACTAGTACCGTCTGGCCCCAGGCTCCCAATACCCTCCGCTACAGGCCCTGGGCCAGACACGCCACCCTTGGGCCTGCATGACGCGGCGTGCTGAGACGCCGCAGCCGCCTGCTGGACCTCCATCCCTGGGGGCCGCCGCGCCACGTACTCCTGTGCAACCGCCTGAGCGCTGCTGCTGGTACCTGCCCTGCTGGTGCCACTCGCGCTGGCGCCATCGCGGGCTGATGTGCTCGCGCGAGCAGGCCCCAGTGAAATGGACGCATTGGTGGGCAGGGAGGAGAGGGAGGACGTGAGGTGTGTGTGCACAGCACCCACACCCCGGCCCAGGGAGTGCGGGTCCCACCCTGGCTTGTCACACGGTGCACTGATGTGTGCGGTGACGGTGTCATGCAGCAGGCCCCCTGTGCTGCCAGCCAGCATGTGCCTGGGTGATGCAATGTGCTCGTGGGGGGTTGGCACCGCTGCGGGTGCAGGTGCTGGGGGCGCACGCAAGCTGCTGGACTGCTTCAGGCCCATGACTGCAGGCACAAGGGGTGCGTTTGGAGGCAGGGTCGCAGCTGTTGTTGTCCCACCGCCACTGTCTGGCCCGATGAGCGTGCTGCAGACAATGGGGTTCAACGGGGGCCCAGAGGAGGTTGCACGTTCAGCACCAAAGGCATCCACCTGGGCCGCCACCCTTGCGAATGCAGTGTCTGGGTCATCCTGTTGCCTTGCATCTGCTGTGTCCTTCATATCGTGGCCCGCATGGTGCAGGCTGCCGGGCTCCATCCCGTCTGCTTCCAGCTGCGCAGCAACTGTAAGCAAGGCAGGCGCAGGCATGGATCTGCAGGTCAATTGCGTGTGACAAGTGCGGGCAATCTCTGTGCAAGCACCACGAAAGTCTCAGACTCGTGTGAGAGCGGTGGTCGAGAGCAGGGACACCTGATTGTGTTGTGAGGAAGCGCACTCAGCACATATGATACGACAACGCAGGCATGCATGCAGGGTGCAAGTCACTTGACCTGCAACTTGACCTTGCTCCACCCTGTGGCTGCATATTCAACCGCATCTGTCACTCACGTGCAGCCGCTTCTGCGCGCTGCATCAGCCTTGCTGTGTTGAGGGAGGAGTATAGGGTGTACAGCAGACCAGCCACGGTCATGATGCAGGTCAGCGCGTAGTACAACTGCAAAATGCATGGAAGCAAGGGGTACAATGTTACACGGAGGTCATGCTGCCTACCTAAGGCTGCGGGCAGCAAACCACCAGCATGTTCAATGGGTAAGCTGAATGGCTGCTGTGAAGCTTTGCAGTGGCAGAAGCATCACTTGGCACTCACTGAATTGTAGGCAAAGGAGGGGCAGGGCCTGCACACGGAAAGCAGGTTGCAAAGCTAAGCAACAAGGCGGTACTTGCAGTGTGCAAAACAGCTGCCCTAATGTGAGCCCAACCAGTGGGCAGGGCACACACAGCATGATTCCACAGTGCCATACCCGCACTGATGCCTACCCGTCCGGATAGCAACAAGGCGGGGCAGTGCGAGCAGTGCGAGCAGCGCACCTGCAGTCGGCGACATCCACCGCGCCATACCCATCCTGATGGCACGTCGCAGCAAGGCAGTGAGGCAAGTAAGACGGAAGTGGTGTTGCAACCACGGCAGCCTGGCAATCATCAGGTACAAACCCTCAATTGGCACTACATCAACACAACAACCAACACTGGATCAGCTCCTGCCCCGCTGCCGTCCGGTCCCCAACTCACTGGGTTGCACTGCGCGCACAGGTTGCCCTGATACCCAGGCGCGCATTGCATGTCCCGGTACTGAGCCACAAGCGTGCCCCGCTGGTCCTGTGCAGGCAGCAATGCCAGGTGCCATACAATCACTGCAAGACAGGTCACGTCCTGCGTTGCATGGGCAACTGTCCAAGTCGCTCACTGGCGGACACACCTGTGGCATGCCTATGAGGTTGGCTGTGAAGATCCACGAGTCCTGGAATGCACCTAGCTTGCGGCCACGGCCTGCACGGGATTAGATCATTCATGCACATTTATGCGCAGCTGCAGCTCCATCAGCAAATCAGAAGCAAATGCTGCGGGGGGTGCGTCGGACGCGTCGCTCATGGTATCACACCCAATCATCCAGCACTACACAGCAACAGTATATGGACCATCCGGCACCTTGGTAGGTGCATGAGGCGGTGTTGGGGCACTCCACTATGTTGGTGGAGAAGGGGTTGGACTGCCAGAAGCCGTTCTCAGGCACAATTTGTCCAAGCCACGCCTACGGTAAGGAGCACATAGATAGAAACATGCCCGATAACATGCACAAGCTCATTAGATGTTTTTGGTGAACAGGACATGATGTACTACTCAGTTGTGTACCTACAGGCTGTAGGTACACTCAGCAACAACAACAGAAAAGACAAGGATCACAGTCGTCACACCCCATGCATGTGTTGCACGCACTGTTGGGCTGGGTGGCCGTTCACTGCAGTGTGCATTTGCTGGGCAGTACTGGCACTGATTCGATGAGGGGTCAAAGGAGAAGTACAGTGCATCACACTGCAGTGCACAGTGCGCATGTGTTGCAGTCTGGAGTCGGTCGCACGTGCATGTGTCCAGGCACCATCTAGCACTTGTGCACCACCTCGCATCTAGGGCGGGAAACATTGAAGGATCAAAGCAGCAGCTGAGCTTACAGCAGCCAAGAGGGCGACACGCACCCGGTAGCAGAAATCACCAGACTGACCCTTAACCTCGCCAATGCGGCAGTCACGTATACCAACCACCACCTGTGGCCACAAATATTACAAAAATGTGGTGTATGGGGCAGCTGGCCATGACCATGGCAGATGCAATACCAGTTACACCCCAGCATACCTCACACACAAGAACAAAACAGCGTACCTGTCCAGAAGCAACGCCAGAGACTGCAGCACCCGTAAGCGCAAACATGACTGTGTAGTTGGCTGGCTGGCCACGCATCTGGAGGTTTGTGAACACCGCGACGCCGTCTGCCACGGGTGCCACAAGCTGCAGGTGCGAGGTGCAAACACAGGAACCTGGAGGACCCTTGGGGCACACAGGCCAAGGGCCAACTGGTCGACGTGCGGCACAATCAGATGCCACCTAAGGCCGAAACAATACTGCCACCAGAAACCGGAACAGATCACATGCAACAGAACAACACAGACGCACTTGCCCATACAGCGCCTGATCCACGTTGCTGGCAGCCATCAGCACACGGCTTGACGTGTTACTGCTGCTGTCGCTGCTGGCTGCCTCAAACACATTGACCAGCTGGCCCCAGTAGTCATGCACCGACACAGAGACCTTCAAACCCTTGAAAACCTCAGATGGATCTGCACGCAGAACATGGATGATGCCAGTGACACCTGCCTCAAGCAGCCGGCAGTACAGAACGTCATATGCTTTGATTTATGCCCATTGGTCTCCTGCGTGGCCCAAGCAGATGTGCGGTGACTAAGCCAGCATGGCATTGTGCAGCTGGGCCTGCCATCCAGCACCTACCTGGGCTGTAGTCATTGTAATCAGGGATGTATGAGGTGTTAGGTAGTACAAAGTATGGCCCCGACGCCAGTACAGGGCCATACCCATCCTGATGTGTTGTGTCCACGTAGGCCGTGCTTGAGGCCCAACCCACACAGGGCTGCAGCAGCTGGGCCGCATCAGATGCAGCACCGCCCGCAGCCGCAGCCACAGAGGGCACCACACTCAGGTCTTGGATCAGGCTGGACATCAGCACTGCACCACGCTGACCACGTGTGCTGCTAGGCGTGCCACCCGTACTGCCTGTGCTGCCCAGGTTGCCCGATGTACTGCCTGATATGTCCTCGGTGGCATCATGTGGGCAGGATGTGATGGCCAGTGACTCTGCACGTGAAACATACACTGCACCGCCACCTCCCCCATGCACTGCGTTGTCGGTCATGCTGGTTGTGGCGATGGTGACACGTTCACAGGATGCAGCCGCAGCACCAGCCTGCGCGACTGCACATGTCTGCGAGGGTGCGGCCACATACAGCCCACCACCAAACACACCCAGGTTGCCTGTGAGCAGTGCATCCAGGACGTGAAGATCAGGCACTTGGGAGCATGAAGCAATACGAGTCCTGTCTGCCACAACAGCGATCTTGTGCAAAAGCTGCACAAGACATCAACACACTGCACGCGTGTGCATACAACTGGGGACTTTGCACTGTGCAGAGGCGTATGCACATCTGCACCGATTCACCAGAGAAGTTGGATGAGCCAATAGAGAGGGCCGCGATGCTTGTGTGGCACAGCCCCCCGCCACCACCCAGTGCACAAGCCGTCGCCCCACCCGCCGTCACTGCAGCGTTCCCCTGGAGCACAGCCCCATACGGGGCAGCTGCTGCACCCAACGTGGAGTTGGGGTCATGGCTGGCGACCCCAACGGCAGCGTTGTCCGCAAAGGTGGCGGCCTCAACCACACCTCCACCAACGACTGCGCCACCGCCAGCAACCGCTGCATTTGCTTGGAACGTGACATGAGGGCCGAGCGTGACACCGCCACGGCCCAGCCACGCCAGGCCACCACCCAGGGGGGCTGCGTTGTGGGCGAGCATGGTGTTTGTGATCGTGATGCTGGTGGCCACACTGGTGGGGCCATCACCGATCGCACCGCCACCCGCGGCTGCAGTGTTGTTGGTGAACCTGGGTGCAGGGCGATGGAGCACAAATGTAGTTCACGACAAAGCACTCACAACGCAACACCATACTGAATGTAGCGCAAGGACCCATATGCGCTGAAATCCATGCAATGCCAAGTCAGCTCTCTCCCATCATGTGCACGCCACACAACAGCCCCACTCACCTGCCGGCATCCACCACTGCTGCCTGCTGCGTGAGCAGCAATGCGCCACCCACACCAGCCACGCCAGTCTCCAGAGCATCTGGTGTGATCAGAGTTGCGTCTGTGGTGTTAGCTGTCACACTTAACGCCGCGGCCATAAGCTGCGCTGCAGCCATGCCTGGGCTCGCAACATTCCCAGACATGGTCACATTCTTCAAGACAGCTGCCCCCACAGACTCACTGATTGACACGGCACCACCAGCCGCTGCCACATTTGCGGTAAATGTGCAGTTACGAATGGTGACTGCAGCAGAGGGTACGGCTATTGTGTTGCCAGCGGCAACGGCGGCGCTGCCCAGTCCGCCCACACGTGCCAGCGAAAGCGCCCCACCCCGACCGCCAGCTGTGCAGGAGTCAAATGTCGAGTTTTGCACAACCACGCTGCCAGTGACAAAGTCCACAAACAAGCAGCCCCCGTTCATGCGCGCGGCACAGCCGTTGCACCTCAGCTGGGCCACCTGCACGGTGTGCATGCCTGATGCATGCACCGCGCCGCTCCCCATGGTGGGCCATGCATCGCTGAAAACGCTGACGACGCTTGCAATCGTCACATTTGAAACAACCAGCGACTGCGTGCCATTCCCGAGCACCGCTGCTAACTGCGCCAAACCCCTAGAAACTGAACAGGAGGTCAGGGAGACGTCCGAGTTGATGGCCACTAGAGCAGGAGCTGCGGTGCAGCCAGTGAACACGATGTTCTGCACCTCCAGGCTTGAATTTGTCACATTGAACACTGGCAAATTCCCTGTTGAAGGGCACCCGATTTGCGCAGGCGTATCCGAACTGGCCCCAGTGATTCGGATTGGCCGGACAATGCTGATGGGAGCTGTGGGGACGTATGGGGCTGTGGATGTCAAGCGAATGGCAGTCACGCCGCTCACGGGAGCCGAAGACAGCTGCTCCAGTAAATCGGAGAGCTGGGCAAAATCAGCAGCGTCAAACTGTTGCGCCGCTGCTCTGAACAGCTCCAGTAGCAACAGCACATATGCAGCCAACACGCATTTGCAGCGTGCCCTTGTTGATAACATGCTGATCACAACCTTTCGACAGCTGGGGTTTCTGCTTGACAGTTTACATTGTGTACGTGCGCAAATAACGAACTGCACGACGGTGCCAAGCTTATGGGCACGTTGCTTCCACCAATATTGTACAGTCGTTGCCTTTTCGCCCACATGCGCACATGCGCCAGACTGTGACCATGCGCCACATGTGCACCCACGAAGACGCTGGACGCTCCAGAATGCGTCACTGCGCAGACAAATACTGGAATATCAATTGCACCACGTGCAATTGCACTGATAAGCCAACTGGCATCATGTCACATGGCCATGCATGCAAGCACATCGCGCACCAGACTAGCACTCGGGCACTGTGCACACCCCCGCATTGTATCATAGTGCGAGGCTGCTGGATTAGCCTCAAGCATGAAAATCCAAAGCCAGCCGTCCTGAACCACCCGTAGAACGTGGGGCAGCATGTTGACAGAGACGGAAGCAGTGCATGGGACGAATTCTCTGGCTGCTTGTTTGCATCCACCCTAGCAGGTCTCATACCATCACACAGGTCCACCTTCCTGCTGCAAAAATGCTGTAGGCAATACGACACACTTGGTGTGTTCACAGCTCACAAGTTGGGGCACACGGCTTGCCATGCACTCCAAGAAGTGGCGCTGCCGATGAGGTTGGAGGAGATGGCGCTGTGCTGCAGCCTGCAGCAGTCCATATCCTGCGTGCCTCAAGATCTAGCATGCAGCAATGTAATGAACTTGGTGATCAAGTGCTGTGGTGCTAGTTACGCACTACGCACCTGAGTGGTGATGCGGTGCACTGTGTTGCATGAGGTCTGTCGTCTGCTGTTTGTGTGAGTGCCCTTGACGGGCACAAGCAACCACACACAGCCCCAAATGGCAGGCTAACCCGCACTTGCTGAGCAGCTGCACCGGCCTCAGCCCATGAGCGTGGTGCCGTTGGATGGCTCTGTACATGCAGTGCTGGTCCAATGGCCAACTACCAAGGGCGTCAACTGGTGCAAGGACTCTGGAGAAGAGAAAGCCGTGTATGACTACCCATCCATACTGCAATGTCACAAGGCAAGGTGCCAGCGGTGGTGGGCTGGCCTGTTGGCTTGGGCCTGACCACCTACTTTGCCAGAACTACCAACCACCACCAGCATGGTCTACAGCAACAGTGTCGTATTTATAACAGTGAGAACAACTGCCTGGGCCCGACTGAGGCACAGCAAAACAAACACCGTGGCTGCAGAAGGTGTGTGTGTTACAGCCTTAGGTGTTTAGGACACCTGAGGAACCAGGAAAAAGGAGCAGTTCTGCATGCCACGTACATGCTACTTTCATGACAGCAGCTTGTGAGACCTGTGATCCTAGTGTGCACCTCCTGACATAACTTACTTGTGATGCAATAGTGCACAGGGCATGCAGCGCCTGCTTTATCATAGCGGCACCAACGACCAAGCACCAGTTGCATTTCAGTACACAATGCCTGGAGATCATACTCCACGCACGTGCCAGATGCCCACATGCCTGTTGATTAAGAATCTATGCCGAGCACCTGCTGCAGCAATAGGCGTGTGATGGCAGCAGTCAGTTGCTCTCGCTTGGCCACAAGCATCTGGAAAACTGCTTGAGGGTCTGCACCTGCTGCGCTGTACAACGCCTCGTAGAATTCAGACTGTGAGCAGATGCAGCAAGCTTGGGCGTGTTCTGCCGAGCGGAGGCCAGCACGCCCCTCCGCATCATTCATCTGACTGGCTGCACGTGTTGCTTCTGCTTGTTCCTGCCCTGGCGTTGATGCACCATGGGTGCGTGTAGGTTCAGCCTGTGCATGTAATGCCGCAGGCATCAGGTCTGCAGAGCCCTGCAGTGCCTCTGGTAGGAACACGCCTTGCTCATCTGCGGCCTCGAAGCTGCGTGTAAGCAGGTAGCTGGCCAAAGGAGTGGCATGGGGCTCTTTGAGCATGGCCGCGATAGCAGCTGGATGCGAGACCGCTGCTGTGTACAGGACGTTGACCATCTCCGCAGGGCTGAGTGCGGCCAGCAGTGTGGAGAGCGGGTCCAGTGGCAGGCCCATGGCGGTGGTGCTGCTAGTGCATGGAGCGGTACAGGATGTTGCAATATGTTGCGATGCATTCACAGCCTGTGGAGGCGATGTCTGAGAAGGCTGCAGAACCTTGGAAAGTGCCGCAAATGCTCTGCGCTCCCGTTGGCTGAGCGGCGCAAGGTTGGCATGAAAGGGTTCTTCTACTGCTGGCTGCCCTGGTAGATCATGGGGGCTGGTGGTGAAACACTCAGCAAGGTCCGCAGCAGGTACACTTGCAAGAAGTGAGTCTGTCATGGCTGCCAGTGCGTCTGTCATTGCTGTGCGTGCAAGGTAGAACGCTGCATGTGGCTGCGCGTTGACCACTGAACGCAGCTCGGACGTCCACCAAAAGTTGACCGCCACTGTGAGCCCTTCACTGTCCACCTGATGCCACCAGCCCTCAGGTACAAAAAGTGCATCCCCAGGCTGCATGCAAGCACATTTGGCAATTCCAACGGGTTATGTCCACCTGAGCATCGGTTCACCGGCAAATGAGGATCAAGTTGTTTGCATTCAATGCTGGCAACAAACACATGCATCCTGCTATGGTTGCTGCTGGCCACCACCAACCCCACTGCATGCCTCCAGTGCACACCCACTCGGCATCCGTCACATCATCCTACTCTCCTGCCACTGGACCTCTCACACCCAACACCCGCACCTCACCTCAAGCACTACCTGTTGGCAGTGCAGGACTGCTGTCCTGAACAACGGGTGCTGGTCGTAGTCAGGTGCTGCAAAGTTGACCATTGAATGGTTGTTGTTGTCACCACCGACAGGAGCAGGGTACAGGCATGGTGTCAGCTCCGGTGAGTACAGAACAACCCGCTTCCTGCCCCTGACCACCGTCAGCACGTTGGAGTACCTGCATAGCACAGCGCAAACCATGCCGTTTTAATGCCATAAAAGAACAGTTTTGCAATGTCCAGCCGAGCATGTCATATTCTGCTGCGTCACGTCGCAGCCTGCACCCGCCTGTCATAGTGTATGTTTGAGCGGCTGCCCCTGATGCACATCCACATGTTGCATGAGCTCAGGTGTTTGTGGGCTAGGCAGGCTGGCACCGGCATATCTTGCTGCAGCCCACATGTGCCAGGCGAACTGATGTCGTGTTGCGCCAGGTATAAGTGTGGCCCTGGGGTACCTGCCTCTGCCTGCTTTGCTTCATCTAGGAATTCATGCAACCTGTAGCCATGACAGGTAAGTGGAACACCATGAAATGATTAGCTGTGCATTGCCTGCGCAACATGGACATGCAGTCATCCCTCCGTACCGCATGGGCATGGGGGTGTAGGAGTGCAGGTCCCCAATGAAAACGTCACTATCTGAAGACATGACAGTGATTGTTGCAGCAGGGTCAACAAGCTGCTTCATCCTTTCAAGTCCTGGAACTCCATCCAAACCCTCTTTCGACCAAAGGCGCAGCGCTGGCCACTCATGTACCAATTTGCGGACCAGCAGCGCGCGTCCTGTACGATCTGCACAAGCAAGGTCATTCCAACGGAACTCGCTGGAAGCTGAATCATATAAACCTACTTCCGTGACCGCATTCATCATATTTCGGTGAAGTCTATCGCTGGGTGGCTGAGTTGGGTTGTACTGCCACCCGTAGTGCAGGACACACATCATCCATAACACATCAGAGCCGGCCAGGCTCATTGGCTGGGCCTCACCAGGGTATACTCATGGGCATTATCAAACGTTTAACACTTTGTGTCTCAGGAACTGCTCGATGCTGTTGTTTGATGGACTGGGAATGGTTCATTGCACGGCAATACCAGACATGCAATCTTGCATGCAGCAACTGATGATTGATGCTGAACATATGATGGCATGAAGGTCCTTCCAGGTAATCTTTGAACATGGTGCTGCCCTGCCATGTAACACAAACAAATGAACCATCGTGCGTGTGTGAACCTTCATGCCTATGTCAACCTTCATTAAGATCCTTCATTGAGGAACATCTTGGCATTGATAAGTACACGCTGGTTGTACGTAGCACATGCTGATTGAGCAAGATGGCTTGCTGTAATCGTGTGTGCTGACCGCGTCAAAGAAAGCAGCCCAAGCCTCTTTCATGCAAAGTCACTCAACTGGCTCGCTGATCAGAAGTGCCACAGCCATGGCAGCGGGTGCACATACACTGGCGAGAAGAAGACAAATGCCATCCATGCAGCAAACGCAACCCATGCCACCGCGCGGATGGGGGGCGCGATGCGTGCCAGCAGCTTATCCACCAATGAACCCGCAAAGCACACCCAGTACAACCACAGCTTGCCCGACCAGGCCAGCAGGCCGATGATGGCAAGCTTGGTCACACTCAGCTGGTCTCGGGCCCAGTTCAAGGCAAGGATCAGGGCCAGGTTGTGGTTTGCGGACCATAACGCAGCAAAGGCAACGCCCAGCACCACCATATAAGCGGCGGCCACAGCTGTGTGCAGCACCTTGTCCTTCGTGGAAAAGCGGAACCGCTCAATCCCCGACAGGACGATTGTCCTGTATGGAAGCGCACATGAACACGCCGTATCAGCAAAATTGACTGCGTGAACAGTGCCAGCAAGCGCCCATGGGCCAGCATGCCACTGCACAGTTTGGCATCATCGGTCCCACCACTACTGCCTGATGGTTGCCTAGCCCGAGCAAGCGCTTCGTAGTACTGTACCACATGCAGGTCTGCTGATTGAAAGGGCTCAGCATGGCATTGCCGCCCCCATCACTCACTCGGGCTGCGTGGGGTCGACCACCGCATCCAGTATGCCTGGCCGGATGGTCAGCTGCCCATTAGGGCCCACAGTAAACGACGGCCATGCACTCTGTTGCCCCATCTGCAGGTCCACCTTATAGTACTCCTCCTCCTGCAACCAGCCAGAAGCAGTGCATTCAGTTGCATGCACTACCTGCCTGTCAGGCGGCCTTTTGCCAACAGGACCATGCATGATGCCCGCACCTTGAACGGAAAAGGCAGCTTGCTGGGTGTGGGGATGCCTGCCGGTGTCAACCGTGTGTGCTGAGCATATGGATTGCGCACCCTGTGCGCACACAGCATGTAAAACAGATGCTCATGTTTGCACATTCCGCATGGGCATGTCCATGCCCTGACGCCTAAGTACAAACCATGCGCACGAAATGCGTGCCTGAACGATCCAGGAGGGTCGGCGCCTTTGAAAAGAGGTGGAGGGAGGTCGTTTGTGAGAATTGTGGAGCCTGCTGCATCAGCGCTTGGTCGCATGAAGCGTGGATCCTCAGCTGCACCCGATTCTGAAGGGTCGAAATTGTGCCGGAAGTTCAGAGACTGAGAGGAGCAGGCAACCTGCATGGATCCTGGGTGGGTCAGTCATCATCCTGAAGCATGGGCTCTGGTTGGCTGCTACAAACCTATCTCACCATCCGCTTGGGGCATCGCCCCATCGGTATGGCTCTTTGCCAGCTTCTGCCCCTGCTCCATACACAACCATGTTGCGAATACGACGTACTGGGTCCTTCAAGCAGCTGCGCCATCTCAAGCGATTAGACATCGCTACTTCTCTAAGCATCGTTGATTTCATTTGTTTGCCGTTCTCACACTAGGCCTAGGAATTTGGATGGGCCACCGGCCCCACACATGAATTGTTACTTCGTACACCTGCTGCAACATTCTCAAATGCTGGGGAATATAGCTGTTGTCCTCCTGGGTATGACTTGAAGCCGTCAGATCGTCCGAACCAACATTGCAATTATGATTTATAAGTTTACGGTGCCAGCAGCGCCGCGAACATGTAGCGAGCACGGTTTGAGTATCAGGAGGGCGCAGCGGGCAGTGCATGCGTTATGTGGGCATGCTCAATTGCCAAAGGCGAGTTTGGCGCAGTTACTGTGGTTCAGACGAGACAGGACACCCCATGTGTGGCAGCTGTTGCATGCATCTGCCCATGTGCGTGTTCTGGCATGTGCATGATGGTCTTCCTCCACTACTGCTTGAATTTCCAGCCATACATGACGTGCGCACAGTACGGCCGTTATTCCTCCTACTCCTTATGCATCATGGAACCCCGTTGGTTCGCAGGCACTTGTGCCAACGGACAACAGCAGCATGCGGCTCTGCAGCTGCCCTGCACCCATGCAGCCTTCCACAAGCTATGCACCTGCACCTGCTGTGCACCGTGTCCCTGCACCCGACCGGGCGCTCCCAAGGCGCCGTTTGACTTGCGTGCGGACCAGAGCTGCAGCCAGCGGTGCAGCTGCAGGTCTTGCAAGCTGGGAGGATGCTGCAACGAGGGGGGATGGTACCAGCACACCTGCAGCAGGGGACGCAGCTAGCCTTAGAGTGGCACCGCACTGGAAGGAGCAGATGGCGCGCGAGCCTGTGGGCAAGCGGCGGGTGCTCCAGCGGTAATTGAGCATGAGCAAGTGTGGCTTCAGCATGGGGGGGATGGCTATAAAAAGTGGTTGAACTGAGTGGGCTCTTCGGAGGTCGTGGGGTTGGGCCATGGATGCAACCCAGACCCACCTGAATTGTGTCCTTGATTTGGAGGCATGAACACCTCTTCTCTCAATGGGTCTGGCCACACCTGCTGTGACAGGTACTGCGAGACATTGGTGCTCATCAACGCGCTGGAGCCCGCCATGGTGGCGTGCAGTGATGCAGAGCTCAAGGGCAAGACAGGTGTGCTGCCGTGGCGTGGCATGGATTGTGTAATCCCCTGCTCGCCTCAGCTCTAGCACGAGCATTGTGCGTGGAGGCATGCCCAGGGGCACAGAGTTCTGTGTTTTGTGTTTGGCACGCGCCTCCTTGTGTCGCAGCATGAGCATAGCAGCAGGAAGTGGGGATGCTGTGATGTGAGCTGGCATCTTGTCAGTGCGCATCATTCATGGTACAGCACTCGGTGAACAGCGTGTCTCTCATGCGCCTGCAGCCGAGTTCCGGGCGAGGCTGGTGGCAGGGGCAACGCTGGATGAGCTGCTGCCTGAGGTGTTTGCGGTGGTGCGGGAGGTGTCGCGGCGCGTGCTTGCCATGCGCCACTTTGACGCGCAGATGGTGGGCGGCATGGCACTGCACGAGGTGAGGCTGTGGACATGCCGTATGCTGCTGCTTCCTGCTGTTACAGTGCAAGTATGGTGTAGCGATACAACCTCCTGCCTTCTGCCGCTTCAAACGTGCGCAGCTCTCCCAAGTCGTAAGAGCAGCCGGGCCTGGGCTGGCTGTGTTGCTGTGCGTCTATACACATGTTGCAGTGCTTGTTTGTGACTGCGCCTGCCTGGAGCACCCTTTGAACTAGTGCAATGGGTTGATTGTCGTGCGGTAGGGGCGTGTGGCTGAGATGGCAACTGGAGAAGGGAAGACGCTGGTGGCCACGTTACCTGCTGTGCTGAATGCGCTGGTGCCAGGTAGGATGTCTGAGGCTGTCTTGTGGCTCTGACCCAGATCTGTGCTGGCCTTGCACTTGTAGTTCTTGCGCATACCAAGTTAATGTGGCCACTAGCTTGGCAACCATACGGGTGCTTGGCATGCTGGTGGGCGTGGCTGAGTAAACAAGTGCCTCACTGCCCTGATGTCTGCAGGTTCACATGTGCATGTGGTGACTGTCAACGACTATCTGGCAGCTCGTGATGCTGAGTCGTGAGTGTCTGTGGTGCTGCACTGTGTCGATCGTCATCCAATCCCTGGCTGGTGTCCTGCAACTTGACACATGACTGTGCAGCCTGTTGTGCCGTCTGGTCCTGTTTCACCGACTGGGTGGCTGTGCACCGGTGCATGTGGCTGTCGGCAACTGCATGCAGCATGGGCAAGATCTACAACTTCCTGGGCCTGTCCTGCGCGGCTGTGAACGGCAACATGTCCACACAACAGTTCCAGAAGGCATTCGCGGCAGACATCACATATGTGACAGCACAGCAGCTGGGGTTCGCGTACCTCCGCGACAACACGGCTGTCTCTGTGTCTGACCTGGTGGGTGCGCAACGCCCTCTACATCAAATGTGCTTTGTTCAGGTGTTTAAAGCATGAGCATCACTGTGCACTAGGCCTAGCCTAAGTTCCATGCTGACTCGGGTGCTCCGTACATGCCTTGCCTTGGCTTGGGACACATTTTCTTGCGCGTCAACAGATACCATGCTGACAAGGCACATGCAGCTGCTGACCCCTTTCGTGGCGTATTTTCATGGCTGACACGTACTGCACATTGCCTACACTAGCACAGGTGCTGCCTGAGAAGCTGGAGTATGCCATTATTGATGAGGCAGACTCCATCCTCATTGACGAGTCACGCAATCCGCTCATCATCTCCCTCCCCCTCGCACAGAACGAGCGCAACGTCCTGCTGGTGGACAAGGTGGGGCGTGCTGGCAGCTGTGGCCTTCATGAGCTAGGTTGCCCAGTGCTTCCTGCCGGCGCATGCACTGCTGTTTTTCTTCAACTTGCAGCAGCTGCCGACTGTGAAACTCCAGGCTCGCCGTTCTGTAGGCTGGCACCTTCCCCCCCACCTCCCCACCCCTCAAACCCATCTCTACCCCCACTGCTACCACACATTTGCATACCATCTTTTTGCGAGTCACTTGATTTGCGCCAGCCCTCAACCTGTGCTGCAGGTGGTGCGGCCGATCTGGGAGGAGCAGGATGAGCACCTGAAGGAGACAGAGGCGAAGATCAAGCACTCTTATGAGGCACAGTATGGGGGCCTCAATGCGATGGGCGAGCACATGTGGCAGGTGATGGAGCTGGAGATTGCAGCGGACAAGGAGTTGGTGCGCAAGAAATATTTCAAGGTGATCATCTGCTGGCCTCCTCCTCTCCTACCTTGGTTACCCTGTGTTCCTTATTGACTGGTTTCCTGCTTGTGCTGGGCGTCCTGACCTGATTCGTACATGGCAGCGCACGACGTGCGCGTGTGACACTGCACCCCATACTTTGCTGCGTTTTTTATGTTGCAATGTTCTGTAGCAGCAGCTGCACCAGCATTGCATGATCAGACGGGACCTTTGTGCAGTCTTGCTGAGTGTGGCCTGCAAACTGTCTCCTAATCTAATCTAACCAATGCATATGCCTCTGGCAGGTGGACCAACGTGCACACGTCGTGGTGCCCAGCAACTACTTTTTGGAACGGCTGCTCAAAGGGCTTAGTGAGTATCACAGCTTGCAGTGCCCGTCGGCATAAGTTCCGTTGCTGTTGTTGAGCTCTTGACGTCTTGCGTGTGGCATAACGTCGTGTGTGCATCCATGGTCTTTTGTCTGGACTGATCGGACATCATGTTTTGAATCAGTTGTGCTTCATTGGTCAGGCCTGTTGCAGTCAATGGTTGCATGCTTCTGGATGCCTCCGCTGCTCAGAGTGGTGTGCCTGTGTTCCAGCCTGCTGCATGTTTCTCAGTCTTGTGCACCCACCTCCCTTGTGTGCAGTCGCTGAGGGCGTGCGGTTTGCGGCTGCTGACGCACGCGGGGAGCCACCCTGCATCACGGATCTTTATGAGGACCCTGCATGCTGGGGCCAGCTGGCCAACATTGCGTTGCAGGTAGCAGCCTGGCCCCCATGTGGCATGTGGCATGTGGCATGCTTGCTGCAGTCCAACAAGTGCGTCATCCACTGTGATGGAGGTGTGCAGGAGATCTTGCATGGCATGTGCGCGATCCATGTCTGCTGGTGCAAGACACAAGGCACCTCTCTGCACACCGCACCCAGGCATACGAGCTGTACAAATGTGGCAAGCAATACATCGTGAAGGACGGCGCAGTGGTGCTGGTTGATGAGAGCACCGGCCGGTTGCGTGACATCACGCGCTGGCAGCACGGCTTGCACCAAGTGCGTGGTGCCCCAAACATCTGTGTGGCTTGTGCATGTGTGCGCGCCCTCGGGTGCATGTGGCTCGTCTTCGCAATGGCGACAGCATCAGATGGTCGGGCATGTGCTCATCCTCCTGCCTGCCACGTGCAAGGCAGCATACCAGCAGTGCGTGTGTCAATGCGTGGTGTGGTTATCAGTAGCTGTCACCCAACCCTTTGTCTCCGTCTCCCGGTTGGGTGTGTATGCTGCAGGCTGTGGAGGCCAAGGAGCGCGTGGCTATTAAAGAGGATGCGCTGTCCACTGCCACCATCACGTTCCAAGTCTTCTTCCGCTTCTACACCAAGCTGGCTGGCATGACGGGGACGGCTGCGCCCTCAGCGGCTGAGTTCTACGAGTTGTATGGCTTGCCGGTACGCAGCCAGAGTGCTTGAGTGCTGGTTCTGTTCTCGCACCTAAGCAACTTTCAACAAGCAGATTCCTGACAGCCTGCTTCCTGAAAGCCTGCTGTCAGGTCACGCATGTATGTTGAGGGTGCTCGCTCACTCCACACATACCGTACATCTTAGTTTCTCTAACTCACAGCATGCATGCACCTCTTGCTGCATCAAGCTTTGCAGCTTCGCCCTGCCCTCCGCGCGCTGCAGGTTGTGCAAGTGCCCACGCATCGACCGCGCATCCGTGTGGACACACCGTCCCGCCTGTACTTCGACCCAGTACAGCGGGACAACATGCTGTGTGCACTCGTCCAGCACTGCTGGCGGCAGGGCAGGTGGGGTGGTCTACTTCAGGCCATGGATTATCTTGACGCATGCAATCAGGCTTGCATGTGACGTCTATCCATGTGGATGGCATGTCCACGTGCGGTATCGCTGCCGCAGCATCACCTCCACTGCCCTAATGATTTGCACCCCTCTCATGACGGGCTGCTGGTTTCCTGCTGCTGCACTGTCTAGGCCCATGCTGATTGGCACCAGTAACGTACAGGAGTCGGAGCGTGTGGCGATGGTGCTGCGCGTTATGTTTGGCAGCTTAAACGAGGACCTAGGGGGCGCGACGTACATGGAGCGTACGGCTGCAATCCAAGTGCTCAACGCGCGTCCTGACAAGGTTCGCACTCAACACCCTCTGGCATACCGCATGTGGATAGGACACGGGGGCATCACTCCCCTGGACCATCCGTGCAACGCTCCCTGCCACTGTCATGTTTGCCTGGCACCCGTGTCCATGCACCGCGTGCTGTACATGTGCCTCATAGGTCCGGTTTGAGAGCCAGGTGGTCGCCCAAGCAGGCCTGCCGGCTGCGATCACCATCGCCACCAACATGGCCGGCCGTGGCACAGACATCATCCTGGGTGGCTCTCCCCAGGGCCTGACTCGGCTGGTGATGCAGCGCCTGGTGTACCGGCACATCATGGCAGGTGGGTGCAGCTGCCGATGAGCTGGTATGCAGCTGCGTGGGGATGCTCCACGTCTGGTGGCACCTTACAACAGCTCTTTGATGCTTAATTGTTATAAGGGTATGGAGCAGGGTTGTTCCGTGTGCGTCATGCGCTCTGGCATGTCGTGCTGCTGACCGCAGATGAAGACGCGGCAGTGGTGCCACCGCTGCCACTCCAGCTGGCACGTGGTCCTCTGGGCCTGATCGACCAAGAGAATTTGTCAGATGTGATGAGTGCAGGCATCCGCGCCGTCCAGGCAGGCATGCCATACGATGTGCAGAAGGAGCTGCTTGGGGTCATTGCACTCGCACACATGACGCTGGGCGCGGACCGCAAGAAGGCGGCAGGCAGCAATAGCAGTAGCTATAATGGTAATGGCAGCAGCGGTGGCAGTAGCAATTACAGCGCCAACGGCTCTGCCAGCGGCGCAATTGGCAGCACGGTGGGTGCAGGTAGCACCAGCAAGTGGGTAGACACAAATGGTGCATCTACGTCCATCAACAACGGTGTCAGCAAGAGCAATGCAGGAGACGTCGCATCAAGCAGTAGAAGCCAGACGCCCCTCACATTTGACGAGTGCGAGCAACTTCTTTCATGGGTCATGGACCAAGCCTATGTGCTGCGGAGGGAGGCATATGAGCGCATCCGGTAAGTGTCAGGGGCTGTGTCCTGATGCGTGTATAACACCTGCTGGCCACGCCATGGTGGGCGGGGTTGCCGCCTTTGTCAGTTTGGTCACTGCAGAGCTGAGCCATATTTTCAGCAATTCACGCGTCCTGTTCCTCCCTGTTGGTTCGTGTGCTGTGCTGTCATGCAGCGCCCGATTTGGCGGCCGTCTGCACCAGCTTGAGTTTGGGGCGTGCATCAAGGGGGAGCTGGATGAGGTTGTGAGGGAGAAGGCACATGAGCTGGACACGGCACCGCAGGGCCAGCGATTTGCTGTCAAGGCAGCCCTGTTCTTGTGGGCGTGGCTCGACCGCCTGTGTGCACGGTGCGTCATGGGGTCGGCAGTGGCTGGGTGCGAGGGAGCAAGGTGCTGATGTTCCCTCTGCACTCACTCTATGCATGTCTTGTGGACTGGACCATTGATGCACAGCATGGTGCACGGCCTCGCACGCACTGCGCTCATCCTGCTGCTGCACAACGGCGTCATGGCCGTGTATGAACCAGAGCGTGTGAGCTCTTATCTCTGTTCCTTTGTAATGCGCATGGGCCTCAGTGGGCATGATACATGCGCGCACCATGCTGCAGGTGGGGTGAGGAGGTGCGTGCCGTGGGCGGGCTGCTGGTGGTGGGCACCTCAGTGCAAGAGTCGCCACGCGTGGAGCTGCAGCTGCGCGGCCGGGCAGGCCGGCAGGGGGACCCGGGCGAGACTATCATGCTGTATGATGTCACGGACCCGTACATCGCGATATACAACCAGCAGGGTGCGTACTGCGCTGCAGCACCTTGCTCCGTGACATCCCTGCACACGGGGTTGCTGCTGTTGGCTCACGCTGGCACTCACAACACTGCACATGAGATGCTGTGGCCTGGCCATGCATTGACTCTACATCGCCCGCCGGGTGACTGGATCCATGGTTCTGTTGTGCATGCCTTCCTGTGGCCACCTGCAGGCATGTTCCAGGCTGTCGCGCAGCTGGACGCAGCGACCGGCGGGGCCACGTACATCGATGGGCCCTTGCTGAACAGTCTGGTGGGCCAGACGCAGCGCAGCATACAGTCCATGCACTCCAACTCACGCCTGGAGGTGTGTGCCCCTGTGTGCACCTGGCTGTGTGGACTGCCGCCTTGTGCCCCACTGTGGTTGTCAAGCTTACACCCATGCGTACAGCAAGGATTCTCTGCTGGGCAGCTGCTGCGAGGTTGCACGAGCCAGGCGACATGTGTGTCAGGGCAGAAGAGCGGCCCTGCACAGACTGTGCATGTCTCCTGTGCCGACCCAGGCTGCTTGTGGTTTGTGTGCTGCAGATGCTGCGGTACGATGAGATCATGGAGGAGTACCGCGGCTCGGTGTATGCACTGCGGCGGCTGCTGCTACACGGGACACCCGCCCAGCGCACGCAGGTGTGGGCCGCAGCGATGCAAGCATCTTAGCATGACCTGCATCTGCACATGGTGCCTAACAACTGGGATGCCCTTGCTGGTGGGGCGTTTGCATAGATGCGTGAGCCTTCTGTAGCTGGATGCACCACAAGGACCACAAGAAGGATGGCGGAGCCTCAGAATTCACTGCATTGGTCCGTGTACACTGCGCTGTGCGTTGTGTAGGTCTTCTACATGTTCTTCCAGGCATGGGTGGACGCGGCCGTGGAAGGAGCGCTGGGGGATGGCTCCCAGTCACCAGCTGAATGGCTGAAGCTGAGCGTGCCGCTCTCCTCGCTGCCTCCAGGCGTGGCATCGCTGCTGTCCACAGGGGACGGCACTGGCGGCAGCAGCCAGCAGCGTGTGAGCCCACTGGAGGTGGTCACAGGCAAGCTCGTTGCGCTGGTGAACCCGCCAGGGCGCGTGGGGCGCGTCAAATGGGAGTTCAAGAATGTCAAGGTAAGCGCAGCTGCCCGCCACGCCGTGCCACTCCTGGTGTGTTCGCCTCTTGCAGTGTTCCATGAGTACAGTTGCAGGCGCTGTTGGCCGCCAACGGTTCTGCCACTGCACTTGCCTGCCCCACTTGTGATGCGGCTGCAGGATGGTGTGGTCCAGGACGCAGGCCTGCGATCATTTCTGCAGCTGGCGGGTGTGCTGCAGCCATCGACGCCCTCGTCTGAACCCAGCCCCGTGGGGCCCCAAGCGCTGTCCATGGCCGTGGACTTTGAGCCGGTGGAGGTGCTGACTCAGCAGCAGATGGCAGACCTCGCGGCTTTCATCACTGATGCAAGCAGCAAGCAGGCAGCAGGGGGCCTGCTGGGTGGCTTTGCGCGCCGGCCAGCTGTGCTGCCATGGCCCCAGCCGCATGGGGAGCTGCGCGCAAAGCAGCGCCTGGCCATTGCCACCCACGCACAGCTGTACGGGTTCGGCCCAGGTGCAGTGGACGGGGTGGAGGCGGCGCAGATCATCGGTGCTGCTGCACACGTGCTGGGGCCAGGCGCCGTCGCTGCTGCCGCGCAGAGGCCGCAGTTGCGTGGTGCACATGCTGCCAAGGTGAGCTGAACGTCTTGTGGGTCACAGCGCGCGGTGCAGCTGCTCAGCTTTGGCTGTGACTGCTGGTGCGGCAGTGCGCAATGCTGGCCATGCACCAGTCCTTAGGCCTGCACGATTCTGCTGTCATACGTGATGTGCTGTTGGGCCGCCGTGCCGCTGCGCCTTGAACAGCCACACCCTGCGGCTGGGCCATGCTGCTGCCATGATGTTGTTGCGCTGCAGGTAGCGGCGGTGCGGGATTACCTGGGCCTGTGCCTCATCCACGCGTATGAGGCGCGCCGTGCGGCTGCTGTGGCGTCCCTGCTGGCGGCAGACGCAGCACCCACGGACCGCGACGCAGCCGAGCTGGTGAGCCATGACCCACCTGTGTGCGGTGGGCAGGCGTACACATCTCGCAACTGCATGATTGTCATGTTCATGCCTCTGCGCGCTCCCTTCGCCAATTTCAAAGCTGCAGCCACATGCTGCGCATCCAGTGCTCGGTTACGCGCAGTCAAGCAGCAACCTTCCTTCAATGTCCTGCCTGTACCGCAGCTGGCGGCGTACGAGCGCGAGGTCGTGATCCTTGCACTGGATGCGGCGTGGAGCGTGTTCCTGGAGCAAGTGGAGCTGCTGAAGAAGAGTGTGTTTGTGAAGGTGTGTCGTGGCTGCACCCCTGACGCTGTGATATGTAGGTGCATTGAAGCTAAGCAGCAACACAGCAGCAGCAGCTAAGCAGCAGCTAAGCAGCAACACACACAGCTCACAGCTTTTGAACAAGCCTGAGTGGAACCACTTGTATGCTCCTTTGCCCCGCGCAGTCATACGTGGCTGCCTCCCCCTTGTCAGAGTTCAGGCTTGATGCCAACCGTACATTTTTGGCCATGTTGGGGACGTTCCGCGAGGCAGCAGTTGAACGCGTCATCGTGCCGGATTTGTCTGTGAGCACACCAATTGACGAGGTGGAGCCAAGCGTGCCCCCGGCCACAGCACCCAAGGCTGATGCGGCGGTGGCCGGGCATGCAGGGCAAGGATGGGCTGAGGTGCCCAGCGTGCCTGTGACTGGGAGCGGTGCCGCAAACGGCAGTGGCAGTTCACCTGTGCCGGTGCAGCCTGTGCCGGCATAACGCATGGCAGTGTGAGCAGGGAATGAGAGCTACCTTCAGTTTTCTGGTTCAGTTGAGCAGATGGTGCGCAGGGCGGATGGCAGTGTTGCCACACCTCAAAGCACAAGAGTGAACCATGTGGCTGTAGCTGGCAGTAGGCAGGATGGAATATGCAAGTGTATTAACAGATGCTTGCAGCGTGTATGTTATGTTTTGCCAGCGCAAAACTCGGCTTTGGTGATGTGATGGGTGTACACAAACAAACCACCAACCAACATTCTTCAAAGCATCATGCCTGAACACAATGAAGCAGCATGCCAGGGCCGGTATGTGCCCGGGTACGGCTTCACACCTGCACAGTTGTACTGCTGTACCGCCTAGTCATGATGACATGGGATCCGAAGAAGGCTGAGTCCGATCGAATGTCAACGGTAATGAGGATGTGATCATGCGCTTCCACTTAGAGTGGGCGCTGCTCGTATGGTCCACAATTTGCGCCAGGAATGGCGCGCACGGCCTGAGCACAAGAGCGGGCAAGCCGCATGGAGTGCGTGGGCGTTGTGATCCGAAACGATTCTTGCTCGACGATGCAGAAGCGCAGGTGCATCTGAACACATTCTACAACTCGGGAGACAGGAACTGTGAAATCTTGCGCCGCACATGTGTAAATCCGTGGGGCCACTGTGACAGATGTCAACTGTTGCATGGAGACATGGCACAACGCTCTGCTACAGGGAGGCTTCCAACTCTCCATGGCATGCGTTGGTAGCATGAAGCACTAGCCGCATGGTGAGCTGACCTCTGCTGCTCCACCTGCAAAACCGCAGCGGATTGCAAAGTCCGCCATGGGCCTCATGCCGTACCGATTCATTGAGGTGCGGGTTAGCAACAGCTGTCGCAACACCGACTTGGCACGGTTGCATGCCAATGTGGTGTCATTCCTTTTAAAACGGCAAAAGTCTGCATGATGCCGGAGCAAGGACAGCCAGGGTCCCGGTTGAGAGGGAGGATGAAGGTGCAAAGGCTGGATCTCAGATCACTACCGGCATGGCAAACTCAAGCCCCAGGATGAGGTGTACGGCACAGCACACCGCATGTTCCGTGAGTTGGGACATGCTACCCTGTGCTGTGTGCGCGCTGTGCAGCCAATCACAATGCCCCAGCTCTGGCAGGTGGAATTCCAATTGAGCAGATATGTTGGGTGAGGGATGCAGCCATGACCCTCTGTGCATAATTCCTTCTTGCCCGGCTCTGCATTGTACTGCCTGGTGCTGTGCAGAGCCCACTGCACGGCTGGCCAGCCGAGACGAGCTTGATGAGGCCATGCGGTTCGCAGCAGCAGCAGGGGCCGGCACAGCCAACAGCACAGCAGATGGGTACCAGCACCCCGTGTTCTCCCAGTGTGTCCTGCCGTACATCATGTTCTCCAATTTCCCATCAAACTTTGGGGAATTCATTGTGCGCAGCGTGCTGTGGACGTATTTCATGCAGGTATGTGGCTGGCAAGGTCATTGATGAATGCCTGCGTGATCCATTCCAGCCCACACGTGCTATGGCAAACAGCCGGGATGCTCATGCATCCAATTGCTGCGCGCTTTGCATGGATCCACACTGCCCATGTGTGCAGAATGGCAGCCTCACACCGCCTCTCTTCGACAGGCATGTGACAATTGTTCAGGCAACGGTGGGTGGTTTGCCGTTGGCACAATGGCAGAGGAACCTGCTGCAGCATTTCACACTCCACAGGCCACTGTCATGGGCTGCCTTCACTGCACCTGGCGCTGTTTTTGGTGCAGCATCAGGGCACAGGACAGCTGCAGCCACTGGTGCAAGTGCAGGCCAGAGCGGTGCAGCGCATCATGCACATGGCGCAGCTGGGGCAAGGCTGAACGAGCTGGGGCAGGCAGCAGGATGGAGGCATCAGTTCAGCCACAGCGGAAGCTGGCTCAAGGGGGAAGGGGCAGGGGGGCAGGGGGGCAGGGGGGCAGGCACAGTGCCTGGCCGCATGGAAGATGCCGGTGGGCAGCAACTGCTGGGTCATGCAAGGCAGTGCTACGAGCGCATGCTGGTCTGCACCTTTGTGGGAGGCAGGTGCGTGAGCATGCAACACTCATGGCTCCCCGCTTCATGTCTAGCCTGGGGTGAGCCATGTGTCTATGCCTGATTACGCGCCACATGTGGCTGTCCCGCGGTTCATGCCCAACAGTCAACATGCACTTGTTTACTGTCCACAGCTACCCGCGCATGTCAGACGCTGCTGCGTACATCGCCTCCTTCTACAAGCACCGTGCTGGCAGTGCCACACACGGCAGTACGCCAGCACCCTCACCTGCCGCTGCAGTGTGGCACAGCCAGGGGCAGCGCGGTGTACTGCGGGTGCTGTTTGAGGACCGTGGTGCACAGCGTGCGCGCCTGATACTGGGGCTGCAAGAGTTGCTGGAGGCATGCAACACAATGTCAGAGTCAGGCTGGGGGCAGGCACTAAGGGGCCCTGGGGGCATGAGGATGGCGACGCGCGTGGAGTGCCGCGCGCACACGTTTGGAGTGGGTATGACGCAGGGCTGCGGATCACCACTTCCTGTCTGTTTTGCTGTCAGTGTATTGTACTGCTGCAGGAGCTCACTGCTGACTTGTACTGCGGTACTGCCTGCAGGACCTGGTGCGTGACATCTCAGTGGTGCAGGCAGCTGACGTGATGCTGGCGCCTCATGGCGCCGGCATTGTGAATGCGGTGAGGGAGAGTGATGGCCGCATGCAGCGCAGGCGTTGTGCTGCGTGGTGGTGTGATGGTGTCGTGCAGTCATGCCACCAGCTGAAGTCCGTGTGAAGTGCTGGCTCTCCCAAACAATCTCCTGGCACATGCTGCATTGTTGTGCCCATCCTGGTTCTCTAAAAGGTGTAGAGCCCCCCTCCAAGGACACATCCTAACATCACGTGCCTCCATGCATTGCCGTCGGTGTGTATGTCATGTTCCTGCGCACGGTTACCATGAGCATTGCAGTTGTTCCTGCCACCGGGTGCCTCGCTTGTCGAGCTGCGCGCCAAGGGTTTTGGCACGCAGATGCGCTGGCTGGCAGATGGGTGCGCATCAATAATTCGTTTTCATGTTTTGCGTCCAGTGCCAGTCATGTACATGCCCTGGTTGTCTGAGCTATGACAAAAAGCAAGGGGTGAGGCGGCCATGTCGAGTTGGTCTTGACTGTTTGTCAGATGGGGATGGTTGCGCTTGGCTGATGTTGCTCAGTGGTCAATGGTCACAGTTCCTTGGGCCTGTTTCTCATCAGATGCCGTTGCCGTTGTCTATGCTTGCCTGCATGTGGTGGCCCCAGGTCTGCAAGTGAAACAACCACCGCCCCTTCTGCTGGTTCCTCAACTTTGAGGCGGATGATGCATGGACGCCTGGGCTCTGGGAGAATCTCAATGTGCGTCACAGAACAAGGCAGTGGCTTCACTGCATACCACGCTGCAGCTGCCCGAAACACTTGTCTGGTTGTCAGTGTTGTCAGGTGGCGGGTGCCCACTCTGCCACTTACAAGTCCCTGTGCACTGCTGCCTCTACATGTGCCACAGGATGCGTACCTACCCCTGGACTTGAAAATGCGTGACCGCCACAGCCAGGTCACAATCGATGATCTGAAGTTCATCCTGGGAAAGGTTTGTCGAGGAGAAACTGCCCTGCATGTGACAGAGCTTCCATGCTTTGGATGCTGTGGCATTGGCCATACAGGCCCAATGGTCCTGAGATGTGCATACAGAGTCATTGTGGTCCGCACAGATCGCCTGCACACTGGGGGGCTCATGCTGTTGTGCCACGCTGCGGCACAGATCTCTTCTGTTGCAAAAAGCCCGTCATTATATGTTCCCTTGTTTGAAACTGGTCGTACCGCATTCACACTGCACGGCAGGGGCGTGATCACGTACTCCAAGGATGTACCGCCCTCGCCACCATCACCAGCGGCACGCGCACCGCACTGAGAAGAGCAGCAGCTGCAGCCACGCACGCCATCAGCAGATCCCGGCCAACAGGATTGAACCAGTGACGCTGGCGTCAACATGGTGCATAGGCGGCGCCTGCATCCCTCAAAGGTTGCATCGTCCTACAGCATGCCCAGACATGATGCCAGGCAAAACTAGTTGATATAAGGAGAAAGATAAGTAGATGATCTGATGCAAGGCTGCGCTATCGAAGCCCTGTCATATCAGGTTCATCTTAGGGCTATGCGGCAGTTAGGTCTTTGATCTATGTTACAGCTGCTCCGACGTGCATAAGAAGCACTGCCGAAAAGATGGGCTTGAAAACTGTGCGATGTCCTCAGCTGCCTCATGGCTTGGCGGCCAGGGTTACGATATTGGCATTTGAAGCTACCAGCGATGCTGCAGCATCATCAGGTGCTGGTTTTGCAGGAAGCAAGCATGCAGGTCGACTCGATGTGGCAGCGCCAAAACCCTGAACCTCCCATTTACGCCGATCCTTCCTCTCTGATGAACCTGCAGCATGTACAACTGGAGATATGGAGTTTGGCATGTCCTCAGCCGTGACCAATGCTGGCTTTGCATGGCAGCAAGGCGCATGGGCGAGTATGACAGCTGGCTTTCGCAGGCATGTGCCACCATATGTTCCTGGGTACGTGCTGATTTGCATTGCTACTTGTGGATGTGCCTGTTCACACTCAGCCTGGTGTGTATTCGGATGTCAGGGCCTGGTGCAGCTTCCATGGTTGAACCATCGCGCATTGGCATGTTGGATTCATGTTGCCTAGGGGACCACCAACAGGTGTTGGTAGCTGATGCACCCTGTGCGCACGCAGAGCACTGCTTCTGGCCAGCATCTCGAGTGGGCGGGATGGTGGCAGTGGTGGCAGTCGTCGCGGCCGCCGGGGTGCTGAGTGGCTGGCGGAGGAGCACGGGCGTGGCGGGGACACCACAGCCCTGGGCAGTAGCAGCGCTGGCGGCAGCGCAGTGGGTCCCCTGTCCAGGCCCACGTCCATGGCGGATGTGGGGAGTGATGTTGAGGACACCGTGGAGTCCACGGATCCTGTGGATGCTGATGGTGCACGGCTGGCGAAGCGTGATGTGGAGGTACACAAGCGTGGGGTGATGTGTGTGTGCCGCATGCACAGTTGTTCATGGGGGCTGCTTCGGTGTTGCAGCTCAGGGTCTCTTTGCCTGCAGCAAGCATGTGATGCATCAAGATGTGGGGTTCAAGTGAGCGGGATGCAGATATGCCCATGCTGCCTTGCCACCTGCTGCGCTCACGCCCCATCAGGTGTTCTGCTCCGCGTGCCGGCGGCCCACGGGGTTTGAGGAGGTGGATGATCTGGTGGAGTGCTGCGGGTGCCACCGCGTGTTCCACCGCGCCTGCTACAGCCGCGCCCATGCCAAGGTGTGCTGTTTGCTGCAGGGCTTGCCTGTTACGTTGTGACCACAGTGCCTGCCGGTCGCATCCGCCGGGTTTGCAAGCATGCTGCTTGTTGTGGCGGAGCCTTGGCCGTGACCCACACATCCCCACAAAGCACAGCAGCATACAATGTGCATCATGCGACAGCCCGGCATGACGTTCATGGTGTAGCTTGTGGCCCCAGGCTGAGCGGATACAGCTGCCAGGTGCACAGCATGCCACCTCGGATGAGCTGTGGTTCCATACAAACGCTTGCCGCTCGACGCACGCGACTCTGCGCAAGCTGTCAGCTGCTGGGGAGAAGGAGGTGTCGCTGCCCAGCAGCAAAGGCTGGCTGAGCTGGGGGATGGGCAGCAGCAGCAGCAGCAGTACCGCTACTGCCAGCAGTGGCGTCGCAGCTGAGGGTGCACAAAGCCAGGGGCAAGGGCAAGGGCAGGCAGTTGACCGGTGGCGGCTGGTGTGGAACGGAGCGGGCGCAAGCCGCAATGCAGCGGTGCGCCAGATCTCAATGGGCCAGGTGCGTGAGTAATTATAAACAAGAACCTGTAGCATATCCCATGACCATATCCTCATATGCTGGCCATGTCATGTGCCTATGGACCTGATCCCTCCTGTGCACCTAGCCATCGGCCAGATCTTCGTTTTCGGTAACCATTGACGCTGGCCGCAGTGCAAGAGCCTTTCGTGCTACATTTATGCTCCCTTAATGCCCATAGCGTAACTGCACGACAACATGCAAGTGAGGTGCTGTCAATCAGATACAATTTCTCCCCTTGTCGGCCGCAGATCTATAACGTGCTGTCTCAAAGCTTTGGATACAGTCTGGCTGACTACAAGTGAGGATGCATGGCATGTGACAGTTCTGTGCTCAGGGCTGCTTGGAGCTGGTGGGCGGCTGCATTAAGTCATACGTAGAGTGTATCTGCCGGCTGCTGTCAAACGCATGAACTGACAATGTCAGTTTCCTGCTCTGCCACCATGCGTCCACTGCAGCTCCTTTGACGCCGCGGTTCTGCTGCGGAGGGGCGGTACGCCAGCAGCAGCAGCAGTGCTGGATGTGTACGGCCCTGACGTTGCTGAGCTCTTCGTTGTTGCCACGCGCCAATCGCTCCGGCGCCAGGGTTGCTGCCGGCTGCTGGTGCGTGGCATCATCCTGCCCACTGCAGGATCTATGCTGCTCGCATGCTGCGGTGTGGAGTGCACTGTGTCGTACCTTGCTCATGTACTTCCGTGCTAGGGCCATAGGTCACGTGGTTGGCAGCTGTGGGACCATGGATGCTTCTTGCATGGATACAGCACAAGGTGGACACAAGCCATGCGTCAAAGCCTTGCCATCACACTGTCACGTTCAGATGAGGGAGCTGGCACTGGCACTGAACTCAGCTGGGGTCCAGCGGCTAGTGGTGTCTGTGGATGAAGACGATGCCGAGGCGGCTGCTCTGTGGTCCAAGTGAGATGCTCAGCAGCACCTTGTGCGCATTCATGTCACAGCGTGGATATTTGTGTGACTGCATTCATACCTGTCGGCGTGCACACATGGGCGTGATGATTGCATGCCTGCAACAACATGATATGCAGGTTTGGGTTTGCACCGCTGGAGGCAACCACACTGCGCCAGCTGCGCTGGACACTGCCTGCTTTCAGCAAGGAGGCCACCAAAGGCACAGTGTACTATGGGCAGGAGCTGACACGCGGCAAGGGGCTGCTTGCTGGGTGATCGACGAGCACGGGTACATACCTAGGCGCACGCTCTGTGCTATGCGCGAATTTCTTGGTTGCTGCAGTCATGTTGCGTCCTCCAATCACTAACCCCCCTACTCGAACTTAGGCCACCAACTGCCACTGGCACCAGGTATGAAGTTGACGCTGCATGCTTTGCAACCCATTACAACTCCAATGCAGCTTCGTGCAACGCTCACCTTAAGAACCTGCAAGTTGGAACTCTGAGGTTCACTGAGCGCGCAGCTGGTTTGGGTGCCGTGGTGCAAGTGATCAATCTGCTCATGAGGTCTTCCCGGTACTTACACAAGCCTGGTGTTTCTTGTAAATCTATACGCATGCAAGCCAGTGAATTCCTGGGCATCAGCGTTGTGGAGTGTCAGCTCGTGCGTCCAAGGTAGTAGAGTAGGCCTGTACTCTGACACAATGGCGCACGATCATGCGAGCAGAACAAAGTTAGAGTTTGGTAGATCATCAAGAGCATCCCCAGCTGTTTGACGCAATCCTCTTCCTCATGCCTCACACTGCAGGACAGATCGTGACAGGCACGTGGTTCATCGCACCTCCAGGTCCCACTGAAAATAATTGTTCTTTCTCAATTATTCTGGTATTGCACCGTCTTACGGCTTCGCTGTTAACAGGATGGGCAAGCGCAAGAAGCAGCAGGAGACTGTCAAGGATGAACCATCTGACGCTAAAGCAGATCAAGATGCATCACTGGAGCCAGGCCAGGAAGCAGCCCGGGGGCAGCACGATGCTGCGCCAGCACATGAAGGTCTCACGGAAATTGAGCTGGAGCGGGCCCGGCTGATGGCGCGTAATAGAGCTAGGATGCTGGCCCTCGGTATTCCGTTGGCGATTGATACACTCTCCAAGCTGACAGTCAGGTGGATGAGAGCACCAGGCATCTTTTGCTGGGGTTCTGTTTGCTATGCCAAGCTGCTGAGCACAGGGCCTGTGAAGCATCGCCGCACAGCATGCATGGCACGCCCAATGCCAGGAACATGCATGACCGAGACAAGAGCTGTGCATGCAGCATGATGCTGTCTGTCCATGCTGCGCCCTGGCCTTCACCATGCAGTACGGCCCCGGCCAAGGCGTCGCACGTGGCGCGCACCACAGGCCCCAAGCCACCTGCACAGCCCACCCGCCACAGCAAGCGGCTCAAGGGGGAGGCTGTGGAAGGGGCTGGAGAGCTGGGGGAGGAGGAGGAGGGAGAGGAAGACCCCGAGCTGGCACAGTTTGTGGTGGATGGGCGATGCCCCCGGTACGCACTGCATCATCACAGGTGTCAGCGGCAGCAGCAGCAGTGGATCAGCAGCGGTGACAGCGGCGCTGTAGGGATGGAGGTGGAGGCGGATAGGGTCCGAGTGCCAATCTGCTGGCCATGCCTCCAGCAACCCAGACTGAGCACAACATGCATCCTTACACTGCTCAGACGCACATGTGCAATGCAACTCTGCATTTGACCACGGAAGACAGCATGGGCGGACCCCCAAGACTTCAGCTTCACAGTGCAGGATTAACACGCAGTTGCAGTGCCTAACTTTCACAGAGCTGCTCCTGCACGCCTGCCGTGGTGTGCCCAGGTGTGGCAAGGCCATGTCCCGAGGTCACGCGAAGCACTTGGAGACATGCACAGGCCCACCTGCCACAGTGCCCCTGGTGCTGACGGAGGAGGAGCTGCGTGCCCAGGTGTGTGCATCCATGGGTGTGTGGGTGTGACTGTGCACATGTGTGGGAGCCTTCAGCTTTGGAGCCTTGTCCTTGGGGGCCACAAGCTTGCTGCTTGGGCTACACTCTGGCTACACCTCTGACAGTTCGTTTGATGCGCCCCATCCCCTTGCCACCCATGAATGCTCAGGCACCCTATGTTCCTGTTTCATCCCTGTGTTGAAGCGCGTGTGACGCATTCTGCCTCATGCTTGGGACCGCGTCAGATCCCCTTGCTTGCTCCTGACAGGCTGAGATGATGCGGGAAAAGGAGAATGAGAAGCTGGCAGCACTTGAGTTGGAGGGCCTGGTGGACTACACAACAGAGCATGCGCTGTAGGTTGGGTGGTTGGGTGGCAGGTTGTTGCTGTGCTGTTTACAGACCCTCTGCATGTCACCCTCAAACAAATCAACTGTAAACACAACCATGCCTCAGACCTATGCACTTTTTACATAGACATTACGCTTTGGTGGGAGATCAGCTCATGGTCTGGTGGAACATGCTGGCTGGGTTGTCGCGCTGTTCTTGCACCCTTTGACCAACATGAATCGTTCGTGTGATTGTGTTCCCACTGCTCATGCGGCCCCAGCTTCATTGTGATTGGCTCTACAGGCAACCACTACCAGGTCAAGCTAACGGATGTGGGGCACAAGTGCCAGTAAGTGAAGCGCTGCTTGGGCACTGGCAGTGCGGTGTCTGGCTGCGCAGATGGTTGGGCTTTCTGCCCAGGCACTGACCATGGCAAGCAGCTGCACTCTTTAATGCTTGCCAGCTTGCTTGCTCCAAGTGTTGGATCTGGATGCGTTAGGACTCTGTTTGTGCAGCATATATGCAGCAAGCAGAGCGGCTGCATGCCAAAGTACACCTGCAACCCTTATCATTCACCTGCATGCCTGTGGTGGACGGTGCAGGTGCATTGACCACCGCATCCGCAAGCACGACTGCAAGCACATCCGTCTCATCCTTTCAGCACTGGGCTGCGACAAGGAGCCCATCAGCTGGCGGCAGGTTGTAGGGGTCCATGCATCAGCTTTGTTCATGGCAGTGCCGATGTTAGAAGTTGGGGTCCTGGCAGGACCCAGGGGGCACACACCCAGACCCACCAGGCATATGTAGGTCACGCTCGCTGTCGGAGGGTGCCGGTACCATCAACGAAGGCAGCGCCGCGCTGCTGCACGGCATGCCTGACTGACAAACTCACTGATTGACTTCCTCAAATGCTGTCTGGCTGCACATGCAGGGTGTGGACAGGAAGTTCCTGGTGGGGGCGGGCGGCGCTGTGCAGCCTGCACCAGCGTCACCGACGCCTGCTGCAGGTGGCAAAGGAAGCAAGGCAGCAGGCAACGGTGCCACAGCAGGTAGAAGAGGCCAGGCTGCACGTGTTGGAGCTGCAGAGAAGCAAGGAGGCAGTGAGGCAGATCCACAGAAGGGTCCAGGTGAGGGGGAGGTGGCGAAGCCGCAGAAGGAGAAAGCAGGTGGGAATAAGGCAGGGCGCAAGGCAAAGCAGCGGTCATAGAGCAAGACCTGCGAATGAGCAGTGATGGTCTCTGCAGCTCTGGGTTCAATGTCTTCAGGCTAGCTGTTAGTGGGTCGCATCTGTTGTAGCTGCTCGTACTGCACAAGCGCACGGTGAGAGCATTAAGCAGCATGAGTACAAATCGTAAGCATCCAGGTCAGGAGCATGTATGAAGTTGAACTGGAATCTCTGTCATTGTGTTTCAAGTTGAGGGAGTTGTTGGTGTCCTTGCTGTTCAATGAGCAGTGATACGTTGCTGTCAGGTTGCTGGTTGGTGCATAACACATGTATGGTCCATACTGGACTTACAAAGCCAGCAAGGCTGTTGATGCACAAGGTCATTTGTCCATCGTTGAAGGCAGCGCACTGCATGTTTCAGCAGTGCCACATACATCCATGCCCCCTCCATTGTCAACCCACAATTCCTGCCAAGCTATGCTCTTGGTGTAACAAGGTGGTACAACTTGCACTAGCAGAAGGAACAGCACATGGTGTGCAACAAAAACAGCAACAGAATGTCAGCAAACATGCTTGAATGATGGTACAAAGCAAATGGTACAACCGGGAACGTGGAAAACGCTTGCAGAAGGGAAATGGCCCAACGCATGTATGCTGTTCATGAACATGCGCAATGCAGGTGAACGCAGTGCCACGTGCAGCAGAGAGGAAACATACATCATTGCGTTTCCATGCAATCCACGAAGAAAAAAAGCACAGAAAACAACACCTTCATGTATTGCATGTGTGTCAGTTGTCAGGCCTCTCGAGCAGCAATGCTCACAGCGAAACGGCCATGAAGTCTGGTCTGGCACTAAGGCCCGACGCTACCCTTTAGCCACACCTGAAGTTCCTTGAAGCTGAGCAGCACAGCATGGGCCATACTGCGCACAGAAGCAGACCCCACACGTCACCCAGGCACACCTGCCATGTACCCCACAATGTCCTCCTCCTCCCACACCACCTGTGCCTGCCCTGTGGCCTCCCTCTCCCCGGGCCCAACCTCATCCTTGACAAGGCTCCCGGCCACACCATGTGCACCGAGTACACATGCACCCAGCAGCACCAGCCCCCCGCCCCACGTGCCCCAGCACCTCAACCCTCCCTCTTGCACAGCCCCAGCCCCCTGGTAGCTTGCATGGCTTGCATACCTCGCATGGCCACCTATGGCATGGTGGCTCAGGGGTGCTGATACAGCCAGGGCCCCTGTCAAGTGCTGTGCGGCCGCCTTGAGCAGAGCTGTGGGCGTGAGCGCACCAGACTGCCGTGCGCCCTGCAATGCAGCTGCAGTGCGCGCGGCGCCCGCTGCCAGGCCGCTCGCTGCGCGCCGTGCTCCCATGCAGGCGGCGGCCAGCAGCGCAGCCAGTGCCGCCAGGGGCTGCGGGAGGGGATGTGGCACGCATGGAGATCGGAGACGCAAGGCACCAACAAAGTAATCAAGTAAAGTAATGTGCGGACATGCAGATGAGAGGCCCGCACAAACGGCGGATACAGAGAGCAGGCAACTGGGTCATGTTAAAAGCAGGCCAGTGCGGTGCAGTGCGGTGCCATGCAGAACATCGTGACGCCAGTGTTCAGCACGTGGTGTCAAGGGGCTTCCAGGCATCCTGGTCTCACTCTAAAGCTGTTGTAAACCAAGGTCCCCTGTTCACATGGCTACGCAGTGGGCATCACCTGCAGCAGCAAGGCCACTCCGAGCACGACCGCAAGCAGCCGCATGCATACGCGTGCAAGGTCAGGGCGCGAAAACACCACCTCCGCTGCCACACCAATGTCAGGGGCGCGCAGCAGGTACACCTGCACATACCCCAGCACAAACAGGCAACACAGCACAGGTTGGTACGCAGCTCGTGCATGGCGTTTCAACCAGCTTGGCCCATGATCAACCCCACCTGGGGCCGTGAAGCTGACGATGTTTGCATCGTGTTTTGAGAGGCATATCAGCACTAATGTGCACGGTGCTGTGAACGTCAGGGTATGAGCTTGCAGGCACTGGGCAGCCAGCGGTTGATACGAGCTCAACACCTCTGAGCCATACCCTTCAGACCATCCCACCCGCACCCCCCAACCCCACACCGCTGCCCCCCAGCCCAACCCCACCTCCCCGGTGATGCCACACTTCAGGCGCGCCACCACGTCGCAGCTTGTGCACAGCTCAAAGCCCGGCCCCTCACGGGCGGCCACAAGCTCACCGCCCACACGTGCCACGCGCGAGCCCCACACCCTGGTGCACACCACAAGGCAGGCAGAATGGAACATGGGGTCTAGATATGTGGGCACCACCGCAGCTTTGCCGCGTCGTGCGTGAGTGCAGCACACTCGGGCAAACATCACGCCAAAGACACACCCCAGCAGCTGCCGTCCCACCTGCAGTCGTGGTTGTTGATCACAAAGACATGGGTCACTGTGAGCGCCGCCGCGCGGGGGTGCGTGCGTGTGGCGGCAGTGGGCGCCAGCCGCAGGGATGCCCGCAGTCCGCCCAGGGCTGGGTCCCCTTTGTCCACCACACCCACACCCCGCTCCCACACGCGCGGACTGCACACAGAGCACGCGGGCAGGGTGATCGCCTGCCGCCTCTTGCAATCAGCACAACATTGTGTGCAGGCCGTGCGTGCTATGATGCAATCAGGCCTTTGTGACATTGTGTAGAGCAGGGCCTCAGCAAGCACCCGTCTATGGTACATGTCTACATGACAACAGAGCAGCAGCACCCTCACACATCACAACTCGGACACTCGCACCTGTGCGCTGCCTGCGCCTCAAGCGTGCGCCAGCAGCAGTCACGCCACACGTGGGCCTCCAGCGTGAAGGTCACGGGGCCATGACCACCACCATCCCCTCGTAGCGCTGCTGCACCGCTCAAAGTGTGCGGAGGTACTGCTGCTACTGCCGGCGTGTGTGCTGGAGGTATCACAGGCAGTGCTTGAGCAGCTGGCCCAGTGCTGTGCAGCGTGTGGACCTCCTGCTGCGGTGGCTCCTGCTGCTCCTCAATGGTGCGCTGTGCTTGTGACTGCGATGACGTGGAGGTGGCCAACTGAACGTCAGGCCTGCCATGGGCTTCAGGTTGTAAGCCTCGCGCAACCGACGCAGGCGGAGGCGCGCGCGAGAGTGACCCTGCCTGCAACATTGTGTGAGGAACTGCTGCAGGAGGAGGTGCGGGGAGTGCCAGTGACAGGGGGCGCAACGTGATGGAGGTGGGGGTGGTGCAGAGCGCATGGTATGTACGAGGGTGGCATGGCGGCACCGGCCGTGCAAATGACCATTCATCCCGTGCTGCTGTTGCTGCCCGCAGCCGCTGCTGCTGCATCGCGGCGGCTGTGGCCAGGGCCACTGCCTCGGCATCTGACGCTCCTGATCCTGGTGCTGTGGTAGATGGCCCCAGGAAGCTGTGCGTGCTGGTATCACCTGCACTCACATGACTGCCAACTGCTTGCAGCTGCAGCTGTGCCCATTGAGAAATGGTGCTCACGGAGGCCGAGGCGGACAGTCCTGTGGGCGGGGCTGCTGCATGTCCTGCCTGCCCTCTGCCTGCTGCGGCCAGGAAGTCATCCTGAGATGTCTCTCTACCCCGCATGATCATGTGTGTGCTGCTCCCAGCCCCAGCTGCTGACATGTGGGAATGCTGTGACGTGGCAGCCCACGCGCCCAGGAGCAGGTGTTGCAGCACGAAAACTGCCAGCAATTCAGAGTACGCGTGAGCGTCCAGGAATCTGCTGACGATGTCCCCAAAAACCCTTGTGTGAACAGCACCTCAAGTAGCACGCAAGGGCAAGACGTTTGACATGCACCTCACGGCGGCATACCCCGCGCCGGTGGGCTAATGAATTAATGTCATCCTTGCTATGGCATCAGAATTCCAACATGACAAAATCCGGTACAGTGCAGCGAATGAGTTAAACTCCGAGTTCAATTATGATAGCTCCCGAATGATTGGTACCCCTCAACCAAGTACTGCCCAAAACCAAGGCAAGGCTGCACTGCCATCTGGTTAAACGGATCCGCATGCAGAGCTGCACAGCACATGAAAAGAAATGTGTGGGATCACACAATGCTTGAAGTGAGTTTCTTTTTCGCTCGCTGTGCATCTGTCTAGCTCTGTGGTACTGCTTTGAATCTCTAGCAGTAATGCTGCAAGGTGCATTGCCGCGATGAATGTCCATGAATGTCTCGAGAGAACCAGCGACAGGTGTCACATCGTCCACCTACTGGACAATACAACAGCGCCCAGTAGCTTGCACCAACATACCTTGCTCCGTAGCAGGCAGCACCAGCCAAACAGCAGCCCAGAGCATGAGGACACACGGTGACAAAGATCAATGTATTACCAGCACATGCACCCTTGTGCTGTCGCAGCACGTGGTACTGGCTGGCATAATGTCAAGAGGCAATGTCATCATTTGCAGCGGACATGCCCCGAGCGGTCCTGCATGTCAGCTCCAGTGCCAGCTGTCACATGGGCAGTGGTGGCACCTCCAACAGCTGCTTTCCCACGCCCTGCCACCTGTTCCTGGCCACCGCCCACACCGCTGGGGGCTGTCTTGGCAGCGGCTGCCATGCCAGAGGTGGAGGTCGAGGTGGTGCGGGTGTTGGAGCGTGTTGACCTGGCCTCTGTGGGCCCGCGCCGCCCCGCAGGGTGCAGGCGCCCCTCATACTGTTTCCAGCGCTCTTCAAAGTCAGCCAGCGCAGGCCAGTACTGCGCCTGTACCTCACACACCTGTATGCGGGGACATGTGCGGTTGTGAGTTGGAAGGCACAGCCTGCAGGACAGGCACACTCGCTCTCACATGCTTCCAGTACAGGCATGCTCAGTCTCACTGGCTCACATGCCCCAACACACTCCCATCACCGAGCTACTCATACCTGCCGGAGCGTTTTGATGGCATCCCCACTCGGCCACAGAGCTTCATCTGCACCCAGCACCAGGCATGGTGCATCCGACGGCTCAGCACTGCGCGCGGCTGCCGCCATAGCCGCCCGCTCCTTGGCGCTCTTCTTCCAAGGCTTGTCGCTGCCTGCACCTGACCCTCTGTTGCCATTCTCTGGCTGCTGTCCGCCTGCCTGCACCTGGCCTGCACCCTGGTCCACACCAGGCACTGCCCGCCCCGCAGCCGGTGAGGAAGCTGCAGGTGAGGGTGCGGCTGCAGGTGCAGAGGAGGATGGGGCGGATACACCGGTGCCTGCACCAGCCCTTGCTTCCTCCATTTCTCCCAGCAGGGCGCGCACACACGCTGCAGCACATGCCGCCGTGACCCTGGCACGCAATGAGGCAGACAGTGTGATCCATACATGAGCCAAACATGAAGCATGTTTAACGTGCATCAACTACTGAATGCTGATGAGGTGCTGTGCAACTACAGGCACATCAACCGCTGTTTAGGTCTGTGGCCTACTGAGTTGTTGCTGCCGTGCATCATAGCCACAGCTTGCACGCAAACCATATGTGTGTCCAACCGACGGGACAGGTGTGTACCGTGTGTTGTACCCTCCCTCCAGCGCCAGCACGATGCGGCCATTGGCATACTTCATCAGTCGCCGCGTCATGGCTGCATACCCCTGCGGAGCCGCATGGGGTGGGAGCCGAAGGCAGCAGGGTCAGATGAAATGTATGGTGGTGGGTGGAAGGGCAGCACTGACGTGTCTGGCACCGCAAGCATGACCGAGACGTCTTGACAAATGCAGTACCTCAGGCAACAAGTTGCAACCGCCAAGAGGGTCTCCACGTGCGGCATCGTAGCCGGCAGCCACCTGCACAGGGACAAGGTGCAAGTAGGGGATGTGCCGCTGGTACCTCAGGAAATCATTCAGGATGGCAGCCCAAGCATCGGCGCCAGCTGTGTATCATAGTAACTGCAGACCAGGTGTGATTGAGCAACCACCAGCCAGTACCTCCACTTACAATGACCAGCTGCGGGTCGAATGCGGTCAACACGGGCTCGACGATGAGCTCAAATGCGGCCTGTGACCACGCACACACAAGGCTGTGCATGTCACACACATACAGGTGACGAAAATTTTGTCGGCTCCTTAGTCATCGTCTTACGGCCCTGCTGGCTGCACGCCACATATTCTCCTGATGCCATGCGGCTGGTACATACGTGATTTTGCGTCACTGTTCTGATGGTGAGATGCCATGTCAATCTTTGCTCATGTTGCAGCAGCAGCAAGGCCGCACCGCATAGTCTGCGTCTCCCATGCCCTTCTTGATCCAGGGGATATTGACATTGAAGCCCTCACCTTCTCCGGCCCCAACCTACAGTTGCACCAGGTATGATGTAACGCTAAGCAACAGCACAGAACCAGCGGCAGGAGCAAGAATGTATGAGAATGCAAATTGATGATAAATGGCATACAAATGATACAATCCAACACAATCATGAAGTTGTATGCCTCACCTCATCCACAAAGCCTGCATTGTAAGGGTAAAAGTTCTTGGGATGCCTGCAAGCAACTTTGCAAGGTATCACAATTCACGACCCTGTGCACCTGTCCAATCCTGCACAGAAGATGTACAGATGCACATGGCGACGCGGACCTCACATCTGAGCTGTTCACGGTCAGCATCCGCTATTGGCTGTTGATTGCAGCAGAATGCAATTGCTCCTCCTTGCTCATGACCTGCATGAGCCTGCATTGAGCTGCATCAAGTGGCCTGCACAGCACAAACTGCGATCACCCAGCATTGACATGCACGACAGCTGTGCACGCACCTGTGCAGCGAGATGTACAGCACGCGCGGGTCATACCACAGAACGTTCTGGATGCCATTGCCATGGTGCACGTCCCAGTCCAACACAAGCACTCGCTGCACGCCTGCACAACACAAAGTCAGCGTGGCATGGTTCCACGATTTCACACCTCTTCAATTTGGTTGCTGTATGGCACTGGTGTACAGCAATGATAAGGCACAGATACATGCGAGCCCATGCGGTGCCCTCTGCAGGACAAGCGGCACCCACTCTCGTCGAGCAGCGCCACGCGCGCTGCGATGGCGCAGTTGTTGAAGAAGCAGAAGCCTTGTGCGCGCTCGCACTCAGCATGATGCCCTGGGCACCGGAGCACACCGCACAGCGCGCAAAGTGTTGGCCCCATAGTCCATACACAAACGGGCGCAAGCAACCGGCTGTACAGGTTATCCAAGGATTGCATGAGCTGCTGGACAGTATCTTGCAGGGCAGCATGTTGCTCTCATCTGGCAGACGCACTGACCAGGGGGCCGAACCACTGCCAGTGCGTGTTGTACTGTGCCTGACAGTACCGCCTGCACAGCAGCCACGCAGCAGCCAGCAGCCATGCGAGCCGCCGCCGCCGTGTCCTTGCACACATAAAGGTCAGCGCCCTGCCAGGCGGGCAGGACAACAAAACGAGATCAAGCGACGCAGGCAGGGAGCAAGGGCAGGGCCACATCCATGCCAACACAATGGAGAAGAGTGGCCAGGGAGCATGTACATAACAGTCACAAAGGATCAGCGTGCCTTCGCCTGTACTGAGTCATGTGTGCCGGGTGCCTGAGCTCATCCATGTCACACGGGGGCTGAGCAGGAAAGGGCAATAAATGTGCACCACCTACATAGTTGATGTATGGCTCGTCCTTCTGGTCTGCTCCCCGTGACTCATACAGCGTGTCCACCTGCAGGGAAGGGCAGTGCAGCCAGTAAAGGGCCCACCTACCAAGAGTGATGATCAACGTCTGGAGTGTGAACGCACCCAGTGCATGCCATCACAGCCGCGTTGCGCGTGCCAGCCCCGCCATCGAAGATGTCATGGACATCCAGGACGCTGCAGCAATCAGCGACATTGACAGAACATCATACCTTAGTGATGTGCTCTGCGTCATGTGCCAGCAGCAGATGCTCATCACTGGCTGGTCGGCCAGGTAGTGCCCAGCAGCGGGCCAGCAGCCCCTCTTGCTCCAGGTGGGCGGCGACAGCAGTGATGCGCGCGGGGTGCTCTGCGTGTGCTGCAGGGCCAACGCAAAAGACGGGCTGGGGCAGCTGGTTTACAGCAGAGCATTGGAAACAGCATGCCCAAACAGCAAGCTCGGTGGCGGCAGGATGATCAGCAGAGACCAGCTCCGCTTCAGGCAAAAAGAAACCGCTGGGAGGGGCCGGAACTCACTGGGACCCTTGTGCAGCTCCATGGACCCATCATACAGCAGCCCCACAGAATGGTCGTTGGCAAGAGGCGTGGCCGGTGCCGTGACCTGGGACACCCATGTGCGTGGTGCGTGGTGGTGATGGTGGTGCTGCTGCTCCTCGCTGTCGCTGGAGGAGGCTGAGGAGGAGGAGGAGGGAGAGGAGGAGGAGGGGGCTTGTGGTGAGCAGGACGCATTGGAGGAGGGGGTGGTGGCATGGGAGCCAACACGTCCAGTGGTCCCACTGGGTGGCGGTGCAGCAGCTGTTGTGGCAGTGGCAGCTGATGACGAGCCAGGGGCAGGGGGGGCTCCTTTACCAGCCCTAGCGCCAGATCCTGGCTGAGGCGCAGCTGCTGGTGTAGGTGCAGGGTGTGGCTTGGATGCAGTTGGGGGGCCAGAGGATTGACCAGGGGAAGGCCTGCAGGTGGGAGAGCTGTGCGCCTGGGCTGTACCACCAGCCTGGGCTGTGCCTCCAGCATGTACCATGTTCCGTGTTGCTGTGCTGGCAGCATTCGGGACCCGTGCAACTGTTGCTGAGCTGGCGTTTGTTTGCTGCTGCACGTCCTGCGCAGCCCTTGGTTTCATGCGTGCAGGGGCTTCTGAGGCTGTGGCCAGGCGGCTGGTGACCTCGTCCTCGTCGTCCTCTGCACCAAGCCGCTCGTCACATTTCAGCATGGCACTGGTCACGGAACCCTGCAGTCAAGGCCCGGAGCGTGGTCGGTGGCAATGGAGGAGTAAAAGAGCATTAGAGCACACAGCGTGTGCATGGCAACAGCAGGCAGCCTGACATGGAGCGCATGCCTGAGCCAAGAAATCTGTTGCAGTCATGGGCTGTCGGATGCAGCCATGCACGGCAAGTTGGAATGTCACCTGCTGTTTGCTCTCGCTCTCAAGGTTGCCCTCATGCGCCATCAATGATATGGACATGTTGTCGGCAGCCTGGGCTCCAGCTTGATGCGCCATAGGGCAGCTGCTTGAAGAGGACCACCCAGCAGGGGAAGGCGGGAAGTGATGAGCTGCACGTCAGAGCTAACTCTGTATGCACACGCGCTTAGCGTGAAATCAGGTGCAAATGTGCATGTACCAGCACCTGCCACAGATCAGCATGCCTTGATATACATTTCTGATGGAGGACCTGAACGCAGTTTGCTGCTTTACGGCTCAAGGCCATCATCCTTCGTCAACAATTCTCACAGGTCAAAGAGTATTTTCAGGAGAAGGGTAAGCAGCCGACCGCGCGCAGCATGCTGCATTAAACCTGATTTTGCAGGGGACGGACAATAGCAAGCATTCTTTGACACCAAACCCTCAAAATGTTGTTGTCTACACGCACGCCCACGATTGTGGGAGCCACTAAACAGAAACCCACGCCGCTAGTGAGCGGACTTGGCACTCGTCTTCCATACTTCTCGATTGGGAGATCCGCGCCTCTTTGCAGCCCAGCACCTGCACCACTGGGGCACAACACTGGAACAACATTAATCCCGCAAGCTTCCTCAGGCGTAAGTGCAGGGTGGGCGAATCTCTCTCCTTTGCGATTTTTGGGCTGGGCCTCGCTAGGCGAGCCCCGCATCCATTGGCGGACGCTGTGCATGCACTACCGCTTTGAGTACAGCTTGGGGACGGGAAAACCAACATCGCACACAACTGCGTTAAAGTGCTCATCTTATACGCGATGCCCATCGTCATGTATTTCATGCAGCTGACGGATGCTGTACCTGAAGGCTCTGGCCGTGGCGGGCTCAAGGTTCGTGTATCTTTCAGGCACCCACCTAGCACACGCACTGTGCATGCTCCAACGCCAGCCCATGGCCTGAATCCTGCAAGCTAACTGTGGCATGATGTGGCATCATGTTCTATCACTGTGCTCGAGACTGAGGTTAGCATGTGCGCATGATTGTGAAATGCTGCGCAGCTGCTGGTGGGGGTGCTGGTGGCGGTGCTGCTGGTCGCAGGGTACTTCATGATGCAGGCGCCCACCGCACTGCTGTGCTCGCCGGTGCGTGGCGGCGTCTGCATGCGCAGCACACAGGAATTCACAAGTGTGTACAGTGGCACGCAGCAGCAGCGATACCTGTTGAGTGCTGTGGCCTGCTCATTCCCACTTCCTCTCACAGGGCTCCCTTGCGCTTTCCATCGCTGATGCCTGCAAGCTGCCAGCTGCTGTCTACACGGCCACCCGACAGCAGGTGCAGTGACCACTGAGGATTTGCTTGCTCGTGTTGTCATCGAGTGTGAGAGAAGCATGGGGTACCACCGTTGTGTGGGATGGGGAGTACAGCAGTGCCACGCGCTTTCGAACGCGCCAAGTTGACCGCGATGGGTGCCATGGGCTGAGCGCACAATGGTAGCAGCATCACGGCACATTGTGGCTGCATTTGTATGTGTGCACAGGCGTGGGCCGCTGCTGCTGGTGTTGTCATGCTGCTGGTGACGGCACTGGGCCCTCTCCTGTCCAAGGGCGTGACTGCGCCAGTATCAGCTCCTGCCCCTGCTGCTTCGCGCGCCGGGACGCCCACACCCCCATCAGCTGAAGACACCGCCAAGGTCATTAAGGCAGCTGTTTCCAGCCTGCCAACTGCCCCCGCCCCAGCCAAACCTGCTCCAGCACCCGCCCCAGCCAAGCCTGCTCCAGCACCTGCCCCAGCCAAGGCAGCGTCGCCGGCGCCAGCAACCCCCAAGGCCCCTGAGGGCCCCAAGCCAGCAGCTGCCAAGGCACCAGAACCACCCAAGCCTGCGGTCAAGGCACCTGAGCCCCCTAAGGCCGCTGCACCGCCCCCCACCCCTGCTTCATCACCCCCACCTCCTGCACCTGCCAAGGCGCCTGAGCCTCTGAAGCCTGTATCTTCAAAGGCGCCTGAACCTCCAAAGCCTGTAACGGTCAAGGCACCTGAGCCTGTGCCTGCCAAGGCCCCCGAGCCCGCCAAGGCTGCACCTGCGCCCATGACAGCTCCAGCCACTGCTCCATCAGCTGCTAAGGGCAAGGACGGACTACCGTACAAGGTGCTGCCAGATGGTTCTGTGCTGTACAACTTCGATGGGTCAGCCCCGGTGCCTGATGTGTCCGTCCCCAAGATGCAGCTGATGGCAGACGAGGTGGGGTATAAGGCCGCACAGGCAGCCAGTGACAGCAGCAGCAGCAATGGGGCAGGCGGCGGTTTTGGCTGGCTGCCACCCTGGGCCAGCAGCCGCTCAGGCGGGCGCAATGAGGGTCGCAGCGCCCCCGGCACCTCCCCACCTCCTGCCGAACCGGCCCCTGCGCCCACCTCACCTGCCACCTCCAGGTCTGGTGGCCGCAATGAGGGCCGGGGTGCACCGGGCGGGGGCTCGCCCGCCCCTGCCGCTGCTGCAGTGGATGCCACTCCTGCCACTCCCAGCCTGGTCTCACGCCCAGGTGGTGCCTCGCGCTCTGTGTCGCCCTCCGCAACCGCATCTGCAGCAGCGGACACGGCATCCGCATCTGCAGCAGCCTCAGTGAGCTCCCGTCCCGGGGGCCGCGCGGGTGAGCGCACCAGCAGTCCCGCACCCGCGGCTGCATCCAAGGAGGCGGGCGCAGGTGCAAGCGAGGGGTCTGGCCGCATGCTGTCCGCGTCATTCCATGGCTCAATGGATGACGCACAGGCCAAGCCGTGGGCCAACCCGTCCAAGGTCGACTTCAAGGCGCCGGTTGTGTTTGCAGCTGCACTTGCATGGGCCACGACCGAGTTCTTCTCTTCCACATCCTCCTCTTCCAATGGTTCCAAGTGAAGCATGACAGCCCTGAACGGTTAAGCAGCCTTTTGCTGAGTTTTCAGGCAGATGTGGAGTGTGGGTGGCCGGTGATTGTGTTGAGGAGTGTTGCTGGTGTGCGTGTTGCTGGCAATGATAGGGTGCTGATGAGCTGCAATGTGAGGGTCAGGAACTGTACGCAGTGGCCCTGAGATGTGGCTACCGATGTTGTGGCTTGTGGCAGTGCGCGTGTTGAGTGCTGTGCCTTGTTCATATGGTGTTCTCTGCGGGTTGGTCATGGTCAGGTGGTGGTGGTGGTGGCGGCTGTGGTGACGGAGGCATGCATTCGTCTTGCCTCCCCTGGCAAAACTTCTTTCTTTGCATGCAGTGTGGTGTGTATACAGGGTGGCCAGAATTACTGGCAAGGTGTGATGCAAACACTGGAGAGAGCCCGCAGGGCGGGGGATTATTTTGAGGCTGCTGGTTGGGCTGCATCTGGTGCTTGCTATCGCTGCAGCTCTTAAGAACAGCCAGGCATGAGCCATTGATGGTGAGCATGAGCCACAGAGGCTCTTGCATTGCTTCCAGGATGAGGCATGCTGCTGGAGCTGCATGAGCTGCGGCGATACACGTGCTGGCGGTCGCGTGCTTGGACTCAACATCCGATGGAGAAGGCATGCGCGGATGGGATGATGCATTTGCAGAGCAGGAGCGCATTTTTGAAGTCATGGTTCACTCAGCGGTTGTCTGGGCTCTGCATTTTGCTGGATCAATGGAGCTTTTCCAAGCAGCTGGTGGTGGCGAGAACGCTGCTGCAACATGTGTGGAAGCACGGGACGTTCACAGCACCTGCAAGGATGTCAAGGCACAGCAGCATGTTTTGTTCGCTGATTGCATAGTGCATTTGCTGTGGTACCCGCAGCTTGCCTGCGCCCCACTGCGCCATGCGCTGCTCTGCAGGGAGTCCCTGCTAGGGATGGGGGTTGTCACCACCAAGCGCACAAGCAGGCTATGCCAGCAGGCAGGCCAACAGCTTCCGTTCTTTTTGGCTGGTTCAGTGCAGCTCCTGTGGAACATGCAAAGTGGTAAAGAGAGCAAGCCAATGACGTAAGGTATGTTCATGCGTGACAGCAGGTGGTGGCTGGAGATGCACATTTGACCGTTGCAACGATGGTCCAGTGTAAGAGTGCATGTGTAGACGAAAATGCTCGACAATCGCCAAGCAATGTCCACCTCACATAGGCACTGTTACAACTTACATGATGGTGGCACGCTCAAGTCATCTTCAACGTCTCATAGCCTACTTGTGGTGGTGGTGGTGTTGTTACAAAAGCCACAAGGTGCCAGGCAAGGCCCTATCGGCATTTGAGCAACTTAACAACTGGCCAGCGCATCAGTCCAAAATGCCGGATGGTATGAACTTTGCTAGCATTTCGTTCCTTCCACATTTCATTGGAGCCCTTAGATCTTTGTTCTGCAGCCCATCATAAAGGATATGCAAATTTCACTCAAACTGCAGCACAGTCTGACACCAAGACATCCACCCCCACCTCACAGCCCTCTTGTGGACTAGGCTCCCATTTGCTCCACGGCAACTCCATGGCAACTCCACGGCAACCGAATTCAGTTCTGCATCAGCATTCAACTCCCATGCTTAGCTCCAAGTTGCCTTGGAACCACAACCCACACACGACCAATCAGTCGTCCCAAGCACAGCCCCTACACAAGCGACCTGTGCAAAGCGCGGGCAAGGGATACCATGGGACCTACTAAAGCACCAGGAAAGTGGCACATGCCCTTGCACATGCTTTCCAAGACGGTGCACTGTCGAGAATCCTCTTAGCAGCCCATGGTTTCTGTTCATAGAACAGGTGTACAAGAGCAGCTTGCACGGTCTGTATGCCATGTGGCGCATGTCCCCGGCCACTCTGCAGCGCGACTGCTGCATCACAGCTGCCCGCAATCATAAGTGGTGTGGTCCAGAAAGTGAGAGGGTGAGAAGAGCGTGCTCACAAACAGATCGCGCGCCGCACACACCTGGGAGAGGGGGAGTCACAAGCATGTCAACATGCATGTTCCTTAATGGTCATGGTGTTTGGGTAAGGTGACATGAGCACATACACAATTGCATGGGCAGAGACGGATAACCCAAACAAATGCCAAGTTGCCAGTCAGTGCAACCCTGCGCTCCAGAAGCTCAATGGTACATGCCAAGTTGCAAACGTGCGACAGGTGTTTCCCTACCCCAGCACTGATCCACAAAGCAGGGTCGCATCCCGTCATGAAACTCACCGGAGGGAAGGGCATCTGTAGTGCTGCCCCCATGAGGTGTGACCGCACCGTCAGCGGCAGGCAGCGCGCACGCCGCCCCACCTCATACTGCCGCAGCTCGCCCTCAATGGCAGCCGCACGGACAGCGGCACTGCTGCTCTGACTGCCGCGCACCGCCCGCGCCACCGCGCGCCCCAGCTCCACCGCGTCCTCCAACGCCACACACCCGCCCTGCCCCAGGTTTGGGGTCATGGGGTGCGCAGCATCCCTGCCATACGCACAGCGCAAGCACCATGCCGTGTATTTGCCACATGGCCTGGCACAGATCTGGAACGCACCTGTAGATGTGTGCACTGGCGGTGCCCCAGCGGCAGGATAGGCAGCGGGCCATGCATCTGCATTTCCTGGCTGCAGGCCACTTATGATATACAACTCCATGACTCACCCAGCCAGTGTGATCAGGCCCCTGCCTGTGGGCCCCAGCGTCCACCTGTCCACCACACGACTACGTGAGATGGACTCAGCAGGTGTGGCCTGAATGGCCTTTTCCATGCCCCATGCCCAACCACGCACATAACTCGCTGCATCGGCCGCACGTGCAGCTGGGTTTGACGGCCCAGTCTCGGCCTGGGGCACGCAGTGTGCCGAGTGTGGTTTGCAGGAGCGATGATTGTTGTTGCCTTGGAGGGACAATGCGTGTGCATTGCAGGTTAATGCACGCTGCCTGAACAAAACAGTCAAGCTGCAGGGAATTGTTCCTTCTCCGCCCACCAAACTTATGGTTGGCCCCTTGCACCCTTGACTCATACCTCATCTGCATTGAAGCAGGTATACCAGTACACCTCCGTTTCGTTCAGTGGGTACAGCCCAGCACGCACACCCTGCCCCCAGATCTGGCGGATGGTGTCCCTTGGTAGGCCAATGGAGGTGATACCACCCGGCAGCTGCGCAACACCCCTGCACGAGTGGCAGGTCAGTAAGGCGGGAATGACAATAAACCCAAGAGTGCAGAGCAGCAGGCAGAGCACAGATCGCAGAAAAACAAATGCATGTGGGCTGGGCTTCCATGTGGTATCTTGACTGGAAAACGCGCAGGCTCCCATCAGGCTCCGGCATTTGGAAATGTTTATGAATCGCTGTGTTATGATTACTTCAATACGCACAGATTCTGCGGCTGATTCCATGATCCATGTGAGCACTGTGCGTGACCCCACCTGTACGCGGCGTACCCTGCGTAGCCAGGCCGTGGCAGCCCCAGGCCGGTGGCCACAGAGCTGCGTGCTCCATCTGCCCCAACCACCACTGCAGCCTCCAAAGATCCACCGCTGTCCAGCTCTACCTTCACCCAGGGCCCTGCCCCTGCCCCCTCTGCAGCTGTTGCTGCGAAGCTCTTGACCCGCGTATCATACGCGATGACGCCCGGGGGCAGGGCGGCAGCCAGGGCAGCCAGGAGCACTGCACGGCGCACACCTCGGAACTCAAGCGGCGAGGTTGGGGTGGCGGGCGGTGCGGCAGGTCGGTGTGCTGCAGCGTCTGTGTCGGCAAACCTGAATGCACGCAGGGTGCGGCCCGTGTCACGGACGAGCTCCACGCGGTCAAGCACCAGGGAGCCAGCCGGTGTGTTGCGCAGGGCATCACCCACCCCTAGCGCATCCAGTGCCCGCCATGCGTTGGCCCACAACCCAATCGCCGATCCCTCCCCACTGCTGGCTGACAGCTCAGACGACGGCGGCACACCCCCCGCTGCTGCTGCTGCTGCTGCTGCAGTGGAGGTTGGTGCTGGGCGCGCCTCCATCACACGTACTGGCACCCCTGCCCTGTGCAGAGCAAGCGCTGTGGCCAGCCCAGCAATCCCAGCACCCACCACCACAACTGGAGGCCCCATCCATTCACTGCTTGTGCTCAAGGCAGCAGCATGCACGCTGTAAGTTGGCCGGGCTGACCGCATGACCGGTGCTTTAGACGTGAGGCATGTGTTTGGACCTGTTTTGTGGCGTGTTGCTCGGTGGAAGCACGTTGCAGGCCACACACTGGCTGTTGCTCGAGACACCATGCCAGCATGTGGTGGTGCCTGCTTTGCATAGGGACTGTGCACGCCTGAGCCTGCACATGTGAGACGCAGGCATTTCCGCAACATGACCGCTGGCGTTGCGTCCTGTCATGTGGATGTCATCTTCCGGCAGTAGCATGTGCATGAGGAGTACTGAACCCGTGGGTGTTGTACTCACCCCTAAGGTCCAGATGCATAGTGCCTGAAGTGCCCACTGCGCTGCTTGTTGTTCTTTTCGGTTGAAATCAAGTTGGTTGTGATTGAACAACTTTATGATAATGCGACGGGATATGGACCCGAGATGATCCGGATCGTTAGATGAACGGCATAATAGGTGCGTCACTAATGGGCAATACTTTTCTCATCGGTACTCACCCTACGTTTTGCTCTGTGGGGTTTTTTGGACGCCTGCTCTTCAATCAAACCGAGCGCAATCCGCCTGGCGCTACCAGGCTGTAGGAAGTTGCTGATCTCTCACAGGCCCTAGCCGGCAGAATGCCAGGCGAAGCCGCAGCTGGCGCTGACCTTGAGGTCGACTTGAGCGCTGCAGCTGCTCCCCCCAAACAGGCTGAGCCTGCCCCCAGCCCCTCCACCAACGGCCACGCCAAGGATGCACCCGTTAAGGATGTAGAAGAGGAAGGGGAAGACGACGGTGAGGACGACGGCGAGGAGGAGGCGGAGGCTGAGGGGGGCGCAGCGGCGTCAGGAGAGAAGAAGAAGAAAAGTGAGGGTGCCCGCATGGAGCCGCATGGGGCTGCCATGGCACTGTGCACATCATGGATGGCAATGTGTGCGCAGCTCCTGCTGCCTGTGGCACGTTGAGGGATGTCTTTTATCCGCACGCTGCACACGACAATTGCTCGCAACTGCCTGCATGCTGTCTGTTGCCCTGCACTGGCTACTGCCAACAGAGAAAAAGAAGAAGAAGAAGAGCAAGGGTGCAGGCGCAGCTGCCGCCAGTGAGAATGGAGCAGCGGCTGCCACAAACAGCACAGCAGCAGCAGGGGCAGCCCAGAAGGCAGGTGGACCTGCACCTGTGCAGACCGACCCTCCAACCATCCCTGTGCGCCTGCTCTTCCCGGATGGGATCTTCCCCCAAGGCGAGATGTGCTCATACAAGGTGAGGGGCGGGCTATGGAGGTGGTTCTCTGCCAGCTCTCACCTCTCAGCAGCCAGGCCCAGCGACCAGGCCGGGTGGGCATGCGTGTACTGCAGTACGTCATGTACACACAGCATTGCGTGTCATGCTGGTTTCACGTTGGGGCTTCTAGCTTTTGACCTGCTCACACGGGCACTACAGCGCACAGCACGTTGCACAGCGCGCGTAGCTGCATGCACAGCAACCGTGCGAGATGAGCAACAGCAGCGCAACCCCCACGCACCCCACCCGCCCTCCACGCCATGCACAGGATGACAACCTGTGGCGCGAGACCAGCGCTGAGAAGCGCGAGCTGGAGCGGCTGAACAGCGACATGATCAACCATGTGCGGCAGGCGGCCGAGGTGCACCGGCAGGTGCGGGCGGTGGAGTGTGTGGGGTTGAGTGAGGCAGAGGTGGTCTAGGCCCAGGCCAAGGCCACACTGTAAGTGTACAAGTGCCCCGCCCCGCTTTGTGACTGTGAGGCCTTATTTTACTTTGTTGGCACACACTGACAGGTACGCAAGTACATGAAGTCCATCATCAAGCCCGGGATAGCGCTGTTTGACATGTGTGAGACGCTGGAGGCCACAGTTCGGCGGCTGATTGAGGAGAACGGGCTGGAGGCAGGTGTGTGCTGTCCTGCTGTGCTGCGCTTGGCTGGCTAGCGGATCGCGTCCAGAGCTGCAGGTGCTTAAGCATGCTGTTTCAGCAGCAACATGACCACCTGTGCTGCATACACTGCTTGTGACCATGCAAACAACATCATCGTTATTCCAATCTCCTCCAGGCATCGCGTTCCCCACCGGCTGCTCGCTCAACTATGTGGCCGCGCACTACACGCCCAATGCGGGTGACAAGACGGTGCTGGGGTATGATGATGTGATGAAGGTGGACTTCGGCACGCAGGTTGGTAGCAGGGCAGTGTGCGTTTGCAGGCAGTGTGCGCAGGCAGGCAGATTGCGCTGTGTTCATGCTGGATCTGCATGCTGAAAGGGTGCATAAGCCAACAGCATCAACTCCGACGCAGGCCACAGTTGACTTTCGGTACCCTCTTGCCATGTGGGGCTTCCCAGATGCGCTTGCCGTCACAGCTTCTGATGGTCTCCCCCCTCCACTCCCCTCACACCCCTCCTGTGACCATGCCGCTGGTGCACAGATCGGTGGACGCATCGTGGACTCCGCGTTCACTGTGCACTTCAACCCGCGCTACGACCCGCTGGTTCAGGCAGTCAAGGTGGGCGGGGTTGTTGCACACTGATCACACTGTACTGCTGTCCACTGTGTGGTTTGCAGTGCAGTACATGCTGCAGTACATGGTGACTCTGATCGCGTGGTAAACACAGTAGCAGAGGAGCTCACTCCTGTCATCCACCATGCCTGTCACTGTCCCCATTCCCCCTTGCCTCCCCTCCTGTTTCCGTCATGTGCACTCGTCTGTTGTACCTGCAGGAGGCCACCAACACTGGCGTGCGCGAGGCAGGCATTGACGTGCGGCTGTGCGACGTGGGCGCTGCGATCCAGGAGGTGGGCAGTTCATGCCCTTGAAGCCTGAGCATACGTGTGCAGGACGCAGGATTCCCCATGGGCTGCCGCCAACGGGATGAGCATTGCCTTGAGAATGAGGAAGGCAGCGAGCCTGGTGTTCATGTGGGATGCCGCCTGGCCTCATGCTGCCTTCCTCTTCATGGACGGGGTGAACATGGTTGCTTGTGCTTTGACGCACACTCGCCATGCAGGTGATGGAAAGCTACGAGGTGGAGCTGGACGGCAAGACGTACCAGGTGAAGAGCATACGCAACCTCAATGGCCACTCCATCGGGCCGTACCAGATTCATGCTGGCAAGAGCGTGCCCATCGTCAAGGTATGTGAGGGAGGGACACGTGTTGACTATGTGAGGTTCTTCACCAGTCGGCGTGCCTGCGGCAACTGGGCGGTGGCAGCTGGGCTTGAGGGAGGGGCATTGTACCCACAAGCCACATTCGCGTGGCAGGGGCACGCGCATACTGTTGCTATGGGCTGTCCACTTCACATGCACATGCCTGTACCTGCATGACACAGGGCGGCGAGGCGACTAAGATGGAGGAGGGCGAGTTCTTTGCAATTGAGACTTTTGGCTCCACTGGTGAGTTGTTTCTCCCAGCAACTGTGCTGCGTCCTTTTCATCGTGCAACAGCAGGTCCCTACGTGCAACTGCACACCTCTTGTCGTGCTTTTTTGCGTTCACTCTGGCTGTGCTGCTGCTGTGGCACAGGCAAGGGTTATGTGCGCGAGGACCTGGAGTGCTCCCACTACATGAAGAACTTTGATGTGGGCCACGTGCCGCTGCGCCTGCCACGTGCCAAGCAGCTGCTAGCAACCATTGACAAGCACTTTGGCACGCTCGCATTCTGCCGCCGCTTCCTGGACCGCCTGGGTGCGTGGGCCTGAAGGGCGGCTGGGGTCTGGTGCAGTTTGAGATTGTTCAGGCTTTGTGAAGAATGGGCGGGGGACTGTGGCTCACAGCTCGTGCTCCTGTTTTCCCAATGCATGCTCTAGTCACATCTCGAAGAAGTCATAACCGTGCCATTTCCCTGTACATGTTGTACTGCAGGTGAGCAGAAGTACCTGATGGCGCTGAAGAACCTGTGTGACGCGGGTGTGGTGGACCCCTACCCCCCGCTGTGCGACACCAAGGGCTGCTACACAGCACAGTTTGAGCACACCTTGTACCTGGGCCCCTGCAGGAAGGAGGTGCTGTCACGCGGGGATGACTATTGAGGGCCAGGAGCGCCAGCATCCACACGCTGCGCTGACACACTGATGGCAGCTCAAGGGGTGATGGCAGTTCCCTGCACAAGAGGGTGCTGCTGTCCGCTATCACAATCAAAGCGATGCTGGCTGAGAACCATGAGCACATAGAATGGCCAGCTGGGAAGGGAGAGGCGCATTTGGATATCGGCTATCTCGCAGCATGTGCATTTGGTTCCTGTTGGGGTTGCTGTGTGCATAACAAAGCGCCCAGCCTGCTGTTCAGGAATTGCTTGGAAATGCAGAGCCTAGCAGTTCACATGCCTGGGTGAGCGGGCGGGCATGGCAAGAAGTCAGCAGCCTGCGTGTGGTCATGTGTTACCAATTTGGAGGCAATTGTAATCCTGAGCAGCAGCCGAAGGATGCTGGTTGCAGATTGTGGAGATCCATGCTTTGGGCCAGAGATGTTGCATGCAGCAGCTTCCACGTCAGGTGCCCAGACGCACGTGAAGTGGGGCCAAGGCAACGAGTAGGTGAAGATGCGCGGGAATTGGCTGGTGAGCGGAGCAACGCTCAAAAACAGCAAAGATAAGAAAAATGCAACGAAAGAATGACCATCAGTGTACCTTCATTTTCAGCTTTCCTTTGCGGAAAGCATATGTCCAGCTAGGTGCCCAGCTGGGACGGGGTGCGGTCGAGGACCTTCGTCCCATCAGGGCCTGAAGACAGAAAGCGCTGAATATGCATGTGGTGACATTGGAAAGGTCTGAAATGATCCTTTAAAGATGATCCGTGCCTGCACGTCAATGCATTTTCTTAATTGAAAACTGCACTCTGGAGTTGCTGAGTTGTCCCAGGTGCTGCTTAACCAAATTGATAAACAAACGACAGCCTGGTTGTTTAAGGCTGCGGTTTCCCTGGGCACAACAACTTACAATGGTGCTGCCTCAACAATGGAGCTCGTGGCCATGAAAGCGGATGAGGTGGCGGATGCTGGAAATAAAAGCTGGGCTGACCCAGAGGAGCACCATGCACCAGCTCAAGAGGCCACACTGCAGGCGCAGCATCCGCGCCGGGCGTGGCCTGAAGCCCTTAAAAGCTTTTTCCGGGCAAGTAGTTGCTGCGCGCTGGGCAGTGGTGTGGAAGTCGTTTTGGCGCACGCTTTTGACGCATAGGGTAGCAACAACAAGCTGCATGCGGCAACGCTGCAACTGCATGATGCACCGTGCTTTACAAGTGTTTTGGTGCTGGGGAGAAGTGTTCATGCTTCGTCGATCAAGTACGCAAGTTGCACTGCCTGAGGGACGTGATGCAATCTACTGCGGCGCGATGCATGACATCCATGGACAAGTTGCCGGCAACAAAAAGCATGGCATACACAGTATATGTGCAAGCATGTGGAAAAAATGTGTGTGAACTGCCCAAGCCCGCGCTCAGCACCAACCATCATGCACTGTCACTGTTCAGTGTTACCAAGACACCAATGGAGTTTATAGGGTACAGCTGCCTCCATGCACGGTTACAGTGCATCCCCACCAGCACACACACATGGTTATGCTGGTGCACCATGTATGTGCATGACCGGAACTATAGAGCATACTCAAGGCATGCAGTGGGTGTATCATGACGCTGCATGCCCGCACAACATGGTGACGAGGGTGCTTGCATGATGATTGTGCACTTCGTAGTGGTTGATCAGGCAGCGTGCCTGCTGTGAATGCCGGTGACTGTACGGTGCCTGCTTGAATTTATCGCTGCCGTGCTTGGACTGCAGGTGAGAGGGCGGCTGGTGCTACAGGACCCCTGGATCCTCATCTTGCCTGTTGTTCTCATGCTGATTATGATGGGTAAGTGTATGGGCGGGCGCGATGCTGTGCTGGCACCTCACTTGAATTACACAGGTCGCGAATGGTACTATGCTGATAGTCATGTGCGCACCACGCACACGTCGTGCATAGCTGGGGACGCACATATCTAGAACGTCACTCCGCGGCCACGCAGCCATGCTGTACAATCGTGAGTGAGCTGTGAGGGCTGCGTGATGCGTGCTTGTTGCTCACACATCAGGCTTGGGCCTGTGGGGCGTGCTGGCGGCGGCAGACTCAACTGAGCGGCGCACTCGTGAGCGCGCCGAGTCTGACGCGCTGGCCACTGCTGAGAGCCTGCTCACTCAACTCAACGCGCTGTACCCGCCCATCATGACGCTGGTGGGTGTACAAGGGCTGGTGTGCAGGAACCACTGCTGCTGACAGTGGCTGTTGGTGCTGGTCTTCCAACCCACACGCGCACACACATGCACAATTACACATGCTGACTGGGATGTGGTGCACGTGACACTCTTGCCTGATTGCGGCACTGCTGCAGACCACACTTGCCAAGCTACACCCCACCAAAGCAGAGTTCACGCCCCGATGGCAGCCAGCGTGCACCAGCTCCATCAGCATGGTACGGTGGCGGGGAGCGCAGGCACAACTGGTGCTTTTGCCTGGGTTGTGTGGTCAGTAACCTGGATGGTTCCAGCATGTGGGTCACACGGGCTGCACACATCCATGTTGGGGACGCAGATGCCACTGGTCATATCCAAGGCAGCGCGGCGGCTGTGGATTGCACCCCTCAGCACCATCACATTCTTATTCAACACTACGCCAGGGCTGGACACGCGCGGCATACCAGTGCTCCAGTGAGTGCCATAGGGCACTGGGGGGCGTTTGAACAGAATGCGAAGCCGAGCTGCTGCATGCCAGCTTGCGTTCTGCGTCGTGGTGCTGACGGTGCGGGCTGTACAGACTGTGTGCACAGGACACAAGTGTGATTGCGCATCATCACAGCCAGTGCGGCGTCTACACCGGTGCTTGTATTCCGACGATTTGGGCACCCCGCGAACATCACAAGCACGTGCCCGTGTGGCAACTGCTTGCAATGTGGATCTGTACTGCATCTGACAGCTTGCACCGTCCCCATTACACCGCTTGTGCTGCAGGACTGATGACGAGATCCGCCAGTTTGCTTTCGAGCTGGTGGCAGCAGGCGCAGGCCCTGAGATCCTGCCCAATACACCGCAGGCGGCGGCACGCGAAGCGTCTGCTGCTGTGGGTGATGTGACCTGGGCGTGTTGGTGCATTGGGTGGTGCGGATCTGCGTAGCTGCGTCAAGCTGCGATGAATATCTGTTCACAAACAGCGTGCTGGCTGTCATTCTGCTGATGTGTGTACGCACATGATTGACAGGCAGCACGCCGCACTGAGCAGCATGTGTTGTGCTGACGATGTTGTATCTTACCAACGGCATGTGCATCACAGGGCAAGCTACTGGGTGATCAGTTCTTCCTGCGAGGGCCATACCCTGAGCTGGGTGCAACAAGGCGGCCAGTCACCATGTACGCAGGCGCTGGCGTGTTCCTGCCCACCAACAAGTGAGCGGCTATGCACAGGCCATCGGCAGCAATGTTTGCATCGCATAACACCTTGTGGACTGCATCTCATTGCTTGTTTTGCCTGTTCATCTGCCCGCAAACGTCTTGTACTGGCTGCTTGTGCTAACTACTTGCTGTTTGTTTTTTGTGTGTACGTTTCACTCTGGCTACTGCTGTGTGTGCCGCCACTTGACGTGTTGCGCGCAGTTCCAATGAGAATTGGGGGTGGAACAGCCTGTATCAGGACCAGGCCTGCGTGAATAAAACCACAAAGGAAAACTATTGCTATAACAATGTCACAGGCTACAAGCTGTGGGGTGCGTTGGGGTCCATACCTTGCTGCAGCTGCAGGATCCACCACAGCGTTGGACCGCACACGGTACTTGGTTGCGTGGTTAGGGTTTCCCTGCCCATGATCCGATCACTGACTTGTGCTGACTCAAACTCGTGCATCTAAACTCCGATGCCTTCCTCCGATGCCTTCCTCCAGGTATGGCCGCCATCACGTACGACCTGGAGCAGCTGGTGCAGACAAGCAGCATCACGCGCCTCACGTCCTCCGGCTACAAGTGGGCCACGTCCTCACGCACCGCATGCACGCTCACCATGTCTTGATGTGCTTATGCTGCCCATCCCAATCACGCTGTCGTCGTATTGACAAGTTTGCTGAGCATGGAGCACTTGGATAAGGTTTGGCTGCAAACATGTGGGATGTGGGCTGTGCCGTTGGGTTGCACTGTCTGCAGGTGGGCGCTGCGCAAGCCCATTGTGACACCCCCGTTCATGATCATTTCCACAAATGCGACACCCCCTCACACCATCGCATCATCAGAGGTGAGGTGTGCCCTAAGGGTGCCTGGCAATCCTACTGCCACAAGCAGGGTGGAGACCTTTTCTCCTGCGGTTCGCACGTCGATCTTTTACAGCTGCAAACCTGCAGTCAAGGCTTTGACAGCACATGCCAACGCTTAGTCAAATCATGCATTATGCTGCAGGTCGTGGGTGATGGTGAAGGCTGGGAGGCCAACTGGGACGCGTACGTGGCCAAAGGAGGGCCCCCACTGGGAGACAATCTGAAAGATCCTTATGCCATAACCATGAACCTTATGCACACACAGGTATGCTCAGCGTGCAACTGCATACGATCGTCCTGCATCCTGCTGTGTCGGTGCTTTCACGCCCACGCTCGACACACTGCAGTTGACCCCTGGCACTGCTCCAGTCCCATGTTCTATGCACCTGCAGCCATCGTCGACCTTGCGGTAATGGAAGTGTTGTGTGCTGCTGTGTGGCCGCTGCGCAGTGGGAGCTGCGCATAGAGCCTGAGTCTGGGTGGGCACCTGTATGGCGCGCCCCCCTCATTGCCGTGGTGGTGGTGGTCAGCGTGCTGGTGCCGCTGCTGCTGGCCGTGCTGCTGCTGTCACGGTGGGTGCGGGTGTGGGTACAGGATTGATGGATGGGGGGTGCATCAGGGTGATCATGGCCCATGTCTTCAAACCCAGGTGCAGGTGTGCCCACTGAGTTGACACCTGCCCGTGCATGTGGAGGTGCTGCCAGCTGCACTCACTGGCACGATGATGTGTCATGTTTGTGCATGCTTGCACCGATGTGCGCTTGCGGCCTCCTGAACACACAGTCAGCCAGCTTGCTCACACACCTAGTCCCTCACCCTCTCGCTCACCTGGCTTGCCGACTGTCGCAGGCGCCAGCACAAGCTGCTACTGGAGGCGCTTGTGCCGCGCAACGTCATCCGCCACCTGTGGCACCAGGGCCAGGTGTTTGACCGCCGGGGCGCAGGCGTGTACCTGGAGAATGGTGCGTGGAACCTAGTGCGGCACCTGATGCACATGCACGGTGCCAGAGCAAGGCGGGTGCTGTGCACTCCTGGTGTGTTTTGAGCACGACTGAGGCGGGCGGGCTGGAAGCCCTCTGGCCCACCACTTGACACCCCCACCCATGCAACTGACCAACTGACAAACCAACCAACAAATGGGTGCGGCCGACGTACCCACAGGCACTCCAGCTGCCAAGATGCTGGACCTCGTGACAGGGCTGCTTGAGGGGCGGCTGCCGTCGACACAGGACGCGCTGCTCGTGCGCACGGCCATCCTGCAGGTGTGCGCTGCCCCTGTATTATCACACACAGCGCCAAACGCCGCTGTTGTGGTTGTTGCTGGTGTCCTGTGTGCTTCAGGCTGAGGTACTAACACCTCTCTGGCCTGCGTTGCCCACATCGCTGCTGCTGCTACGTTGCTGGCCCTGCCCAACAGCGGCGTATGGTGTGACTGCCAGCAAGGGTGTTGGGCTCTGAACTGCGCAGAGATACTCACACGCGGTCTCACACTCTTTCACAGGCGTGGGACCTGTACCAGCCGGTGGGCGGGTGGCTGGAGGAGCAGCTTGCAGCTCAGGACCTTGATGTAAGTACTATTGCTGCTAATGCCGTAATGCTGCCTGGCGCAACACGCTGTTGCTTGCCACATGTGGCCTAGGGGGCAGCCCATGCAGCAAGCTTCTTTCTGGGAGCAGCAGCACTTCTTGGGTTTGCACAAACCGCACCATTTGGCGCTGCACCACCTCTCCCTCCCACCACACAGAATGACGTAACTAAGGCGCTGATCCACACACTTGGCGGGCTTCCATTGCGCTACAACAGCCCATCACTGCATGATCTCACCAACAGGTTCGTGGATGTGGCCGACTCTGCGCACTCATCAGCTGTGCTGTGGGCCCACGGCGCTGGCGGCACTGGCACTAGGCAACCCACTCAGGCCCAGTGCAGTTGCGGCCCCACACTGTAGCCCCCTACATCACCTGTCACAGTCACCACTGTCCTTCCTTGTTGTCATGCCGCGCCATGCCCCTGACGCTGATACTCGTGGCCCCGTGCGCCCACAACGTCACGCTCCACATGCCCCCTCACGCTCCCCGCACACGTGCGACGTGCGCCATCGCACCAGCACAGGTACGGCTCCGAGGACTCAAACCGCGACCGCGGCACACCCGGCTCCCGCTCCACAGACGGCACGCCTGACCACATGCACGCGCTGCACGCGCTCATCACAGGTGTGACACCTCATGTTGTGCCTCAGCTGTGCCCCACTCCAGTTGCTACCTGCGTGCTTGCATTGTGCTGCTTGCGTGCAGCAGGCAGTCCAGACGCTGCGTAGGCTCACACATGCACCCATGAGGTGCAAGTGCAGTGGTAGACAGCCATCCCCTGGCCTAGACCTAAACACAGCCTGCCCATCAGCATGCCAGTGCATTGGAGGGATTGGATGTCATGCGCAGGAGCATGCTGAGCACACGTGCATGTGACATGCAGGTGCTCATGATCTCACCGTGGAGCGCTCCTCTGTCCCTGGCCGGCCCATCGCACGCTCCCGCCATTCCAGCTCCGGAACCTCGCCCCATGTGGGCGGTACAGGCGGCACTGGCAAGGCCACAACAGGGTTGTCAAGCAGCGGCACCTATGCGAGCATCGGGCACGCATTGACCGGCGGCAGTACAGGCGGTGGCCTACTGCCGAACGCAGGGGCGCCGCCCTCAGGGGGTGGGCGCAGTGCGGGGGAGGCGGGCGGCACACCCCTGGCCGCCCTCATCCACGCGCTGGCGTCCACGTCGGGCCAGCAGCCAGGCGCGCCCCTCACCACCTTGGCCCCTCCCCCCCCAGCTGCCTCGTCTCACCGCAAGCTGTCCTCCTTGGTACTCGCCAACCCCTCCGCCAGCATGACAGGCACAGAGGGGACAGTGGGGTCTCACACCGGGCTGGGCTCCCACACGGGCGGCGGTGGGCCGGGGAGCCACTCGCAAGGCCCATCCAGCACACAGGGCCCCAGCAGTGTGCGCGGGGACTCGGTGACGAGCGGCACGGGTGTGGGGGCAGCCAGCAGGGAGGGGGCAGGAGGAGGCGGCAGCTTGACTGCGGGGCGGCGGCGCGGCGGCGCAAGCAACACCGGCAGTGCTGCAGGTGCTGCCACCCCAAGTGTGGGCCACCTTGACGCTGCCTCTCACCCCCACATGCTGTCCTCTGCAGCGGGGCTGGACAGCCCGCTGGGTGTGGTGGCGCTGCTGATGAGCAAGGAGGAGCAGGAGGAGGAGGAAGGGGAGGAGGGCGAGGGCGGGGAAGGGCAGGATGATGAGGGCGGTGGTGAGCAGCGGCCCAGTACGGGCAGTACACGCGGCAAGGCACCTGTCGGTTGTGAGCACAGCAACTCACTGGTGGGCAGCGGCAGCGGGTTGTCGGTGGGGAGTAGGAAGGGGCAGGGCGCGGGGCACGGCGAGGACCGTGCCACTGCAGCGGCTGGCGGGCAGCGCAGTAAGCGCAGCAGCCGGTGGGGCGGGGGCTGGGCCGCACGGCCAGGAAGTGGGGTGGAAGGTGGGGAGGGAGGTGACAGGGGTGCAGGCAGTCACATTGGCCAGCTGGCGCTGCTGAGTGGGAGCGGGCCACACGTACCGCTGCCCTCCCCACCTGTACCGCCACCCCTCATGGAGGAAGTGGAGCGCCTGCTGGCATGTACGTGGGCGGTTGGGCGGTTAGGAGCTGACGAAGCAGTGGTGACCACCACTCATGCCCACAACCTCTGTGCATGCATTGCGCGTCTCGTCTGCCTACCCGCCTGCCTGCCTAGCTGTCTGTGCGGCACTTTTAGCATGGCTGTATGCACTGCTGACGGCCTGCTGTGCTCCCCTGCACTGCAGCTGCTGCTGCTTCATGGACCATGGACGCGTTCGCGCTGGCAGAGGCCACACGAGGTCAGCACTGTACTGCTTCTTCTCTTCCTCCACCTTGCCACCCATCAGGTCCAGCTGCTCACAAGGCATACGACCACGCACGCCGCCCACCCACTGCGGCCACGTGCTGCATGAGCCCTGCTGCATGTGCCACAATACGTATGTGTGTGGTCACTTGTGTGTTGCAGGTCACCCACTGTCCACCCTCGCCTACTACCTCATTGTGCAGGTGTGCGCAGAACAGATGCCAGTACATCTGTGCATACTGTGCGCCAGGCTTAGAAACATTTGTTGCGTGCCATCACATTTGTTGCGTGCTGGTGTTGCCTGTGTGCCCACACGGGCGCACTGGGGATCACTGTGCTGGCAGATTCGCATGCTGATTGGCGCCACATCACACCACATCATCTCCACGCAGGACACACAGCTGGCTGCCACCCATAAGCTGTCCCACCGCGCCCTCGCACGCTACCTGCGCACCATCGAGAGCGGCTACCGAGCCAACCCTTACCACAACGCCGCGCATGCTGCTGACGTTCTGCAGACGCTCCACGGTGCGGCATGTGGCGCCATGTGGTATGGACGGCTTTGGGGTGTGCTGTGCACAGTCCCTCTGTGCCTTGCATTGTCCCTGCCCTTGTCACCTGCGCTCCTGCTGGGCACCTGCATCTTTTCCTTCCACGGGTGCCTGGCAGCAATCCAGCCCTCGTGTTGCGGGCACTGCCTGTCGCCCCGACCCATGCTGTTCTGCTTCACGCCCATGCAGTGATCATCACGCGGTCAGGGCTGCTGGCGCACTACGCCGACCCGCTGACCCACCTCGCGTGCTACCTGGCCGCGGTGGTGCACGACTACGAGCACGTGGGTCGCACCAACGACTTCCTCATCGCCACACGCCACGCACTGGCCATGCTGTACAACGACCGCAGCCCCATGGAGAACCACCACGCGGCCGCGTCCCTCACACTCATGGCCCGACCCGAGATCCGGCTGCTGGACCACCTGTCACGGCCCGACCGCGATGCCGTGCGCCGGATTGTCATTGAGCTGGTCATGGGCACGGACATGTGGGTAGCACGTGAGCCATGCGTTCGGCTGTGCATGGAGAATGCGTGCCGCACTGTGTGTGCGGGGAACGCCTACTGGTTGTGCGCAGCGCTGCTGTGCACCGCCCGCATTGGGATTTTGGCGCGCTGGCGCAAGCAACGGCAGCCTGCACATTGCACATGCAGGTCTTGGGGTTGGCAATGTATGGCGGCCACGCCGCTGCAGGAATGTAATGTTGAGCACCATCCCGTCATCTCAACAGTTCTCTGCATGTGTGCGCGCGTGCAGGAAGCAGCACCTGTCCATCTTGAGCCACTTCACCACAGTGCACCGGCTGCATGCGGCGCTGCACAGCCACGGCCACAACCACGGGCCGCACCATACGCCATCACACCAGCGCGGAGGCCCTGATGGGGACATGGTCATGGGCTCTCCCTTATCCGTGGTCCATTCGGACTCTGACGCGGGCGGGAGTCACGGGGCAGCCGGAGGTGGCAGCCTGCGGGCGTGGGGCGGGGCCGCGGCCAAGGGCGGGGCGGTGAACATGAGCGGTCCATCCACAACTGTACGGCCTGCAGTACCGGAGCCTCTTGATGAGGCAGAGCGGCTCCTGACGCTGCAGGTCAGTGTGCTTGTGCACTGCACTGTGCGGGCTGTGCAGTTGTGAGTGTGAACGAGCTGGGAACACTGAGACATTGCGGTGAAGAGGGTGTATGTTGTGGTGTTGTGTGCCGAGATTGGCACCCGCCCCACTGCACCATAAGCTGCTCCTTGGTTGGCACACGCCGCAGGTTGCGTTCAAGTGTGCAGACCTGGGCCATATGGCTGAGGAGCTGGCCACACACCGCAAGTGGGTGGATGCCCTGGAGGAGGAGTTCTTCCTGCAGGTGAGCCACACAGGCTGCTGAGCAGGTGCAATGGTGCACTTGGCGCTTGCCAGCTAATTGTTTGCTTGTCACAGGTGCCTTGTCATGCTATCATGGCATTGGCATCTTTGCCATCGTCTTGTGCACAGATGGACTTGCTGTAACAGGACAGCTCGCAATGAGCAGCAACAACGCAAACCATTGCTCATCCTCAAGCAGCATCGCGGGTTTAACCGCGCAAAGCCGTGTAATGATGATAACGCATGATATGATTGCTCATCCTCACCCGCCCCTCATGCCACAGGGTGATGCTGAGAAGGCGGCCGGCTTGCCTCCATCACCCTTGTTTGACCGCGATGCACCTGGCATCACCAAGTCCCAGCCAGGCTTCATAGACTTTGTGGTACGCGTGGTACATTCCATCTCAAACCCTGCCACCGCATTCGTTGTGCTCTGCTTTGCTGGCATGCCCTGTCTCATGTGTGGAGCCACCAACCCAGCCCCCATCTGTGCCATAGTTGCGCCTGTATTGCCCAAATGCAAGCACAACCCAGGTGTGACTGTGTGCAAACCTGCCGCAATGCAGGTCTACCCGCTGTACCGCGCATTCACACATGTGTTCCCACCCTGCCGCCTGATGCTGTCGTTCATCGATACCAACTACCAGTACTGGCAGCAGCAGATGGCGCAGCAGCACGGGGCCCAGACTTCGCAGGCCCACAGCAGCCCTAGCCACACAACCTCCCCCACCAGCCATCCAGGCGGTGCCGGCAGTAGTGAGTACGGTCCAGGACAGACACACAGCGGGCGGCCCAGTGCGCCACAGGCAGTACTTAGCATGAGCCAGCTGCCAGCCAGCTTCTCACGTGGGACATCCCCCAGACATGCCACCACCGTGTTGCCCCCTGCGCCCCCTAGCAGCAACATCACACTGTCCCCTTCAGGCTGCCTGCACAGCGAGGACGCGGGCCAGCGGTTGAATGGCAGCGGAGGGGATGTGGGCGGTGCTGGGCCGCTGTTCAAAAGCAACGGCAGCGGCCGGGCAGGAGCGCTTGCTGACCTGGAACGGGGTGCCTCCGGGACCGAGGGGGGGCCGGGCTCCCTGAAGGCCAGTTCATCCCTGCGTGACAAGCACCCGCTGTTCACCGCGCTCTCCTACGTGCGCAACCTGTCAGTGCGCGTGAAGCAAGGGCAGCAAGGAGGGGAGCGGCCGAACAGCGGGGGCCTGCGGCCCGGCAGCGGGGGCATCAGCCCGCGCGCTGTGGGGCGGGGCCGCAGCAGTACAGAATCACGGCCAGGTGTTCCACACCAGCCGCCCCCAGCTTGATAGTATGCAGGGCTGCTTGATGATGGACGGTGTGTCTGCCAGTGTAGCAGCAGGCCTGCTCGGGCCGCAGGCTGGGCATGCTGCTGCAGCCGTATGGAACAGCACTGACGCTGACCTTCCCGCATAGCATGCAACGATACTCATGTGCTTCAGTTGATGGCGCATTGGTGGGGTGTGCTGCGCAAAGCCGCACTTTTGGGGACACCTGAACGGCAGAGAACCATGGTAAACTGTGCGACTGCATGCATTGGCTTGTGAGAGTCACAGGATTATTCAACAGGCGCATAATGTGCATTGTACATTGTTGCCTGCCTGTGTGTTGGCCACACAGCGCGCATGGGGAAGTTAGGAAAAAAACCGTTTGGCTTTAGGGCTTATGTTTCGTGATGTCAGAATGTTTTTCTTCCAAGGGGTCTCTTCCTAATGTAGCCACACCCTGCCACCACATCTTCTGGCGTGCGTGTTCTCCTGTCTCTCGGCTGCTGGATATGCACAAGGTCCGTGCGAAGAGCCGACGAAGAGCTGACTGGCTGTTGATTCTGTTACACATTGCCGGCATGCGAGCTGTGCAGAGCCATCTGCGGAACATCAAGCAATTGCGTGGGGGCACTGTGGATATTACTTCAGGTGCTGCAGAGTCCTGAGTACGTGTATAGGAGCGGCCCCTGCGAGCAGTGTGAGCTTGCACACACAGAGCAACTTCTGTCCACCCTTTGCTTGGCTGACCTGCTGCGGTCTGTTTTCAGGCCATATGTGAATCCATGTGGTGCTCGGGATGTGGGTGCATGTGCCCTCACGGCATCCTCAAAGCGCTGCTGCAGGAGTTGGGTCTTGTGAAGCTGGCCAACTGCCTGGCAGCGGCTGCGAGGCCAGGGTGCGGGCCAACGGGCGGACCTCCAGGTGGTTCCCCAT
>QAXD01000039.1:183360-211584 GCA_004335575.1 Haematococcus sp. NG2 | reverse complement strand
CCGCAGCATCGCGGGTTTAACCGCGCAAAGCCGTGTAATGATGATGATGATGATGATGCCTGGCAGCCCATGGTTGTACTGGGCTATGCACTCAGCCAGCCTGTTGTTGCTGCATTATCATGTTGGTGCTGCTACCATCTACTGTAATTAGTGTGCAAATTGTGCAGAATGCACTAGGGGGCATGCGTCTTCTGCAGACCGGATGCTGTATTTCTCCTGTTGGAAGTTGCATGTTGCACATGCTGCACATGCACCTGAGCAGCCTAAGATGATACACATTAGGTAACATAGCCCCTCAGCACTTGGCTGGCAGGCCCACACTTCACCACCGCACTAAATCCGGTTGTCCCCATTTACAATTCTAAGAACAATTGCATCACACCGCCACCAACTGCACCTCAATCCACTCCATACATCTGCCACGTTGTGTACATGGTGCGGCAGCAGTGGTGCATGTGACGACAGCTGCTGTGTGCCACTGGCCCACATCACAGCTCCTCCAGCTGCACCAGCTCGTTCACCTCGTTGGCGATGCGAGCCAGAAGGGCCGCGCGCTCACGCCCTGCCCGCTCCTGAGGGGCAGCGTGAAGGGTGAAGAGTGACCCGGCTGTAAGAGGGAAGCAAACCAGGTTTAGACTGCAAGTGCATGCTTCAGCAAACTGCAGGTGCAAGTGCGGCACAGTGTGACAGGTGGTCCTGCACAATTGATGCTCCAGGACAAGCACCTCGAGCGCGATGCATGCTACAGTGAGCAAGCAGACACAAACGCGCACCTGCGCATGCAGCCGGTCCATGCGCTCGCTGGTCAGCGCCTTCCTCAACGCCGCCACCTCGGCCTGCAACGCCGCCACCTCGTTCACTCCTGCCGCACCCACACCGCCCCTGTGCCGCCGCGCAGCACCCCCTCCGCTGCTCCTGTGATGGCGGTGGTGGTGCTGGTGGCTCCCTGCAGTACGGTCGTTGACGTCACCCATGCCATGCGCTGCCCCACGCAGTACGCGTACTGCCTCCCTGTTGGCCTGCCGTAGCGCAGCTAGCTCCGACAGGATCTGGGCCTCCAGAGCCTCCCAGCGGTCAGCCTGTGGTTGTGCGCGGTGGGTAAAACGGTCAAGCGTACTGCTGCTGGACATATTGCTCAAGGAGCTCACCCATCGTTATCATGCTATCTATGCCTGGATTGGATCATGCATTGATTGCATAAACGCTGCGTAAGCAGTCTGAACCCCTGCGCACCCAACACCTGTCATGGGCACACTGATATGGTTCCTCACCTTCCTGCCTGACGAGCCAGCAGAAGCTCCCGCTGCAGCCGCGTGCACGCCGTTGTCCCCATGTGCCTGCCTTGATGGCTTGCTAGGTGAGGGTGGGGAAGGGGGCGAGGGGGGGCCATACGCGTGGGCCACTGCCCCGAACTCCCGGCTTGAGGGCTGGTGAGCCTTCCCATTGCTGTGGTGTGCAGCCTGATGGGATGACTCACCCTGGGCTGCTGCAGAAGGCACCCGTGCGGCGTGGTGGTCTGGACCAGCAGTGGCAGTGTCCAGAATGGTGTCTAACCCTGCTGCGGCGGCGGCTGCGCGCGAGGCGGGGAGGTAGCGGGTGGGCGACGCCCTGCCCCCCGACCGCTCATAGAAGCGTGCTGCTGCTGCGCGCGCCTTCTCTGCCAGCACAGTGAACTCATCCTGCTGGCCCCTCACTGGTGCGTGGGAGGCAGGGGCGTCCCACCCGGGGCCCAGCCATGTTGCCTGCGTGTTGCGTACTGCGTAGGGCGCCCGCCGCCCGCTTGCAGGCGCTGCAGCGGAGGGTGGAGAGGAGGGCGACGGCGCATAGTCGGTGGCATAGGGTGCGGTGAGGCTGGCCGACCATGGGGAGGGCTGCGAGGGGGAGGCGGCCTGTGACTGAGCCAGGGTGCCCCTAACAGGCGGAGGATGGCCCTTGAGCACGTCTGCGGGCGCTGTTCCTGCCGCTGCTCCTGCCACTGCGGCTGTTCCTGCTGCAACAGCTCCTGTTGCCGTGGCCCCTGGACTGGGTGATGACCCCCATGCATGGCCACTGCGCGTTGACAGCTGCTGCTGCTGCTGCTGCTGCTGCTGTGGCATGAGCGTCGGTGAGTTGTGCCCAGCCGCATGTTCAGAAGGCGGCTGCCACACATGCACGCGCGACACGCGCTGATCGCTGGTGCGGTCGTAGTGGGTGGACAGCTGTGCAGGGGGCGGTGTGCTTGTTGCATCCGCAGGCACTGGTGACGCAGCAGTTGCAGCAACATGATGCTCTGAGCTTTGCCTCACCCCGCCATGCCCCACCCCCAGGCTTCTCCACGCCTGGAAGCTGAGGTTGCCCTCCACACGCCTGCGTGCAGCAGTGTGCTCGTGCCCTGCCGCACCTGCGCTGGGCCCCGCCCCCGCACCGCCCTCCCCGTTCACGACAGAAAAGCCGGTGAGGTCCTGGCTCAGCCGAAGGGCGTTCCCGGCTGCACCATCCACAGCAGGTGTGGGAGGTGCAGGGGTGGGCGATGGGGCTGAGTGGTCTGCTCCAGGTGGCGCTGTGAGATTGCGCGGGGATGCTGGCGGCTGTGCACGCGCGCCCCCCCGGCCTGCCACCCGCTGCCCATCCTCGTCGCTGTCCTCCCCATCTCCCCACCCCGCCTCCCCAAGCGCATCTGCAACTGCGCGTTCCAGCACCGGGTCGTACCTGCGCGTGTAGCCCCCACCTGCGCGCCGTGCTAGCCACAGCGCCTCAACCTCCGCTGCACTCAGGCCCTGGCCCACACCCCGCAGCCGCTCCCGCTCATCCTCCGCGTGTCCACGCGGTGAGGCCTTGCCACCCAGCCCTGCTGCGGCTGCAGTGCCTGTGCCACTCCCTTTGCCTGCACCAGCAGCCTCAAGGGCAGCCAGTGTGCGCACCACATCCGACAGCTCGCCCTCCAGCTGGGCACGCGTGCGCAGCAGCTGTCGCTCGCGCTGCACGGCACCAGCAGGGGGCACAGCAGCGACACGTGTGACGCCATGTGCAAGGTGCCATGGTTGTGGCCATGATGCATGCACGGGCCTGTTGTTCATAAGCAGCATGCGAAGGTTGCGCCATGTCACACCATGACACCAAGCAACAGGTGCACAGGAGGCCACAAGCTTACATCTCTCCTGCACCCTCATGAACCCTATGCACCTTCTTGGCCTTTTTGTATTTGACAGCTAGCAGCAGCTGTGTGAGCCGCCGGCGCTCGGCATCCACAGGGTTGTCGCGTACCACCTGCAGGGCCAGGACCAGGGCCAGGACCGGTTGCAAGCTTATGTGGCAGCTGGCCTTGAGTGCTGCTAGATTGTCGAGCCCCCAAATGAAGACACAACTCCCGTAGCCCATGCAACCTACTGCGATGCGCAACGCCATGTTCACTGATATCACGTCGTGCCTCTCAGCACGGCTGCAGCAACAACAATATCTCTAGCGCACAGCGTGTCTACACGCAATCAAAAGCAAAAGCACAGCAGTTACCTGGTCGGCAGCATGCAGTCTGTGGAAAGAGTCTGACCACTTTGAGATGGAGCCTTGCAGAGCATGTAGGTCGTTGTATGTCTCATCAATCTGTGAGCAGATGGAACACGGAACTGACAGCTCTCCTTGACAGCTGAATGGCTGCACCTCAGCGCAGCATCAGCCATGCAGCTGGGCATCTGGGGCAGCACGGTGCTCTACACAGACAACGGCTGTGGTGCCTGTGTGTAGCTCGCATGGTTCTGCATGGCGAGTCCCGATTGACATGCAGGCCCATGATGCAAGCTCACGGTCTCAGCAGCGCAGCAGCGTACCACGAAGGTATGAACATGCTCCGATTCTCACAACACATGCGAAAGGCCCACCCGACTCAACAAATGTGTGTGCTGTCCAAAATGCTGAACTACACCCAATACACAGGAATGATGACACGCAGTGTATACGGATGGCTGGACTGGAGTTAGTTCAGGGAAAGCCTATTATGATGACAAATGCAAGCGCCCACACGCCAGCCCATCGGAGCCATCTTATGATGGTTCAAGCTACCTGCTTCATCAAATCGCTCATCGCCATTTTGTGCTCGGAGATGAGCCTTTGCTTCTTGGTCAGTGCTTTGGGTGCCGATTTGTAGTTCCTGAGGTCCGCCTCCCATGGCGTTCCTACTGGTGCCATCGCGCCAATTGGGTCGCCTAGTGCTGGCGCTGATGCTGGTGCTGCCTTGTGCCGGGTGGAGGAATTTCTCCAGGCGTTGCAATAATACTTTTGAAACGCTTCCAATCGAAACAAAAAGCTGAGCAATAAACGGGTAGTGTCGGCGATACTGCGCTCCATCTGTCACACGCTCCTTGCCGGCAGTACAGTGGTTTGTGGACTCCACAGTCAAGACTCCCACGCAGCACAATTCAGGAGCCTCGGACAGCAGCATGGGCACATCTTTAACCTGGCGGGCTCAGCTGGTCTGTCTGGTGGCAACACAGCAGACAGGTGGCGACATCACCAGGAGACCAGTGTGGCCTTACATACAAAAGCAGCCCTGTGCTGTTGTGCAGATTGACAGAGTTATGATACAGGTTATGTTGTGCACGACAAAACTACACCATAATGTGAACCACAGCACTGTTGATCACTGCAATCCTGCGCTTTCTTCAAGGGAGAGCATGATGACATAAAACATGAGCACAATACAGGCACAATCAAGCTGCAGCTCAATGCGTCAAGCGAGCCGCATGAACTGGCCAGTGATTGGATCAACATGCCCGGTTGGCCGCAGCTGCACCCCCCTTGCATCTAGCTCAACTGCGATGCGCGCAATGTTGTGTGCATCATCAAGGCCTGCGTGATGCCTCCCAACATGAGGGAGCTGCAGTTCAGCCAGCATGCCCATCATCCCATGCGAGCGCTTGCCCTGCTTGCTCTTGCCCTGGCCCTGCAACCACTGCATGAAAGGCACCTTGATGTTGCAAAATGTGTGCCAGTAACCCCGCAGACCGATGCCGCGCGCATGTGCCTCTGTGTGCAGGTGCTTAATATCCCAGTCCCCGCATGTGACAAACATGGGGGCACAGGGCCGCAGCGGCCCGCACCCTGTACCCTCTGCCTGACTGCAGCCAGGAGCGTCTGATGTGTCGCCATTGTGGCTGGTGCTGGTGCTCGTACTTGGATGCTCAACGCCCACAGGGCTGTTTGCTACATCCACTTGCTGATGCCCTGATGCACTGTCGTTGGTGAAGCCATGCTGCTTCATCCAGCTGTCAAAAGCATTCAGTGCGTCTGCCAAGTCCATGGCCCCATGCTTCAGCTCCACCTGGTGCTGCTGTATCCCTGTCAACTCTGCGTTGCATAAACCATAGCATACAGCAGTCAATTGTGCAACCAGGCAGACGTACAATTCAATGACGGTCAATGCACTGAACAACCTGTACGTACACGTCTGCACTGCATGTTTGCAAGCCTTGGGTACAAGCCCAAAGCCAACTGGGTGCCTTGTACAGAACTATGTACATTGAGCACCGCATCCAATTATTGCTGGCTGCTGCATTACTTGTGCACGGGCAAGGCACCATGCAAATTCAGGCCTGATGATGCATGCAAGCATGCATGAAGTGTCGATATCACCTGTGCAGAACGACGTCAGCACTGGGTTGACCTTTGGACGAACGTATGTTCTAAACGTGGCCACTATTTCATGCGTGTTTGCGTCCACCGCCACGACTGGAAACTCAATAATTTCTTGCGAAATGCGCCTCTTGTCGTCACATGTCGCCTCAAAGTCTAAAACGAACCAATGTGTCGGGTTCGGGGGTCCCCTGGTGAAAAAGCCTGAGCGCGCCATTAGGTTGGTGCTTTTCCTTGCCAATATTGCCATGTTAAACCAGCAGCTTAACTATAAATACTAAAATCATCCGTAGTATCACTTGCAGATTCAGGCCTGGGTATCATTGACCAGCAGTCAGCAGGGCTGCCTGGAGGGTGGGCAGCACCTTCTTCACACCTCCATTCCCTATCTAGGCACTGCCATCAGCCTCCTTGAAGCCTACAAGCTGTGTGCATTCCAGCAGCATGATACCGTAGTGAGTTGCTGGCACATGCAGTAAAGGATGTGATGTGGATATTTGTGCATCATACAGTAAATGCTATCACCACTGCACCATTTCATTGAGGGCCATCGCGTACAGCAGTTACAGCATCCAGTTAGTGGTAAGGGTTGCAGCAAAGGTCCTGAGCGTGCTCTATAACAGTGTGAACCCTCAGCATGTGCTGCGACTCGACCGGATCACTGCTTCGAGACTCCTGGCTGGTATGCTGTGCGTACCAGCCATCACAATTGGCCTGCTGCTGCACGCATAGCCGCCAGCCGAGCGCGACCAGCACCATCAAGGCCTTCCCATTCATGTGAATCAAACGCCTCATAGAACAGCTGCCTGCATGGCACACGTGCACGCAGCTTCATGCATGCCAGGAAGGCGCCTGACAGCTTACGGTGCAGGGAGTAGGCTTCTTCGGGGGGTGGAGTTAACCGGTGCTTCAGCATGACAGCACCTAGCTCTGACACTCTGCGAGCATTCATTGTGAGCATTCACCGTCGAGAGGTGAGGAGCAAGGGAGTGCAGGGCGGCAGGGACAGGTGCCTCATGCAGAATGGTGCAAAACAGCAACATGTGGCTGCGCTGTTGCACACAGGCGCACTGCAACCTGCCCCAGCAGCCACACCGCTGCCAACAGAGTGCTGGACGCACCGCGCTGTCATGCCGCCATGCTGCCCAAAGTCGTACAATCCCTTGGCTGCAAAAGGCACGCCAACGACGAAGCCCGCTTCTGTGTGGGCGTCCAGCATCACGCGCGACTCATCGCCTGCAGGCATCAAGGGGCAGGGCAGAGCGGCCAGTTGTTGGATACCTAAACTGCATACTGTTCCCATGGGCCAGGGCCACTGCATCCACCTGACAAGCGGCAGTGGGATAAGAAGGGCAAGGTGCATGACAACCCAGCAGCCAAGTAGCAAGTACATGCGCCTGCTGCACACCACAGACAGCGCCTGGCTGCCCCCCCCCCTGTACACCTGTGAGGAAGCCCAGCTTCACAGACTGCGCCACCACCGACCCTCCATCTTTCTCCGCGCATGCCCGCACCATGAGCAGGTAATCATCCACAAAGCCCTGCGGCCACACGCGGTCAAGCAACAGTTCACGCCCGTGGCTGTTGGAAAGAGCGTGGTGGAGCCACCCACCAATGCCTGCAGGCACCCATTCAGTGCCGAGCTGCTTGTACAATATGTGATGTCCACCACAACCGTTGAGTAGTGGAGATGCACAACGGCCGCTTGCCTGGGGGAACTCGCGAGCAGCGCCAAAATCGATCAGGTTCAGCTTGCGTGCGACCGGGTCATACAGGAAGTTACCCCAGTTGGGATCCGTCTGCGGCCAAGAGGGATGCATCCACGTCAACATGACCAACACATAACAGACGGGTAGAACAAACTATCGACACACTGCAGGGCATATTGTGGTTGACATAGCATGGCTGCATCAGTGGCAAGCAGCAGGGCACGACCTCTTGCTGCGCACAACCTGCGTTGTCCACCACACCTCCCTGCAGGCCACTGTTGATGCACGCACCTGCATGAAGCGCCAGCTGAACAGCTCGCGCAATGTGATGCGCAGCAGCAGTGTGCCAACCGCATCACGCACTTCTTGCGGCATCTCGCGCACCTGGGCCGGTCGACACCCGCATGCACCAATGATGTTGGGTGGGTGAAGAATGCTCGCCAGAGGGGCACCAGCCGCAGGACCCCGCCCCACAGGCAGGGAGGGCCACATCAAACCATGGCTTGCAACGCATCCTGTGCTTCGTTCATGTCCCTGCATGGGCTGGACCTGCTGTCCTGAGGATGTGAACGGCTGCGTCATAGACTTGTAGCTCACGACTCACCTTGTCAATCGCCACACCATGCACCCACTCAGATGCCATCACACGCCGGCTGCTGAGCTGAGGCACGGTGGCAGGCACATGCACAAGATCCCTCAGGGCCGGGTCTGCCTCAACCAGTGCCTTGAAACGTGCCTGTATTGGGTACACCAACACAAAACATGGCGCATGGTTGAGCAGGTGTCCACCACAGGTAGCTGTTGAGCCATCCAAATCTCGGCAAGGCTTGCATCACCTCTGCATCTTCCCAGTATACCACACGCAGCGCCCCAGCAGAACTTCAGAGACAAGGAGCAGCAGCATGTGTGCAAGCGCCTGGCAACAGAACGGTGAACCAGTGCACACCTGTGCTGCTGCCTCCCACGTGTAGTCACACTCCAGCGCCAACTCACGCTTGGCCACCGTCACAGCATTCTCCACATACAGACCCTGCGCAGCCCAGGCAAGATGTGATGCCTCTGTGGCTGCTATGCCTCAATTGGTGCTTGCGTCATCTGTGTCGCATGTTCAGAGTTTTTGCCACACAGGGGAGTCAACAACAGTACCATGCACATGGGAAGTATGTCAACGCCACATCTATGATTGCGTGCTAGATTGCATGCCATGAGAGGGGAGCTGGTCTGCGCACCTTTGGAAGCACATTGGCAATGGTGATGAGGCGCATCAGGTTGTCCACGTCACTCTCGATGGACCGTGCAACACCTGGGTACTGCACCTTGATGGCCACGCGCCGGCCATCCAGCAGCTCTGCGCTGTGCACCTGCAGTCAGAAAAACCTGATAACTGAGCCGATGCCGAGATCTATGCAGTGGCCGCTGCAATCGCGGCAGCAAACATGCCCAGCTGGCCAACATGGAACAAAAAGCAAAGGCGCTGCGATGCCTGCAGTGGTATCAAGTGCAGTCATCTCAGGCTGTCCACACCTGCCCAATGGATGCGGCAGCACATGGCTGCCAGTCGAATGACCGCACGCGTGACTCCCAGTCATCCCCCAGCTCAGAGGTCAGCACGCGCTCGAGCTGGTTGCGTGGCATGACATCAGCACCTGCACGCACACGCTCCAGTGCCGCTTGTACCTGCAAGGAAAACAGGTCAGACCACGCTCTGGGCGTCAACAAGTGCGAGGGTATAAGATGCGTGCGCACATCAGGTCAGACCACACATTGGCACTTCGCCAGCAGCAGGTGGCCACGTGGTTCACTTGTCCACGTGTGTGCGTTGTGGTGGGCGTCCACGTGTGTGCGTTGTGGTGGGCGTACCTGAGGTGGCAGTACATTCTCGTCCTGGATCGACAGCATCTGCCCAATCTTGAGTGCTGCTCCACGCATGCGGCACAGAGCGTTGGCCAAGCGCTCCGCGTTCTGCTCCGTCACGAACGCAGATGACAGGTTCTTGCCGGTGCCTGACACCTGCTGCTCAGATGGGCCAGACCACGTCCTGCTCACACTGTCTACCACCGTGCCAAACAGCAGTGAGGCACCCAGGCCTGCGAAGCCCAGCGCACGACCGATGGGGGACTCAGGCACCCGCCGCTCTCGCAGCACACGCTTGGGCTGTGCAGGGATCTGGCTGTCATCAGCTGTACCTGTTGCTCTGGTAGTTGTCTGGGCAGAGGTGGTGGCAGGCTCCACCTTCGCCTGAGTTGCTACACTTGCTACAGCTGGTGGTGCTTGTTGTGTAGAGTGCGCTGCAGCAGGCTGTGCTGGCTCGTGTGCTGATGATAGTTTGGCAACTGCCTGCGCAGCCCTGGCTGCTGTCTCAGCAACCTTCTGAGCTGCCGCCGCGGCCTCTTGGCTGTCTGCTGCGGCGATAGCAGACACCATGACATTGTCGTGCACAGAGGGCAGCTGCCGATCATGTGTGGCATTCTCTGCAGCAAATGTCTTTACTGCTGGCTTCAATTGCGCCGTCTGATCAGTGACTGGGTTCATCAAGGGTGACGTAGGTGTGCTGGGGTTAATGGCACCTTTTGCAGTGGGGCGCGTTGCTGAAGTACCGCACACTGCTGACTCTGCTGCAACGCTACCATACACAGCATGTGACTGATGTGCCTGGCCAGCTTCGACGTGAGAAACAGATGCACCAACAGCAGAGGAGCTGCTGGCAGTGCTGCTGCTGCTGCTGCTGCTGCTATGTGTTGTGCCTGTGCCCGGTGCAGGCCTGTGCGGAGGGGCAGTCGCCTGAGCAGAAGATGCCTCTGCATGCTGCTTCAAGATTTCGGCTGCATGCTGCAGCGCCTGCTGATAGTCTGCAGCAGCCGCACGCTTCACCAGATCACTGCAGCATCACAGTTGTGGCAGGCTGCATGTCATAGATGCTTGTGCACCATGCGAGCGTGCCACATGCATCAGCGCTCCTGCACCACACACCTAGGGCGCACCTCAGCGTAAGGTTTGAACATACCTGTCTGCAGCACGCCTGGCTACAATCATACCGAGCCCCCGAAGGATGCGAGACGCATCCTCCAGGTGCTTGGGCGTAAGCCAAGAGGTGGCCATACCCCAGCAGGCCGAGCGATTGCCCAGCCAGAGATTTTCGCGAACTACCCAAACAGATGCTCAGCAGCTCTGATTGCAAGACAAGCGGGCAGTGAGAATGGGGATGTCGGTAAAACCAGTCAGATTTGTATATCATCGCGTAATAAAGTCCGATGCTCAACACATTAGCCAGATCACGATGAAGTAGGGCGTCCAGTACGTAGTGTCCAGTACAACTGATTTTCGTTGTGTGCCCCATCAACACGCTTGTCGCTGAGATTTGCGTACTGGCGTAGTAGAATAAGATGCTCAGTGAGCTGCTGGAGGAGCTTGACAGAAGGCTTGAAGGAGATGTGCATCTGCCGCATGCAGGATGCGAGCCACCCGTATGGAATGGTCTGCTGAAGACACCACCTTCACCAGGTTTGAAGCTCCTGAACTGCCCCAAACCATTGTGTTTTGCACGCTGCAAAAGCGCCGCAGACGTTGTAGCGTGCGTCAAGTTTGCGGTTCAACACCGCACCTCGCTAGCTGCTCGAGGTGCGTATTGGCGCTTTTACTGGGGCACATGATGCAGTGTCGCCATGTGGTTTGTGCACAAAATCTACAACAACCGGGCCAAGCCACGCTGTGTAGCTGTGCACGCATGTAGGCAGGGGCCACCATTACGCTGGGGCGTGCCTGGCGGATGGCGGCATTGTGGTTGACATGGAGGGCATGCAAGCGGTAGGGCTGTGGCATGCAAGCAGTTCTGATGCCTGCAAACGTATTGTATGGTTCTTGTGATTGTTCTCCAGCCTTCGACCATCATCCCGCGCAGCATTCCTAATGAAGGGCATGCCCATCAATCATGGCAAGCAATGACTTCAGCCACTTGCATGCCTTGTCTTGCGCCAGATCTCAGTTGACCCAGTCAAACGCGAGGCCACAATCCAGCCAGGTGTCAGCACAGCCCAGCTCCGTGAGGCGTGTGCTCCTCACGGCCTTCATTTCCCTGGTACGGGGCATGTGCATGCTGTGCTCCGTCATGCATGCATCTGTGTCCAACTTGTGAAATGGTCCACAAGCTGCCTGCACCGTATGCAGTGAACGAGTGCTTCCCTGTGCTGCTACGATCCATGCAACACAGGCGGTCACATCTCAGGCGTGGGATGTAGTGGGTTCATCCTCGGTGGGTGGTGGCATCTGGCAATGCAGCTATCCTTAGCGGGAGTGGTGTGTGAAACGATATGCATGTTCTACTTAGCCAAGCTTATTCGATGGGGTGCAAGCACATAACATAACGGTGCCAAAGTGCAGCTATCTGTGCTATATTGCAGGTGGTGGCAACGGTTGGGGGGTGATGCAGTACGGTGCTGCAGCAGACAACGTGATTGCATTTGAAGTCGTGCTGCCAGTGCCAGAGGCAGATGGTGGATGCAAGCTGCTGAATGTCACTGAGACCAGTGACCCAGAGTTGTTCACAGGGCTCAAGGGTGGAGGTGAGTGGTAATCTTATGAAAAAGGCCAAATATGGGGTGGGGCCAGTGGGCGAGGGTTTCAGCAGCATGGCTGTGCATGTTTTAGTAATGAGTCACCTGAAGCAGGACGTTGCAGTTGGCATGTTGCTGGGCCTGAAACCAAGCTGCATTGACTCAACCCCATGCACACAGGTGCATTCCTGGCTCTGGTGACCGCGTTCCGATTGCAGCTGCACCCTGTGCGGCCACTGCTGCCTACGCTCACCAGCATCTACCCGTTATCTGCAGCGCAGCAGGTGCTTGTTTGTTGTGCATGTGGCCTGTGGGGCTGCCCTGGCTGCATGGCCCTGGTCGTTCTGGAATGGCAATGAACGACGTTCACCCTGCCACTTCCCGCCTGTTCTTTCATGTGCCGCCGCAGGTGGTCGCGCTGCATGCAGACTTGTGCGCAACTGCACCACGCTGCGTAGAAGCCTCGGTTGCTTTTGTGCGTGATGGGATTACGCCAGGTGCCCCACCTCTTGTCATTCTTGGATGCACCAGCATCCTGCCAGCAGAGCCAAGCGCTACCGCGAACAGCAATGGAGATGCACACCAGGCACCATCGGGTGACATTGCAGCACATGTGCAGGCAGCATACGACAAAGTGCGGGCGTTACTGCCCGAGCAGCGCCTGGGCCTGCTGGACGAGCAGCTGCCGTATCTCAAGGCCCTTGCGGTCCTGGACCCCGCATGGGAGTGGCCGGACCTCTGCCTGTACGGCCATGGCATGTTTGTGCCTCACTCAGCGGTCACACCTCAACTGGTGGAGGCTCTCACGGAGGCCACACAGGACATGACGTCCAACAGGTCCCTGCTCCTGCTGTGCCCTGCTGCACCAGTGGTGGACAAGACGTCGTCGCTGTGCTTCAGGTGGCAGAGCTTGTAACGCTGTTGGCTGCGTGCACATTCCGCTTGACATACATCGCGCTGGCTTTTCAAGTCAGAAAAAGCCCTGCATCACTGCTGAACACGGTGCCCGCTTTGCAGTACCACCCCGTCACCTCAACATGTACCGGATGCGACGCCGCAGGGGCGGGCTGTTCCTGTCAGCGTATGCCATGTGGCCGCGCACTGCGGGAGGGCCAGAGGTTGACGGGGATGCGCGCCATGCGGCATGGGTGCGGCAGGTGGAAGCAGCCCTTGGAGATGCGGTCATTGGGCTGTACATGAATGAGGTGCGCACAAACGGGTTGTCACAACAGACTGGCTCGCTTGGCCAGACAACTCGATCTGCGCAGCTATCTGACTCATGTATGCTTTCAACCAGTTTCTTCCCAACCACTTGTCTAGTTGCACGTGGCCGCTGACCCCGCACAGCAACAAACAGCGTGGTGGCATGCATCGTTGCTCAACAGCACAAACTTGCTTGACTTGCGCACCACTGCACACAGACCATGTGGGATCAGGAAGGGCAGCTGGCGCGCTGCTATGATGCGGCCACGCTCGCAGCCCTGCGTGACGTCAAGGCGCGCACCGACCCCCTGCGCCTGCTGCGTGCACTGTGAGCCATCCAGAGGAACTAAACACTGAATGCATGCCTGATCCTCTGCTATACATCATGGACGCTGCAGTGCGGGCTGGTTAGCACGCCACATACATGACCTGTTGGGGTGTAACATATAGTCCATGATTTCTAGAGAATGAAAGGCCTAGTGCCTGAGAAACCAGGGACCCGAGCCCGCCATGCCAAACCAGTGACCACCAGCTGTGACCAGCAGATCAGGATGTTCACACCTTGCAGCTCGCTCATTATCCATTTTAGCGTCGCGGGCACTCTTTCACTGCCTGCAGTAGTCGGTCACGTGAGAGTGGACACGTCCCTTGACACGTCCGCAAACGAGCCGCAGTAGCTGCAATGAGGCCACTGATACTTATACTGCTGGTGCTAGTAGCTGCAACTATTCAGGCTGCATCATTAAGTGCACAAGAAGGATTCAGTTTTGACACAGCAATGCGGGACGCCATGAGGAAGCATAAGCAATTGATGATCCCGGGGCCCGTCGAGTTCGACGAGGCTGTGCTGGCCGCTGCTGGTGAGCGATGCGCGGTGGATAACTTCCCAGTTGTGTTGCTGTGATCTGCGCGACACCAAGACCAGCCACGGGTTGTGTAAGCACTGGAAGCATACGATTCAGTAGGGAAAGATGCAGCAAGGCAGGAAAAGGCCGTCACGTGAAAGCCCTCGTCGGCCTTGTCGCTGCAGGTGGTCTGGCCATGAGCCATGTTGACCCCGCCTTCATCAACGAGTTTGGTGAAACTATCGAGCTCCTGCGCAAGGTCAGCGAGTGTTTACTGCAGGGAGGGGAGCTGGTTATGCGTGCATGCATGCAGCGTCATGCAGCGACACAAGACACCTACCAGCTGCAGCCAGCATGGTGTCCAGCTAGGGCTTGCATGAGCTTGAGTTTAGTGGCTTTTCTGGAGTGAGCGTCAAGCGGAGCTGTCACCATGAGCTGTCTCTCAGAATGCATTTTCATCACGAACAAAGGGATTGTTGCGCGTGCTCTGCATGCACCTTCCACGCAGCTCCACAACACACAGCACGTGCCATGCTTACCTCTGCCGTGCCTTTGCCCAACACAGGTGTTCCAGACGGAGAAGGGCCAGCCATTTGTCGTGAGTGGTTCAGGCACACTGGGCTGGGACATGGTTGCGGCCAACCTGGTGAGTGCATGAGCAATTTGTGGCGCCCAACCAGCTGGTGCTGCCAGTTTAAGTGTGCATCCCCGTTGCATACATTTCTGCATGCTCACGCGTGTGAAGCGGGCGTGTGGCAACAAGTGTGTGCCCTGGTGTGCCCAGCACTGGCTGCCTGACACTTGTTCAGTTGCTCACATCCTGCTGCTGACCCTGTAGGTGGAGGCGGGCGAGCACGTGCTGGTGCTCAACACAGGTTACTTTGGCGACCGCTTCGCCGAGTCACTCGAGACGTATGGTGCCGTGGTGACGCATGTGCGCGCACCAGCTGCAGGCGACCGCCCCTCACTGGCTGACATTGGTGCGCAGCTGCGCATGTGTTGGGGCCGGTATGCGACTGTGCATGCAACAAGGCACAGTGTTTGAATAACAAGGGTTTGGCCACTTCAATCTATCAGGCTCCGGCCAGCAGCTGAATGATACGTCGCTGTCATGTTAGTGATCGAGTCAGCATGCGCGTGGCATGCCGTGTTGTTGACATGTGTTGTTCTTTCCCTGCAGAGGCCGCACTGGACGCCGCACCCGCCTCTGGCTACAAGCTGGTCACTGTGACACATGTGGATACAAGCACTGGCGTGCTGATGGATGTGCAGGTGCGTGGCTGTTGTATAGCTGGAGGTCTGCTTTGGTCCAAAGTTAATGTTGGGGATGGGGTGGTAGTGTCCAAGTTTAGAGCAAGGGCAACAATGAATGCGGTCTGCAGAAAAACCATCTGTGGGGCATGTGGGACAGGCAAGGCGCGAGCATACGAGTCCACACAAGGGTGCGGACCGCCCTGGCACGGCAGCACAGGTACACCATCGTCATGATGGACTGCACGCACCTGACTGCTGCCACCACAGGCTATCTCTAAGTTGCTGGCCAAGAAGTCGCCCAGCTCCCTGCTCATTGTGGACGGCGTGTGCTCCGTGGGCGGTGAGGAGCTCAAGGTGTGTGTGACCTGCAGCTGCAGGATCTTTTACAGAGGGAAACAAGTAATACAGAGAGCAAATATGCAGTAAAAAGTTAGCAAAATTTGGGATGGATAAGGTGGTGTGTCAGGAGCCAAGGGGATTGGTAGGTTGCGTCTTCAGTGCTTCTCCGTGACACCCCCTGTTGCATCGGTAGTTCCAAGCTGTGGTTCCAACACAGCAATGCTCCTCACTTCCCTGCCATGCCGTAGGTTGATGAGTGGCAGGTGGGCGCGGTGCTGACAGGCAGCCAGAAGGCGCTGGGCACACCCCCTGGCCTGTCCATTGTGGTGGTGGGGGAGAAGGGCATGAAGGTGGGTGGTGCACAGCGTGCATGCTTGCAGCTGCTGCATGTGCCACACCGCCTTGTGCCACACAGCTGCATGCTGGGGCCAGAGGGCAAGGCAGGAGAGCTTCGGGCTAGGATGGGCTGGGTTCACCAGGCAGGCGGGTTGGTGCACAGCATTGATTGGTCTGACCTGTTGCCAGCGAAGGAGCGGCACAATGGTTTCCGGCTGTTCCTTGAGTGCCTGCGGCTGACAACCACAAGCCCCGGCAGCAGTCACCAGCTCATGTGCCCTCTTTTCCCGCCCACCTACCCCTCTACTCATACCATTGCACTTTGCGCAGGCATTCGAGGCACGCACCACGCCCATCCCCAACTACTACGCCAGCTGGAGGAAGTGGCTGCCCATCATGAAGGCATATGAGGAGCGGCGGCCGTCGTACTTTGCCACCCCTGCGGTGCAGCTGGTGCAGGCACTGCGTGTGTCGCTGCTGCGCATCCTGGCGCAGACGCCTGATATCAGCGTGCGGTGCGTGTGCCACCACATACCGTGTGCTTGTCATTATGTGCACAGCTTGTCACATGAATGAACAGTACTGCGTGCCATGGACAGCACTGTGTGCCTGTTTTCAGAGCGCACGCTTGCGCAGGTGCGGGCGCGCATACTATCATTTTACCAAGCTGCCACCTCGTCTGCATTCGCCGTGTTCGTTGGATCAACCCACTCGATGTCTTCCCAGTGCTGAAGCAGCCCATGGCTCCCTCACCACCTCACCCCGCACACAGGTTTGCGCGCCACGTGAGTGTGTCCAACCGCGTGAAGGACGTGGTGGAGAGCTGGGGACTGCGGCTGGTGCCTGTGAGCCGCGCAGCAGCTGCGCACACCATGACAGCGGTGTACCTGCCAGAGGGGTGGGCACCCACACAGGTACGGCCAGCGTGATGGTACCGCCCCTTGGTCGCTTGTGACTTCACTGGGCCTTCAGCCTGGCTTCTACTGGCAATGCTTTTTGTGGCCCTTTCTCTGCTGGGTGATCCACACTTGATCAGCGGCGGCTGTAGAATGTCCCCTGATGCACTTCACCGAAGTTCTGGTTGATATGAACCATCACACCTGTGACGTGTTCTGCGCGCTGTCTGTGCAGCTGCTGCCCAAGATTGCTGCGCGCGGCGTCATGGTTGCTGGCGGTCTGCTGCCCGACCTCGCCACCAAGTACTTCCGGTGCGTGACAGGGGCGTGTGTGTGTATGCCTAGGGTGTTGGCCGGCTGCTGGGCTACACAAGGGCTGTCATTGTCCATGCATCGCCTTGCATGTGCTCTGGCTGAGGCATGATGGGGAGGGTACCAGCGTTACCAGGTGCTTGGATCTCGTTGGGATGTATTTTGCGCAGAAGATATGTATGCGTTGTGCAGTTGCCCTGCAAACCTGCACAGCCCCATGGCCGCAAGTCGTGCCCGTTCTGCTGCCGCAGCGCACTGTGGCTTAAACGTGTGCTGTGCGTGCTCTGCAGCATCGGGCACATGGGCATCTCAGTGATGGAGGAGAGCCGCGGCCACATTACCAAGATGCTGCGCGTGCTGCATGAGGCGCTCACGGAGGCCGGCTACGAGTTCCCCAAGGGGGCCAAGAGCCACTCAGAGCTGTGAGCGTGGGAGGGGCAGGCTCACGGGTGTGGTGAGGATGGCCGGCACCCACCTGTGCAAGTCCCTGTGGCTTTTGAGCGCTGGGGCTACTGCGCAGCCTGCTCTTCGTGCAGGGGGTGCAGCAGGGGCTCGAGGCGCGTGCGACAACACGGGAGAGTGATGCGCCACTGGTTTGTCCCTCCATGCCACTGTGATGTGGTGAGGGTGATGTTCAAACTGCACTTGTGAAGGTGTGATGCAGTGCGCCAGAGTTTGACAATTGAGCTGGGTGACAGTGGATTGTGCTGGGACCACGTGTATGCCATGACACTAGACTGGGACAAAACACCTGCTGTGGGGGGACAGGGGCCGGATTTGAAACTCGCTCCATTGTAGCTTGCTGTGAACGGTCCAGGTGTGAGGACGGCGGCTGCGCGTGCCGCACCACATCAACATGGTGATCACGTGCACGTGCAAGCAGATGGGCGCGGGTACATGTGTTGTGTCGGTGTGCGCGAAATGAACCATTAAGGGCTGCGCTGCAGCAGGAGGGATCACAGGTATCCATTGTGACTTGCGAGGCTCTTCCACGGGTACCTTTGCCCAAACACCATGTGGAAGGCTTGGAGGGCATGCTGGGTCGACGTATGTGCAGCTGTGGGAGTGCGCTCTGTGAGCGCAGTGATTGTGAAGTATGTGCGCACCGCAAGTCTGTAGGGCTGGGTTGTGGCTTGCAGGATGGCTGGAGCATTGTTCTGTTTTCGGTACGTTTGAACTGCAGTATTTGCTAGTGTCCTGACCTGCCTGTGGTAGCCGGCTTGCGGCGCTGCAGTTTTTGGGACTCAGATCAGAAGCGGACACGCAGCTTGCTTACATAAAAGTTGAATGTTCTGTATCTGCACGGTTCATTCCACATGCAACGTGCTGAACTGCAAAGCAAAGGAGTCACTCAACCTAGTGTGGCTTAAGAGCAGCACATGTCTTCTGGCAACCAATGGACCCCTACAAGATTCACAGCAGAGCGGCAGCATCACCGGCAGGCACTGAATGCCATGCGTCACCTTGAACTGACAGTTGTGATCGCCAATCACGCCACCAGCCAAAAAACAGACAGCAATGAAACTGCATGGCATCCCAACGATATAGAAGGCTCATTCATTGATGGTTCATTTAAGTCAAAAGGTTGCTTGGTTCATCAACTCGTGCCCATGGCGCAGCCGTGGCTAGCCATGGTATCGCCCACTGCAAGTTACAACAGACAATTTGCATACATCTCAAACTGCGCTTGGTGCACACATGGGCCAGGTCTAAGGAATCAAACTAAGGTATCAAAGCCACTCAGGGCAGAGAGGTGGAGTGCCAAGCAAGCAGCCTGCATCTTGGTTGAATGACAGGGTCAACCTGGGACAATGGCTCATCATGAGGGCTTCGTCCTGGAAGTTGTGTGTGCCCCTCAATATGGGACACAAACAACAGGTGCATACTGCAGTACACCTTGTGTGCTGACGTGGCTATGGCTGTGTCGCACTCATGTGGGTGTCGGGTTGCGCAGCACGTGCAGCCAGTTGTGTTTGTACAGCATACACCTGGAAAAAAAGGCAGGCGGGCGGGAAAATGTGAGTTATGATCTTATGAATGATAGAAAGGCATTCTTTTGATTAGCAATCATTGCTGGGCTGCTGCTATCACAGAGTGTGGGAGGCGCCGGCCATCCTTGTGCCCATGCAATGTGCAATAAAGATGCCACATGCTTTTCAACAGCATATGAGCATCCCTTGCTGCTGCTGCTGCCGATGTGCCCTGCATGTTTTGCGTGGGCATGGCTGATTTGAAACTCTGCCTCGCAGTGCCTTGGTGTTCAGGCGCTGGATGCAGTGGTGCACCATGAAACTCAAGGGCTTGGGGCATGAATGCTCGCTTGTTCCAAACCACGGACCGGCAATACAACTACATAACCCCTGGGCTTGTTCAATGTACATGGTGTTGTGCTATCCGTGGTGACAGAATACCTGCGATGCACTCCATGCATGCCCTTGACGCATATGCTTTCTTTGTGTAGGTGTTGTGCCCATCTCCACCAGTTAGTTGTTCAGTACATCCTTTCGTATGCCATCGGTGTATGCCATCATGGCATCCCAAATTACAGTAGACCTGATCACACGGTATCATGGCAGCAGCCTGAACAGCAGCATAGATTAGCAGCGTTACATGTGGTACCCTCAAGTGGAATCCTCACTCTTTCCCAGCCTCAGCCTCTCCCTGTACTCCTCCCTGTACCTGAACCAGGTGGTCCATGACGCGCGCGACAACAGCAATGTAGAGCAGCAGCACAATTCATGCGGCATCAATCATGCCCACTGGAACCACTGCCAAGCCCCACACACTGCAGCTCCACATTGCTGTTAGTCCAACAAGGTGAATAAGCCGTGGCCAGTAGCCGTCCGACTGCAACTAGCCAGTTGATAGGCCTGGCTTATTAATGGCATAACAGGAGAAGCAATGATTGTAGTCTACATGTCAGGTTCAGAACACCACGAGCTTCATCAAGTGTCAAGCCCGGATGCTGATAGCACGCATGGCCTGTTGCACATCTGCATGAATGATGGTGTCTCACAACGTCTCAAGCCTCTTCATGCATCACCACCATGTGCCACAGCGCACAGAGCACATAGTTGCGGGGTGCCACGCAGCCACCTCACATGGTGCGCTGAGTTTCAAAGCGGCATCTCTGATGCCAGCGCATCGTCACAACCTGGCTGCCGAGCCCGTCATCGTGAGCCATGCTCACGGCATGGCCGCGGCCTGCGCCTCACATGTGTGTCGGGTGCTCCAGCTCCACACCACGCGCGAACACGTCCATCAGGCCGCGCGCGATGCGCATGCGCACCTGCGGCACCCGCCATCACCATGCCCTCGCTGACTGACGAGTCGGGGGCTGAACCACATGGTGTGCAGGACCGCCAGGAGGGTGCAGCAAAAACCATGGATACGATGCAGATGAGGCACGGACCCCAGCCAGGCTGCAGGCTGATGACGACAGGCATAAGTCTTACCGTGTTGGAGGGCAGCAGCTCCCCATCCACATTCCAGCAGCTCTCTGACCCACCACCAACCGGCCGCACTGACACGGCACACACGGGGACCACCTGCATCTCAACACGCCAGGTGTCATAATGACGATCATGTCAATGGCGCTGTGCCCCCACCACACCACAGCCATCGGGTCGGGGTTGAGAGGAACGGGCCGCGACGTGCATATGATGTGCCGTTCTGGGGCTGTGACACAACCTGTGAAAACAGGTACCATGTGTTGGCGCTCCCCCGCCTCACACAACACAGCCATGCCCACCTTGACAAAGGGCAAGCACTGGTCCTCCAGGCCATGCTGTGACAGGCGGATGAGGAAGCGCAGGTAGTCCAGGTGGTGGCACTTGGACACCAGCACCAGGTAGATGCGGCCGTCTGACAGGTGTCCGTGAGGGATGATGCCGCGCTTGGAGCGGTCACTGCGGCACGGTGTGACCACGGCCATCACACTGATGTACTCGCCCTCCTCCGTCACCCAGTCACTGCTACTGCCGCCCATCACCGCGCTACTGCCGCCCAGCCCCACCACACCAATGTACCCACTGCCTGCTGCCCCAATGGCTGTGGACGAACCATCCGGCCCCAGCAAGCCCACCCCCATGCCGCCTCCCCCTTGCTGCGTGCCCTGGGAATGGGTGGAGCCAAGCCCTGAGGTACCAGACACCTGAGGTCCCAAGCCTGCTGCTGTGCCCCCCTGCTGCGCGGACCCGGAGGCACGGTCAAACAGGTTGCCTGTCCCTGCCTGTGGCCCAACCCCACTCCCAGCCGCAGCAGACGTGGCAAAGGGAGAGGGGCCTAATGCCAGCCGGGAGGACGGGGCAGGCGTGGCGGCTGGCAGGCCACCAGCCACACCATTCCCAGCACTGCCGTTGCCAGCAGGGCCCAGCTTGCTGCCTGCCTGGCCCACATGCTGCGTGAGGGAGATGCCCGCCAGGCGGCATGCCTCACACTTGTGTGAGCACACGGAGCTGGCTGTGTCAGCGCGCATCACATGTGGCGCTGTCCGGTAGCTGATGCTGAGCTTGTAGGAGCGCAGGCGCAGGAACTGTAGGAAGCCGGCCAGGTCGTAGCGCGGGGGCCCCAGGAAGCGCAGCCCCTCGCTCGTCCTCATCACGTCGCCTAGGAAACCATATGCTGCCTGGCACACAAAGTACTTGGAGGCCAGCACAGGGGGGTCAGGCGGGGGCTCGTCCAGCAGGCTCCCCCCTCCGCCCACCGCAGCACCACCCCCACCTGAGCCCTTGCCCGCCCCACCCTTCCCATGCGTCACGCTCCCACCCCTGCCAGGGGAGTGAGCTGAGGAGGCAATGGAGGAGGAGGAGGGCGGCTCACGCTCAACGTTCATCAGCCCCGTGGTGCTGCGCAGTGCCGGCTCAGAGGACGAGTACATGGTGCTGGCGCCCATGAGCGCGGTGCTGAGGTCCGGGCTGCCACACACGCCCACACCGCCACTGCCGCCACCCCCACCATCTGGCGCATGCATCGGCGCCGAGGCCGCGTTCAACCCGCCCCCACTCATTGCGCCGTCCTCCTGACTCCCACTGCTGCCTCCTCCCCGCAACCCTCCCTTCGTTTGTTCCCCTGAGCTGTCCTGAGCAAGGGCCCCTGGCAGGGCTGGCGGCCGCACGCAATCCACGCGCGCCACATCCAGTGCCAGCCGGTCACCCAGCGCGATGTGGAGTGCTGCAGCCTCTGCGCTGCGTGTGCCGTGCAGCCTGTAGGCACACAGCGCAGCGCACAACAGTTGTGAGCAACAGCGCAGGTATCGCGGTTGTTGTTTGTTACGAGGGTGCGCGGGGCCAAATGCATCGGGAGGCCCGCCTATGGTGTGACAGCACCACCGCACACCCTCGCACAATGCTGCCGGTGCAGTGAGACATCGTGTGAAGCACGGCCAGCAGGGTGCTGGTCAAAGTGCACACTCAGCATGCCCACAACTCACGAGTACGCGACTGCATCCGTGGAGCCGCCCGGTATGTGGCCCAGCCGGATGCGTGCAGCAGCCGCTGCATGCGCACCCCCGCGCGCGCGCTGCGCCAGCAGCCCAATCATGCACTCCTGGAACACGCCGTCCCCGCCCACCGCCACCACCCCCTGGTACTGGCACAGCTCGTCGTGCTTCATGGAGGCGAGCGTGTCGCGCGCATGGTCCTGTGGGGCCGTGAGGGCACAGGGCCAAGGGCAGTGTTGAGGTGCAGGAGTCGGGTGCACAGCCCACCCCCCTGCCCCGCCCCCTGTGCGTCAGCCGTCCCTGTGCCTGTTGCGGTCGCAAGTTAGGCCGCCCAAAACGTCTGGCTGCCGTATGTGTCCCAGCAAGTGCTGCAACACCAGCATGCTGTACGCAGGCGCTCTGGAAGCATCCACACGCGTAACAGGTGCTGGACAAGCAGCATGTCGTGGAGTTCCCTCTGTGCACCTACCGCTGCCATTGTCTCCACCACATGGAACTTGATGCGCGCCTTCTCAAAGATGGGCTGTGCTGCGTGCTCCCACACAGCCCGCGCGCGCTTGGCGCCCGAGAATGGGTTCACAAACACCAGCAGGTTGCGCGGCCTGCGCAGCCACCGGAAACATGCAGCAACTTCTGCATGAGTGTGGTTTTGAGCATGCTGGTGTGGAGGCATGCTGGCATAGACCTGCAGCAGCCAGACCATCACGCAGACACATAGCTGCTTTGTATCTCAGTCATGCCCACGCAGCATGCCCATGACCCTCAAACCAGTCCCAGAACCCTTGCCTCCGCCTCCTATGGCAGCCCCCCTGCGCCACTGTTAGGCCGCACCCCCCGTCTGCCACGCCCACCCGTCCTGCGCCCCGCTGCCCCCCGCCCCCACCTGTCGTGGCACAGCGCAATGGCCGCACTGATGCGCGCCACCCACTCCTTGGCCACATCCGCGCTGGGGGCTGTGAGCCGGTGCTCTGCTAGCGCCCACTCGCACGCGGAGCCGTGTGCGGAGCGCTCCAGCGCATACACCACGAGCTGGTACCGCTGCAGTGCGGGGTGCAGCAGCGTGAGAGTACGTGTCAGCAGCTAGTACCCATGCGTTGAGGGTGAGCTTGGGCTGCAGCTGAGAGGGTGTGGCTTGAGTCTGCTTGCTGGGAGATGCTTGCGCAGCTGCATCAAGGTGAGCACCCAACGGCCAAGGCACACGCAAGGGGCGCAAGCCGCACCTGCGCACAGAAGCAGCCGCACATGCGGCGGCGTGGGATGCACCACGCACCCAGCACCTCGTCATATGGAACTGCGTGCGTGGGGGCAGGGCACGCGGTTAGAAACACATATGCGCACGTCGTGATGTTTCAACACACCTGGAGCCCTCCTGGTGCTCACAGAAACGTGATGCTCCCAGTTGTGCTCCATGTGTGGGCAGCAAATGAGGACGAAGCCGTGGCCCCAAACCACCGAAGAGCTACATCAGCAGCTGGTATGCTCAGCGTGGCAGTGTGGCAGCGTGCACGTTACCCTGGTCCTCCAGCCCTCCACCCACTCTTTTTGTGCAGCGCGCTCAGCTCACGGCAGCAGCCGCCAATGGTGCCTGCTGCCGGCTTCCACGACAGCCGTGTTGGAGTGCTCTTGACCCGAACCTGCGCACAGGCCACCGATCGCATGGCGAGGCGATCAACACCATGCCCATGTCTGTGTCGTCGTGCACCTGTTCAATGTCCTGCACGTCCTGTGTCATCTGTGGCTCCAACCAGCAGCCAGCTGTGAACTGCAGCTGCCTGAACAGCTGCCTAATGCGGCAGGAATCTGAAGAGGCACTGAACGTGCCTCAGGACGACAGCTGATATTACTCCACATCGCAAACTGCAAGCGACATCCTGGGAACCACAGCGGTGCCATGATGCTATCTATGTTCACATGTGACGAGTGCACCACAACGTGCTTGCTCATGACCGCATGTGCACGCATGGCTGAGTGCTAGAGTGAAGAACCCTCGCACCTTGACGCCTCGATAGCGAAACGTGCATTCGTGCACACCGGAGGGTGAGGGTCCGTCATCGATTTGACCTGAGGGATGAAACAAGAACCCCAACCAAGTGGAAAATTTGGTATGCAAGCCTTGAGACGGTCATTGTGTTGGGCTGCACACTGTGCGTGCCACAAAAGCTGATCACTGCAGCTTTCTTTGCAGCGTCAGCATCGAGGGTGTGCAGCTGTTGCAGAAGCCGAGGCCCACCTGCACCATTTCCAGATACTCCACTGGTGAGCAACAACCTGCACGCGAGCAGTGCGGTTCAACAGTAGTTGGGCCTGCTGATCTGTTACTCCTTGGGCCTCGCGACCAGCAGCATGCCATGGTCCAAGCATACCCTGAGTTCTCTCGGCTTCCTGCTCCCAGGCCGAGCCGCTTGTCGCGAGAAGACAGGCCCTGTTGCCCGGGAGTATTTGTGTTGGTAACTGTGGATTGATCTTTAGAGTCTTTTGAGCTGCTCGTGTACTGCGATTGGGTGGGAGCTAACCAAGGCGTTGTGATGTGACCGTCTGAATCTTGTCGCTTGTGCCTCATGGCTACGCCCTCAATTTATAATCCAATCAAACGACCAAGATAAGCAAAACGGCGACTTGCGCATCTTAGCTGCATTTGCATCACTGGACCTTTAGTCTTCCGGCATCGACCTGGCCAATCCTTGTGACATCAACAAGATCCAGAAGGTTTTAGTTCTCTTGTGTTATCAGGTCTGTAGTTTAACCCAAGACTGCAGAGGCCAGGCGCAGCAGCGGGTAGTCGCAGCATGCAATTGCAAGCGGCGCGGGCGTCGCAGTGCTGCCGTGTAGCTGCAACGATCAATGGCGACGCTTGTTAAACCCATGATTAGGTTGTGTAGGGCAGGTATGGCAGGTACAGTATACACGCGTGTGGAGTCCTGTGGACACATTGTACTTATCCTGCCAACTGCAGTGCATCACCACTACCAGGGATCTCCATTGCATGGGGCACATACGGCCTATCCTGACTGGTCCCAACTTAGATGCATTCAGACAAACAGCATCGTGTACAGCAGCGCGAGGCCGTGAATGCTGCAGACATCATATGCAGCAGCAGATGGGCAGGCAAACACAAGCTCACTGTGGATTGCAGACCTACTGACTCATGGTTAATCGTTGGCGTCTGCGTTGGCGTCTGGCAGTGTGGTTGCAGCTGCCTGGTGGGTTCAGTCCAGCTTGCAAGTCACATCACCGCACGCAACCTGCCGCAAGAAGCTCATCACGATCAGGCTGCGCAGCCAGTGTTGTGGCCACTGACGTGGGCCATGGCCTGTGCACATGGCTGTGCTGCAGCCGGTAAACACCTGTGTGCGGGTCTCCCAGCCCCTTGCCAACCACGCCAATCCAATGCAAACACAGTGTACATCCTGGGCACCACAAGCTTCTACAGCATCTCACCATTCTTCACCAAGGGCGTGGAAGCACCAGTCGGTCCCTGCGCAACCATTGTGGGCCCTGCGGCTCGCTCCTGTGCTCAACGTGCGCATGCAGCTCATGGGCATGGGGGTCCCTGCTATTTTCAGGAATGCATCCCCCCCCCCCCCCACACACACACACACACACGCAACAGCAGCACGCACACAGCACATCCTCATGGTGTCTGAACCTGTGTTACACACGCCGGGACTGGTCGAGTGCCTCCCCAATGCAGCGCATGAGGAGCGGTGCTTGGCCAGTGAGCAGCCAGGCTACTCTTGGTGTTGTCAACTGCACATGCATGGCCTGCCCCCAAGTTGTGCTGTCTGTGCCAAGTTAGAGCACGCCAGACACCTAAGGCCGTGCCGCGATGAGATAGCCTCTTAATCGCAGCACTGCACCTTGATTTCCTGTGCTGCGAACACTGCAGCCCCCAAGTGCAGAGCAGCTGCATGCTGAAGGCTGCTCACCTATCACACCCCGTACATTTGTCTCATTGTTGTCGTCGTGTGTCGGCTGATGAGGTGCACAGTGTACACTCGCAGCGATATTGGGTCATCCATCAGCCAAGTGCACCAAGAAACCAGTCAAACTAGGCACACGCGCAAGCTATGACTGGAAGCCTGCTGCGTTTAGCAACAGCCCTACCAGTGGCTCTGTCTGGCCAGGCGGGGGCAGCAAGAGCTGCTAGAACGATTGCAGGGGGCGGCATCTGCCAGCGCATCATGGGGCTTGCGACGTCATCAGGGGTGCAGGGTGGAGGTGCAGCGCGTGGTGCATCAGGCACACCGCCCACAGCAGGGGGCTGCAGGGACCCCATCCATGACCCTCAGGACTTTGCGTTTGCCACCATCCGCTGCAACGAGCGGCCTCCTAAGCCACGGTATGAGGGGCAGTGCGGGGTCCTTACAGTGCCCACATGTGCAGGGCAAGTGCAGGGACGTGAGATGATCAGCACATGGTGCTCAGCCACACAAACTGCAAGCACTGCATATGGTTGTTGTATGTGCTGGACAGGCCGCCATTCTCCTGCCCATCCCACCTCCCTCTGTAGCTTGCCTTCTGAAGCTGATGTGCTGACAATCCGCCAGTGGCTGCATGTGATGGGTTGATGGACATGATGGGTACAGGCGTGTGGGCGTGACAGAGATCCGCGGGCCATACTACACCCATTTGGGCCCACGTGACCTACAGCAGCTGTTACAAAGCATGTGCCATGCAGTGGACGGCCTCAAGTTTGCAGGTGTGCCCATGTGCTGGTCGGCCACTTGGTCTGCCCTGGGCCATTCGTCTGAGATCTGGTCTGTTCATCTGCTTGCTTATGCGCGGTCCCTGCTCCTGTTCGCTGCAGGGGGCTCATTCCGGGTGATGCGGCGTGACATGGTGAGCCATCTCATCAAGGTCAGTGCTTGCGCAAGCAATCAAACGCTGGCTGTGCATCCCCGCAATAATCTTGAGCTTGTACATCGGAGTGTATGACAGGGTCCAGAGTTGCCGCTGCTGGCACCACTGGGACTGATGACACTTCAGCGCTGCACACCGTGTGCCCATAGGTGGCACATGACCACGACGTGTACGTCAGCACTGGTGGCTGGGTGGAGTACGTGCTCACACAGGTATACTTACTGCACACAGCCGCTGACATGCAGGGTGACACCCATGCTCGTGCAGTCCACCTGCGTGCGGTATGCTCCAAGGTGTTGCACCCAACAACAGCATTTGAACTGCATGACTGGAAAGGGAGCAAAGCTCACATTGAGTCCATTGCTGCGACTGGTTTGCCGCGTGCCAGGGCCCAGCGGCCGTACGCGCGTACCTGCGTGAGGCTGCAGCCCTGGGGTTTGATGAGATAGAGCTCAGCTCCGGCTTCATCTCCCTGCCTGACGAGGATCTGGTGCGGCTGGTGCGGCAGGTGAAGCAGGTGGGTGAGCGGCGTGGCAGCACGGATGGGCATGCGGACATAGTACTGGAGGTGCAGCGCAGCAGGTGGATAGAGTGCTTATGCAGAGTCAACCAGGTTCCTACAGGTCGTGCTGATCCAATCTTCATCGCAACATCCGACCAAGAATCGAGTGGTCCCTTCTCACATGATGATTGTCACTACCTCACACATGCGCTGCCTTTCATGTCGCGGCGCCGGATGCATGGTGCACCCGTGGCATACAGGCGGGCCTGAGGCCCAAGCCGGAGGTGGGCATCCAGCTGGGTGCGGGAGGTGCGAGCGGTGCGGAGGCGCTGGCGGCGGCAGGCACCCGCGACGTGGCCGCGGCTGTGGCACGT
>QAXD01000039.1:579-183152 GCA_004335575.1 Haematococcus sp. NG2 | reverse complement strand
GCGGGCGGGCGGGGTGGCGAACGGACGTGCCCGCTGCCTTTGTGCGCAGCCTGGGGTTAGAGCAGGTCATGTTTGAGGCGACCGACCCAAAGGTGCGCGGCTTCAAGTTGAACCGAGTCTGAGCTCTGCACCCTTTTGGCTGTACGTAGTACATTCAATGCGGCACTGCATGCCGCAGACAGCCTGCAGTGCTGTGCGTGATGGCAGCAGCAGCCACAGCACATGACCGCCTGCTGGCCACCTACTGTGGCATACTAAGATCCCTTGACGCCTGCACCCATCTCAGGTGTTTGACTGGTACGTGGCCAGCTACGGACCCAGTGTCAACCTGTTTGTGGACCACTCCCAGGTGTGTGCTGCACGCACTGTGTGTGTTCTGCCCTGCCCCACCCTGGGTTCTGCAGCCTTCCTGCCGACCTCACATCGGGGCCTGGCCCTGGCCTCCTCACACGTTTGTAGTCCGCTCCAGCATTTGCATGGGCCCGCTGCTGCTGCATGCGCCACGCAGGTGGTGCAGCTGGAGTGCCTGCGGCGCGGCATCTGGGGCACCAGCACCACATGGGGCCGTGTGGTGACACATCAGGCCCAGGACGACGACGGCGGTACGGGCAGCTGAGCAGTATGACAGTAGCTGAGTGAGAGGGGTGGAGCCGGTAAATGAGAAGGGCGGAGATGGCCAAGGCACAGGCTGCGCAGCTTGAGGCTGCTGCCTAGCTGCACATATGTGACTGCAGCATTGTTGTGCTGAGTTGCCTTGCCTCAATGAATGTTGTGGTCGTTGGTGGGTATGCGCCAGGGCTGCGTTTACATGCTCCTGCTGTGACACATGTTCTTCCAGACCAGAGCGTCATATCTAACCACAGCCATCTGCAATACATTACGAGGTGCCAAACCCTCACAACCCAGGGCAGTTTGCATACGACCTCACAAGCTCAAGTCACTGCAGCCCTCACACTGCATGCACGTCCCTGCAATGCACCGCCTTTGCAGTGTGCGCTTACACCTGGCCCCCATCTCATCACACACGCACACACACGCACACACCACATCTCACACATCTCACATCACGCGCAGCGTGACGGCCGTGAGGTAGCGGCCCTCCGGGTACGCGAGGTTCAGCGTGTGGTCCGCGGCCGCCCCGCCCACGCGCAGCAGCGTGATGGTGCGGCCCGCTGCCTTGGCTGCGTCCTGCAGCATGGGCACGAACTCGCCGCTCTGCGTCATGGCCCCGGAGCAGGAGCAGGTGGTGAGCAGGCCGCCACGCTTCACCAGCCGCATGGCCAGCTCGTTGAGCTTGGTGTACCTGTGGTGTGCGGCGGGAGATGACAGATGAGCAGCAGATGTGTTGTGGGCGCAGCAGCTCATGGAGGTAGAGGGAGGGGAGATTGGGGAACGCATATCTCCGGTCAACCCCAGCAGCAGAGCCTGCTACGTGTGCATCAGGGCGGTCCTACACCAGATCCTGGAAGGAGCACATCAGGAGTTGCCGCACGTCCTTAGTCTTAGGCATCATGCAGCACCACATCCAGCATGGGATAGGAGTTGTGGCACTCGAGCCCGCCAACCCCGCCTCTCACTTGTTGCGTGCTTGAGGCAGCGTGGCCTTGGTGGGGGCAAGCTTGGGTGGGTCCAACACCACCACATCCCAGCTCTTGCCTGCGTCCACTGCCTCCTTCATGAAGTCGCTCACGTCTGCCTTCACAAACCGCACCTTGGCCTGCGTGGAGGGATGCAGCAAGGAGCACACACCCAACTCACGGGGATGGCGGCTATTGCACGAGCGGGAACAGGGGAGTGTGATGGGGCAGTGCAGCATGCACGTGAGGAGCGGGGCTACAATGCCGCACCGCATCCATAACTCACCGGGTCCAGACCATTCAGCTGCATGTTGGCCTCAGCCAATGCGATGGCAGCTGCCGATGAGTCAACGCCTGCACGGTGATTCATGTGAGCATGGTAGTGCAACCAGATGCAGCACGAGCAGCATGGAACAAGCTGTAGGTCCTGCTGATCGGTACTGGCCCATACCCGCCCGCATCAGGGGCCATGCAAAGTCTGGGCTTGATGTGATGCAGCACAAGCATGCACATGTGCACCAAACAGCCGGCCTGCCCCCAACTCAGCTATGCCAGTATGTGGCCAGTGCTTGTGACCCGGCCGCACCCAGTCACACACCAGTCACATCTGCCGCGCCCGCCATCGCCGCCGACACTGCGAAGCCACCGCTGTAGCAGCACAGGTCCAGCACGCTGCTGCCCGCTGCTCCACGCGCCACAAACGCACGCGTGTCGCGCTGGTCTGCGTAGAACCCCGTCTTCTGGCCAAATGGCGACGCGTACAGCAGCATGCCCTCCTCACGCACCACCACACGCTGCTGCTGCGCCGCCGCGTTGTCGCCCTCCACCGCCTCCACCTTCTGCGTGTAGGCATGCCGTGTGTTGCGCATGCTTGCTTGCATCACACCGTGTAGGGCTACCATGCAGGGGCGTGGGCCATGTGTATGAGTGTGGTGTAAGCGCATAGGAAGACACTGTACGAGGGAAAGTAGACAAGGCGACACGCATGCCATGTGCGCCCAGATAACTGCTTGCCCGGCACATGCACCACCCCACCGCCGGCCTGCCCGCACGCACCGGCACATCAATGCCCTCCTCCTTGAGGATCTCGGCATTAGGGCGCCACACCACCTGTGCACATGTGCAGCAAGGCAGGCAGTGCACAACACAGGCAGGCGGGTAGGCTGTTGCTCACATTGACGGATGCACTCATTCACACACACCAACTGCGTTGGCAGGGTGACGAGTTGGGAGCAATAGTACAGGTACAGTGCAGGCACACAGGCTCACATGCACCACGTGCTGCCACCCGTCACATCCTCGCCCGCCCCGCCCGCATGCACGCACCTCCTTGCACCCTGTCTCCGCCTTGACGGCCGCCATGACGTCGCGCTTGTAGCGCTCAGCCCACCCCGCCACACTCTGCACCACCACTGTGTCCCCCAGCACATCCGCCACCACCCCACTCAGCCCATCACCCTCGCTGTTCAGCAGCCTGCGTGCGTGTGTACGTGTGTGGTGTGGTGGGTGCAAGAGGCAAGCCCAGATGTAGGCATGGGCCGCGTCAGCACCACCAGCAGTACAGCACGCATGCCATACAGCGCACCAGCGCACCAGCGCAGCCCTGCACAGGCCCGCACCTGTACACTGTCGTGCGCGCGCCCTCCACGCCCAGCCCCAGCGCGCGCCGCAGGGCAGCCGCCTGACGCACACGCAGCTTGATGAGGGCCGGCATGTCCATGTACGCGGCCGCCGCCTCGGGTGTAACGTCAGGCCCGCGGTACTCCGCGCGCAGCTGCATCACACGCACTGCGAACATGCTGACCGGGTTGTACACGCCCCACCCAATCACGGCGCCCTGCCAGTCGAGCAGTAGCACCGCGTCGCCCGCTTGCACGCTCGCAGCACTCGCCCCGCCTTTCCCTACCACCAGCTCACAGGCACCGCTGTACACCATTGGTGAGCCTGTGGTGTGGGCGGGTGTTGATGCGGCAGTTGCATGAGGGTGTGCCGGCCTATGATGACTGTGTGTGCACTATGCTTGTCATCGTGCATGCAGCTATGTCCTGCACGCTGTCCATGATACCTGTTGATTCTTGCGTGATGGAGCAGGCAATTGATGCACACATGCAGTGCAGGCAAGCGCGTAACATGTACACACAGGACAGGACAGCCAAGTCAACCCAGGCGGAGTACTCACCCATCTCCTGGAACAGGAAGTCTTTTCCCTGCTTCAGCACCACAGCTGGGTGCTTGAGTGATGCCAGCCGCTCTGGTGTTGGCCGCCCCCCCGTTCTAGCACGCGGTGCACCATCATTCCCACCGCGCTCCCGGCCACCGCTGCGCTCCGTGCGGCCCCTGGCAGGATCTGTGCGGCCCCTGGCAGGATCCCGCGCACGCCGCTCGCCGCGCACCTCCCGCCCTGCACCGCCACCGTGCCCCTCGCGGCCGCCCCGCGCCCCGCGCTCTCCTGCGCAGCCAAGACCGGAGTGCATGCCCTCGGTGCATGCCCAACACCGCAGGATGTTGAGTACATGGCAGGGTGCCTTGTGCTCTGCCTGCATGTATGGCAGTGCTGGCACACACGCCGATCGTGTCCAAGGGTGCATGGCTCTGCTACATGCGCACCTTGTGAGGCAGCGCTGCTGCCTTTTGAGGAGGATGCACCTCGGCTGCTAGCAGCACGCTGTCGCTGCTGTGGCTGTTCCCTCTCGTCCTCTGCATCCTCCCCCTCCACAAAAGCACCTGACCCCGTGGCTGCGCCGTGCTGTCTCGCCATCCTTTGCAGCAAACTGGCACGCATCTGCTCCACGGCGTCCTTGTTGTTCAGCACTGCATCAACGTCCACAAACCCCGGCTGGCCATCGTCGTCGTCAGCTTCTGGCTCAGTTTTCTTCGGTGTAGGTTTACCAGCCTTGGCTTTCATGGTAACTTGAGGCCTGAAGCCACTGGAGGCTTGCACATTTGGCCGACGCAGCGCTGTTGGCCCAAAGCGGGGGTAGAAACGCAGCAACATGATGCAAGTGATCAATTGGCGTTGCGACGGACAAGAAATATGATGGTCTGGGTTTTAAGGGCTTTGCTAGGGTTCGTGTATTTGCAACGAATTGCGCCTTGTTCTCCATTTGCAATGCAATCAACGTTCCTCAGGGCAGGGCCCCAGTGGGCATCGCCCCGTTCAAGACCTTCAGGCAGTATCCAATTAGAGGCAGTCATCCCAGCAGTTCAACAAGCCTTTAACGGATGTCAATGCTGTTCAGGGCCCTCCACAAGCAGCCGCATGGTCATGACCAGGCCCATGCGGCCATGCGGCATGGAGCGCATGGCAGTGGCTGTACATGCCAAGCGCGGTTCATCACAGCCAGCCAGCGCGCCATCGGATGCAGGGAGCCAACCACAAGCCGGCCGCAAGGGGCGAACGCCATCCAAACCCGCAGATGACAGCTCAGCGCAGAAAGGAGTGGTCCATGAAGAATTTCTCGAAGGCGATGACATTATGCTCGCGGGCGATGATTTTGACCTGGAGGACTTCGCAGAGCGTGAGGAAGACGAGGACGAGGGCGAGGACTATGCAATGGATGAGGACGAGGAGGAGGACGCTCTTGAGCAGTCCTTGCTTGATGACGGCGAGGGCGAGGACGAAGAGTATGATGAGGCAGGGTTGCCGCAGGCGGCAGTGCCAGGGCAGGTCGAGTACGAGGAGGTGGAGTTTGATGTTGCAATGAGGAGGCTGTCAGATGCCCAAAAGGGCGAGCAGGCAGCAATCGTTGAGGTGGTGCCCCCAGAAACAGTCATGGCACAAGAGAAGGAGGCAGAAGAGGCGCGGCAGGCAGCATTGGCACTGCCAGGTGAGCAAGATTGGGTGGCTGCTGCCAGACACGCAGCACATGGACCAATGTGCTATGTGGGGCAGTGCACAAGTGCATGGGATCGGGAGGACATGATTGTGGGATCGATGAGGCTGTGGGCAGAGCCCACTGCTGACACCAACAGCAACCTGCCACGAACCTCCATTTGCTGTACGCAGCTGGTGCACAGCTGGACATCAACCGCCAGGGCTACCAGGCTTTTGTGATGGAGAACATTGAGTTCCTGGTGGCTGAGACTGCTGATGGCAAGCTGGACCTCCGTGACTCCTATGTGTATGATAAGGGTGAGCAGTGCAGCACGCACCACGTGCATGATGTTGGGGCACGATGGATGCTGAGTGATATTATGACACAATCATCAAGAATTATTGCCTCATTGGTGGCCATGGCTCCTGCACGGATTGTAGCTGTGGACAGTGCACCTCCATTGTTGTGGCATGTGTGCTCGACCTGCTGGTTGACACGCACAACCCAAGCAGGGGGTTGTCTGGTGAGTTGGTCAAATGCAGTCAACCACCAGGCCAGACAATCCCCTGTTGCGCTCTGGCTGCTTCAGCCAGCACCCATCCCTTCGCCCCACCCCCTTCAAAACCCTTGAGCATCCTGGTCATGGTGGACCCTACGCCAGTGGGCCAGCCCCACACGCTTTCATCACAACAAGCGCCATTATGCCCATACCTCTGTAACCTCCTGATTGCACCCCCAGGCAGCAGCAATGGCGGCAGCACATCATCGTGTACTAGCACGCCTGTGCAGTGTTGCATCATCATACGTACTGTGCATAATCATACGTATTGTGCAATACCTATGCACCTGAGGAGCTGCTGGCACCTCGATCTGACTGCGCGCAGCTGGGAACCATTACATGCGGCCGGAAGTCAGCGGGCAGCTGCCAGCGGGGCCAGCGCTGCTGCAGGTAATCCCATGGGTGGAGCGCCGCTCGGACGACTCGCTGAAGAACAAGCCGGGGATGGCAAGGGTGCGTGCAAGCCTGCGTGCTGTGTGCTGCTCACCCTCAAGTCGCTCAAAATGCAGATAGGTTCATGTGGTGGGGCTGGTGGGCACGGGGCCATGTCACTGTGCACGCCTCCTTGTACAGTACTGTCCTTCAGGCAGGCAGCCAGCACACAGGTTGTGGAGGAGATATGTAGCGTACCGTTGACCTGGCAGCACGCGCATGCTCACCGCCTGTGCCTGCGCGCCTCCATGTCCGCTCACACTGCTGCAGATGAAGAAGGTGTACTTCATTGGGGTGTCCAGCCTGCAGCCGTACCGCATCGCCATGGACCAGGTGTTTGTGTTTGATGGCGGCAAGCGTACAATTGCACGGCCACCCGTGCACATGGCACACCCTAAGATCCGAGACCCCGTGCTGCGCATCCGGTGGGTGGTGGAGTGCCCTGGCAGTGCACCGCTGCTGCTACATAAGATGCAGCCTTCAGTGTGTGTGCAACCAGGGGTGGGGAAGTCACAAAGGGGCAGGCATTCTGTGGTTTGCTGGTGTCTGAACAGCTTGCAGTGGTGGGCCGCCCTGGGATGGCATGACTGTGCACTGCATGCATGTGGAGTTTTTGTGCGCGCATGGGCTGCGGTGCACTGGCAGTGAGCCCAGGGCGTATGATGATCAACCAACCTTCTCATCCAAAACGTGGCTGAGCTGCGTGCACAGAATCTGCGCGCGGCCGTGCTGTACAAACCGTGCCATGCTAATCTGAAGCCCAGGCCCGCCTCGCTGCGCCCCACATCTTGCATGCAGCTGCTCCACGTCCATGCACAACCACGCATTCGCGGTTGTGGGTAGCAGCATGTCCTGCACACCATTTCACAGGCCCACATTGTGTACGGGTACACCAGCCATACCCTTCTATCATAAAGACACAGCGCACAGTGCTGTTGATCACATGCGAGGATGACATGGTTCTGAACACATGCACACACATGCACACACGCTGTGATGCAGCGCGGACGGTGTGACTGTGGAGGAGGCCAGCCAGCTGGTGCACCCTGCGCTGGTGGGCATCAACTACGACCCCACTGCCAACATGACACCTGAGGAGAAGGAGAAGATGATGCAGGTGTGGTGCGGGTGTGGGGCCGGGTCCTGTACCACCCTATTGGCTACAGTGGGCGGCTTTCTTGTGGGGATGGGTGCAGCCTAGTGTGTCTGGAGCGTGTGCGTGACTTCATGCATCAACATGTGGGTGCAGGCTGGTATGTGAGGAGCGCAGGTGCTTGTGTTCTCACAGTGTTACAGGTCTCTGCTTAGGGGCTACGCAAGTCACATCTTACATGCGCATACCGGTATCTTATATGCGCAGACAGGGTACACTGCAGACATGCACTCGTCTGCCTGTTCATGCCTTGCGTCCCGTGTGTGTGGCATGTGCGCAGGAGCGCATGGAGGAGCTGGAGGCGCAGGCGGAGGAGGTGGATGAGCTGGATGAGCAGCCTGATGTGCCCAGCACAGACATGATGTGATCAGACAGGAGCGGGCAAGCTGAGCGGGCGGGCTGGGCAGGGTGTTTGGCACGGTCGATGTGGCCGCGCAGCACGCGGTGTCATGCTGCAGTTGGATTTGCATTATTCTTTGTGCAAGAATTGCTGTCAGTGTTTTGTGGGATGCAAGCATGCATGCAATTGGCAGCACAAATCCGGACCTTGATGTCTTGAAGATTGAACGCAGGTCTCTGGTGCTTGCGGTTGGCAATTCCTGTGATCCCATCCATCGGTTGTCAATGTCTGCAGCACTTGCAGCAGAGCACCAGCACCCAATTATCCTTTTGTCACAGCAACCTCCCCAACCGACATGAACACATGGTATTGGCGGGCTGTTCATCATTATGTTATCCTGTGGTTGTAACCTGGGGTTTTTCTGCGGTGGACATGAGAATGCCGGTGGGCCTCCTCTTTCATCGAGGTCGGTAGCTTGACATCGCACAAAAACATAGTGACGAAACAACAGCTTTATGTTTCAGCGTTCTAGCCAAGTGCGTTCAAGCTGGTGCAAACGCTGGTACATGTTGAATTTCTGCGACATCTGTGACTGCACTCGCAGGTGCAGGCAAACATTAGTTTTCAATATTGTTACATCCGTGATATCCCTGCGGTTGCGGCCTTTGGTGTCCTCAATTTAAAGTTTGGCGGAACCATGTCATCAGCTCGAGCGGTGCTGCTGCTGGTTGTTGTTTTGGCGCTCACGGCAGCAGGATCTGGACACGACAGTGATGGTACTGGTAGGTTTCAATTCGGGTCTAGGATGGATGAACATGCAAGGAACAACATGCAAGCCAGGTTGGGGCCACGTATGCTGATGGGCATGCCTAGAGGTACACCACTCTGTTGCGGCAATGGATGGTGCAAGCGCGTGCAAGCTTGGCGCCTTGTTCCTCTGCTGTGTGTGCACGTACGCGCAGGCCGCTCACTGCTTCAAGCCCGCAGGCGGCCCCCACCCAGGAGGCGGCCCCCACCCCCAAGGAAGCGGCCACCCCCTCGCTCTCCCCCCACCCGTGCGCCGTCCGCCCTTCCCGCCCCCTGTCCCTGCAGACCCCACCAACCCAGCTATTCCCCTACAGCAGGCCATCACCCTCGCCCTCCAAGGGGCCAACTACAACTCAGTCGTCAACACCAACGAGGGGCTGTATGGCATGGGTGTGGAGTTCACCTGGGCCTGGGCCGCGTACTGCAAGGTAATGGCGGCACTGGTACGCGAGGTGCAATGAGCTGCCACTGCTGCGTGAGAGCTGCCTCATGAGATGTGCAGCTGTGTGATGTGCTGCCGGCCTGGCTGCATGTGGCTGCAGGTGGATTCCTCCCTTGTGATGATAAACGACATTGTGGGAGGAGACACCCTGAACCTAACAGCACCCAGCATTGCAATCAAGTTCCACAGCTACTGCAGGTCAGTTGCATCAGCGGTGCAGCTGCCCTGCACGAGTCGCCTCAGCAAGCTTGTTTAGGGCATATGCATTCGCTCAGGAGAGGGTTTAAAGGCTGCGAAACTGTTGGAGGTATGCTGTTGATGAGAGACAGGTCGCACATTAGCCTGTGCGTCCAGTCACTGGTGTAGCGTGCCTGGCATGTGCAGGCGCAACTTGGCGATTGGTACCGGCACGTTCAACGCGACCAGCCGACTCAACAGTGCATGCTACGCCAACTTCAAGCAGCAGGCCGGCGACTTCTTTTTCAAGTGCGGAACATGTTTCGAACATGATTGCACAAGCAGGCTCCTGTGGGCAGGGACATGCAGAGCCATCCAGAATGGGGCAATTGGAGGCGCTGAGCATACCAGGGCAGCCGGGGTCGGGTGAACTGCGGTGCAGTGAGGAACCTGCGCCTTGGCTGTGCTCACCTGTACCACAGGAAGTACGGCATCACTGGGTGCAGCATCAGGGCTGTGTGGGAGCCGCTGTTCCCCCCACCACCTCCTGCCCCACCTCCTGGCCCACCCCCATCCCCACCAAACCCCGACTCTCCGCCCCCGCCTTCCCCTGACCCTCCTCCTCCCCCCATGCCACCATTGCCCCCGGTAAGTTGGCCAGGCTGATGAGTGAAGAGACATGTCCAGTGTCCATGCCTGACATGCCTCAGTGTCTATGCCTCAGTGTAACGGGCTCATGCCGAATGGCATTGAAACACCAAGCCGCGGGCCCGCAGCATGGCATTGTATGATGGCAGGTGTGCACAACCTGCACCTGCTCACCACCATCCACATGCTTGTGCTGCGCAGCCGCGGCAGTTCAGCGCCATTCAATGTGGCACCTCTGTGACGCTGGGGGCCGGCAAGCCGCTGCTGCACGGGGCGTACGTGGACACCGGGGTCATAACGTGAGCGGGTGTCATCCATCGCTTCCACCTGCGTTTTCCTCCCTGCTGTTCATCAGTGGACGGGCTGGTTCCCATCCTTGTTGGTCTCTGCTCACTCCGGTGCTCGCTCCTCGTGCCCTCGCTGGTCCTCGCACCAGGAATTGCACCATCATGGTGGCATACACGCATCGTGGGGCTGGCCTGTCCTGAGACCCCTGCTTGCTGCGGTCTGGTGCTCATGCGGCATGTGCTCCTGTTGGGTGGCTGACAGGTGTGGCGCTGCGGGGCAGGCGGTGATCACGGACGTGACCGTGACCCTGGGGCTCGCCATCGCAGATGCCAACACCGTGTCAGTGGTGCTGCAGCTTGGTGGGGGTGCGCCTGACACCAGCGCCAACTGGCCGTACCCCTACCTGTACCTCATGGGCGCTGCTGCAGCCAAGCCAGGGGTCGGCTTTGCAGGCACAGCAGTGACGTTCAGTGATGCAGCCGCCATCACCCTGCGGGATGCGCCAACCAACGCGTACCCCGCGAATGCAACATATGCACCTGGGCTCCTGGTGAAGCCATACTTCCAGACGTTCCAGGCCGCATTCAAGGACCAGCCTGCGCAGCAGCGGTGCGTGAAAAGAAGCGGCCATGTGCCGGCGTGCAGCATATGGCATGGTCAGCAGGGGGCTGCAACGGGTCTCCTTGGGGACCATGGGGAGGGATGTGCTTGACGGGGTGCAGCAGGTTGTGAGGTGTTGTCGAGGTGTTGTCATGGCTGGTGCTGGGCAGCTGATTTACATCATGAGCCACATGCGCGTGCACGTCGGCATGGCACATTCATGACGACCACTTCTTTTCTTGTCACTGTTGTACTGCTTCGCTGCAGGTGGTACCTGCTGGTGCTGCGCCCCAATCCTGCCCAAATGATGGACGGTGTGATGACCTCTGTGCAGATCCAAATCAATGCCGCAGACCCACTTCCATGAACACAGCGAAGTGGGGCAGGAGAGCGCGCTGTCTACCCCTGGTGGCTAGGACGTAAGCTACTGCTATTGGTTCTGTGCTACTCAGTTGCAGACTTGACCCGCTGCCCTGACATGTCGCAGTGTGCGTCGTTCCGACTCATGGTATGCATGTTTGCTCGTATGCGGTTTCTTTCACACAACATGTGACTTACGGTACATGGATTCCACCATTGTAATGACCTGCGCACCAATTCAGATTTAAGACACATTCATGTGCGGCTGTTGTAAGGCCTGAGACCCTCCCCTGAGTTGTCTTGGTGTCTACACAGTATGGCTGTGCTGGCAACCGGTGAGACAAATGGTCTATGTGTTACAACAGCACTACCTTCAACACACAGCTCAGGTCGGTCTCAGCTGCAGGCGGTTATGTTTGCCGAGGATCAGTGCAATCACGTGCTGCGCATGGCAGTTACCAGCAGCCCTTGCATCCTGCAGGTGCGGGTGGGGGCTTCATGACGGAGCGTCATGGACATGAACGGGCCACCGTACTTCTCGGGTAAAGTCGTGCGCTGTGTACTTCAACTGTTCAAGCTTGTATTTCGTTCCATCTCTAGCAAGCAGGCGAGGTGGATGGGCTCTTCTCATCTCATTACCCGCCTTTGGCGTGTCCCGCGCGCAAAGAGTGAAAGCTTCTGCTACTATCACGCATTCAATACTTGATCACAACAAGATATATAACTAGAAGCTTGTAGTGGTCTGGCAAATAAAGAACTGTTCTACCCCTGAACCAAGATAACGAGGACCCACATTATGATCCAAAAGACGCATTTCATTCCTTTCCTACTCTGTTCGTTGGCTCTCGCTTCAGCACCGGATCCCTTGATGACATGGCCCACCAGGGCGTGGCAGCTGAACGGTTGCTTCAAAACCAGCGAAAAACTACGGCCTGCAATGTTCCGAGACTTTATCAACAACCAACCTGTCCGGTGCGCCTGTGCCTGGGACACAGCACACTGGCTGGACTCTCATCAACCATGCCTTGCCATGTCCATCGATGCTCTCACAATTGATGATGCCATAGACAGCAGGCCCATTCAGGTCAGCAGACCTGATTGCTTTCATTTGCTGGCTGGGCGGCTATCCATGGGCTGCTGCAGCACCATTCCCCTGTTGCACGGTTGCACAACTCGACACCGAGGCAGCGGCTACATGCCTCGAGGCGCCACATGCCGATGGCTAGGTGCTGGAACACAGCCGCATGTTTGGAGCAGCATGTTTGTGGGCCCTGGCATGCTGCATACGGACCTGCACTCTGTGCCCCTGCCCAACCGCAGGCTGCACCTGCACACCCAGCTGTGGTCGTCCAAGACCAGTGCACCGCCTGCGCCCCTCACCCTCTTCACCGCCCTCAACCTCGAGCGCCTGCATGCGCTGGAGGTGCAGTGCGCGGGGTGGCCGGGGCCCCTGGCGGCAGGCGTGTACGTGGCCCTGAACCACAGCGCTGGCGGCACCACCCTCACCACCCACGCTGCGGCAGTGCTGGCACATGCCGAGGCACGCGTACGCGCACTGTTTGAGCGCATGGAGGCGCAGCCACGTGCGTGTGCGCTGCGCATGCTGCTGCTGTACGAGCTGATCGGAGAGGAAATCATGGTATGTAGGTTGAGCACATGTGCCTCGTGCGTACGCAGAGCACTTGGGCAGGATGGATAGGATCTTGCACCATCAATGTTGAGCGGTCGACCCGCGCACACAATGCAAGCATTCGCCTTCCGTGCCAACTTACACCCCGTGCTCTGTTCCTGGCTTCGTGCTGCTGATCGTGCATTTTAAACAGAACATCCTGTTCCCAAAGGCGGCTGTCTTGAACGCCGCGCTCTTAGCAGCTGATACCCCTCTGATCACAATGCTGGACGTGGACATTGTCCCAAGCAAGACCCTAACCACAGATGTGTTGCAGAATTCCACAGCGTGAGTGTCGCCCCACTGTGATGTTGGATCAGCTTGATAGGTACCAGTGAGTGCGTGTTGCTGCTGACTCGCTTGCAACCAGCCTGCAAGACTCATGGTGTACTGTGCTGCCTGGTGTACTCCCTGCACATACTGCACGGCTCTGATGGGATGCAGGGCCGCACACCTCACATCCGTTATGAAACGGCAAAAAGCAATGGTGGTGCTGCCAGCTTTCGAGCCAGACAAGAAAGACCGCAAGGTGATGGCGCGCGGTGGGGAAGGTCGTCAAGGTGCTTCCATGTGTTGCTGTGAGTGGCACGGCGTACCTGCTGCTCTTATCCAGTTGTCTGGCAGATGCCACAATGGAGCACTGCTTGCAACCTGTTGCGCGCAGGCCTACTTGGCCAACCTGCATCACAAGGTCGCACTGGCAACAAGCATGGTCACATGTATGTGGACTATCCCTGTGTTGTGCTCGGCTGCCTGTGGGAAAGATGCCTGGCTGGCATATGTATCTCAAAGTTCATCGCTGCAGTGTTGATTGTCGTATGTTTGCCCTGCACTCAGTCAGCAAAAGCCAGATCCAGGCTGAGATCAAGAAAGGGACCATGGACCTCTTTGATGTCAAGAACTATCCCCGTGGTCATCGTGCAACCAACCTCACTCACTGGCTCACAGCAACCGACCTGTATGAGGTGGAGGAGGATCACTTTGAGCCATGGTGGGTTGATGGGTTGTATGTTGTATGCAACTGCAACACTCGCGGCAGTGCACTTGCTCGCAGCAACATGTGATGTCTGCTGACGCATGCACACCTGACGCCCTCTGCATTGCACCCATGCTGTTGCTGCCGTTTGGGGTGTGCAGGTACATAGCACTGCGGACCCACATCACAAAGGGGATGCTACTGTCTGATGAGCGGTGGCGAGGTTACAGTCAGTGTTGAGGTGGACAACATGCATCACGCACTGTGCCCCTTGCCTTGGACACAGACAACGAGTACAAACACGAGGTGATGCATCATATAAGCACATGTGATGCTGCATGCAGGTGCCGAAAAGGAGTTGCAGTGCACGCATGTGCACAGGTCCGGCTTCAAGTGGCTGGTGCACCCCACAGCGTTCATTGTCCACAGGTGAGTGAGGGAGCCTGTCCCTGGCTGCCTAGTGTCAACTTCACCTCCGACTCTCTGTCGCATGTGCTTTGGTCGCTGTGGCTGATCCTCCACAATCAAATGCCATCCCCCGTCTGCTCTGTGGCCCTTGATGTGCAGGCCCCACAAGTTTTCCGATGCTTTTGACATGTTCATGAAGGCTGAGCTAGGCACTGCTAGGGACATAGTTCACACAGCTGATGCCCGCTCTGCTGAAGCTGCATTTGCTAAGATGGTGTCAGAGCAGCCTGACAACTACATGCCCCTCGCATATGTGAAAGATCGCCTCACGCTGAACCAAGCGCGGGAGGCCATGCAGTATGGCAACTACACTCCACTGGTGGGCACAGATACTCGTGCATGCCTGGCAATACTGCCGTAGTTGATGTTAGTTTGGTGCTTGCCAAGCAGCCAAGTCACTGGCAGCTGATGAGCACCACGTGAACATATGAGTGCTCATTCTGGCGCCCTCAGTTTGCTGTGTTTGGAGGTGCCACCACTCTGCACCTGAGCGTAGGTGAGACAGCATAAGGAGGGCACAGGGAGGGGGGTAAGGGGTTACCTGTGGGCAGTCAAGCTCGATGTTGCACCTTCAGGGCACAACGACAGAACTGACATGCATGTGACTAGTAAGGCAGTGCAACCGAATAGAGGCCCACCTGGACCTGCCTGCCCCGGGCGTGGACCAAGAAATAGGCTTGGAATCAGCCACTGTATAGTGAAGGCGTAAAGCTTACCAGATAAGTCACTTATTTTCACAGATGTCCAGGATTATGATGTGTCACTACTTTGTTGTCATGCTTACGTTCATGCTGTCTTCGCTGCAGCCGCTGGAGCTGCGTGTATTTGTTCTGGCCCCGGTGAGCAGCTACAAATCATCAAATAAGGACGCCGTAGTGTGAAGCAAGAATTGCTTGGCCTAGCTAAATTTGTGGCGTTCTGATGGATCAGGCATTTTCATGGAATTAAACAGAGGCACATATTACCGAACACATGATGATCATATCTACAGTACAGCCGGCACTACAACTGATTCTCCGCAACGCCCTCAAAGTGTTCAGTTGATACAAATGAATCGTGATGGCTTGGAGGTTCCCTAGAACTGCCTTGCATTGTGTGGCAGCATGTGGGAAACTGACTGGTGAAGAGGAAGAACGAGTACCGAGCGAGAGAGCTGATGTGGATCAAAACGTCTGTTGCCTACACCTGCATTGCTCTGCTGTTGGTTCCATCCTTGATTGACCCGGGGCTCGCTGAATCGAGCATGGCCCGCCAGGGCGTCGCTGCTCCAGGATTGCTTTAACGTGAAGGAACCGTGGAAGCCCACGCTGTTCCGGGACTTCTTGAACAATACTCCCACTAGGTGAGCCCATTCATCTCCAGATGAGTTGCAGTGCTCGTGTGGGTGCTTTGTTTTTGAGCGCATGATGCCTTAGCACATGCACCCCACCGACCCGTGGTGATGGGCTGCTGTTGCCCCCAAGGCACTGTTACACTCGCCGCGGGCCTGATAGCATGCACAAACCGAGATCCGAGGCACATATGACTGTGCCTGCTGCGCCTGATCTCTGCTGTGGCGCACACACGGCAAATTGCTGCCAGCAATGCCGGTGCCAATTGTGCTTAGGTTTTGGTTGCTGCTTCTGCACTCGTCCGAGTCTGGTGCGCATGGTTCATGACCCCGCCCAACCGCAGGCTGCACCTGCACACCCAGCTGTGGTCGTCCAAGACCAGTGCACCGCCTGCGCCCCTCACCCTCTTCACCGCCCTCAACCTCGAGCGCCTGCATGCGCTGGAGGTGCAGTGCGCGGGGTGGCCGGGGCCCCTGGCGGCAGGCGTGTACGTGGCCCTGAACCACAGCGCTGGCGGCACCACCCTCACCACCCACGCTGCGGCAGTGCTGGCACATGCCGAGGCACGCGTACGCGCACTGTTTGAGCGCATGGAGGCGCAGCCACGCGCGTGTGCGCTGCGCATGCTGCTGCTGTACGAGCTGATTGGAGAGCATGTGATGTTCACGCTGTTCCCAAAGACTGCGGTGTTGAACGCGGCCCTGCTGGCTGCTGACACCCCGCTGGTGGCCATGCTGGATGTGGACCTCATGACCAGCAGGACCATGGCCACCGACCTGCTGCACAATGCCACAGCGTGCGTGTCCAGCCTTGCAAAGTATATTGCGCAGCAGGCACGGAATATGGCGTTGTATCCTCACACGCCCAGCCGTGCATTACAGCTCAGGTCTCATGAGGTACACATATGCCAGTGTGTGATGGATGCATAACAGCACAAGCATACTGCCCTGTACTGCCCTCCAGGTCTGCCTGGATCACTATGATGAAACGAAAGAAAACAGCAGTAGTGCTAACAACGCTTGAGCCTGCGAGGGGATTACGGGTGGTATGCGCCTGACGTTTTGTTCAGACCATATCAATCACGTTTTGCATAGCATGGGCTTTATGGCTTACAGTGTGCTGCCCAGAACATGCCCCAACCATGGCCTGCTTTCAGCCTGCCTTAGGGTCTGCCAATGAGCGGGTGCACAGTATGGCATGCCACAAAGGCACGCGCCTGCCGTTCTTGATTCATGCACACAGGACTACCTTGCCCAGCTGCAGGAAAAGATCATGCTGGCTGAAAGAATGATAACATGTGAGGCATGGCGCGCATGACATCTGGATGGTTGGGTAAAAGGTGCACACCTATCTGCACTTGACAGCAGCAGCATGTAAGCAGTGGTGCGGTGATCGAATTCCTAAGGTGCTGTGTGCGCCTTTTCTGTGGTATCATGCAGTCAACAAGACCCAGATCCAGGCTGAGGTCAAGAGGGGGTCCACACACTTGTTTGCGTACTCTTGGTGGGCAGTGGGCCATCGCGCTACCAACCTCGAGCGCTGGTTGACATCTGACAAAGCATACGAGGTTGCACATGAGGAGAAGTTCGAACCCTGGTGGGTGAATAATAATTACACGGCGGCGGGTAGGTTGCTATGATCATCATCCCCAACCTTTGCACAGCAAGCACAACACAGCACAATGCAAAGCACGGCAAAGGAAGCTGCACAAGAATTGCCCAATGACATACACTGCCTGCCCCGACTGCACTCATGTGGCAGGTACATGGCGCTGAGGGAGCAGCAGCTGATGGCTGATGAGCGGTTCCGCGGCTTCGGTGGGTCATGTTGGCACGCTGCCGACGCTGTATGGACCTGACGTGCTTGCACAGTTACAAGCGCTTATGTTCCTGCTTTTGCGCTCATACTTGCACACAATCTCGTCATTGCCTGTAGGAGGCGAGAAGGATGCCCACTCGCAGCATGTGCACACCGCTGGGTTCCAGTGGCTGGTGCACCCCACTGCTTTCACTGTGCACAAGTAGGTGGTGACTCATCATCTCACGCATCTGCCTTCAATACTCCATCCGTTGGATGTGCCTGCTGAGCGGTGCACGCCATGCAACCAACACCCATGTTGTACTGTGGAGCAATACATGCCACAGCACAATCACACAGCATGGTGCGTGTGGTAAGAGGGATACTTGTGATGACATGAGCAGGCCGCACAAGTTCAGTGCAAGCAGTGACTTGTTCCGTGGTGGCGACCAGGAGAAGAAGTCCATGAGCCTCCTACATGCAGAGAAGGACCCGTTCAGAGCTTTGACACGAGTTGCTGCCATGGCAGAAGAGGAACCACACAGCTACGTGAAACTAGCATACCTGAAGGACAGATTCACGCTACGGGCAGTGTACGAGATGATGAAGAATAGATCATATGAGCTGGTAGTGAACTCAGGTACACGTGCGTGTCTGGAGGTGCTTCCATGACTGACTGCGCAATGAGTGGCAACTGCTATAGCTGTGCAGGCTCTGCAGTTGGTTCATGGCCGAACAGTATGAATGCGCTCTGCTCGATACTGTGGGGCTGTCTGCAGTGGTCCGGGTTGCGAAGCTTTCCAGCTGCGAAGCTTTCCACATTCTGGATCCAGCAGTCGGAGGGGTTGTTCAAATGTGTGCCTTCAGAGCCATCAGTGAGGGCAGCGTACGTGGCCCCTTGCCAATAACTGAAGACTGCTTGTCATCATCAACCGAGCCACGCCAGTAGGTCCCATAGTTGGACATCGTCTCATACATTCTTGAATTTTTACAACTCTCCAGCATTGCCCCCGCCATGAGCGTGCATCAGGGTAGCACGTCAAGGCACATGCGTGTGGCATGACCCACCACAGGCTTGTATACACCCTTGCGTAGAGCATCGGTTGCAAATCTCAGTGTGAACCGATCCTTTGCATAGGCCAGTCTAGAATAGTTGTTGGGATGTTCAGATGCCATCTTGGAGAGCACTTTCATCTCCTCCTCCCTGTTGCCTTTGTCCGTTGTGAGGGACATTAGGGTCTTGTCAAGCCGTGCACCCTTGAATAGGTCATGGGCAGAGGAAAATGAATGCGGCCTGCGATGTGCGATTATGAGGGGTTGATCAGCACACCGCAATGTTTGTATGGACCTTATGATACCGTATCATGTCTTCTGTGCATGTAACCTGGCACTTGTCGACTTGTGCGATCGTGCCTCCTTTTGGGTTGATGGGAATCCCAAGCATTGTGGCACCATGTACACAAACACCCAATTGTGGGCCTGCTGTGCATGCTTAATAACACCAAGGCTGCAGGGGGCAAGTCGCACACAGAGTGCACTTTCAGGCTGAGCAGATCTGCAGCACTTACCTGTGGACAGCAAATGCAGTGGGGTGCACCAGCCACTTGAATTGGGATTTGTTGACATGAGCACATTGCACTTCTTTTTCAGCACCTGTGTGAACATACACGCAGCACATCAGGAAAAGCAATGAAGGACCGACCTGCAGTCTTGTACAGCCAGGCGAGCGAAGCAACCTGCCGTGCAAATGGAACATTATGGCCACATCACACACCGTAGCCACGGAAGCGTTCATCAGCTAACCAGCACTCGTCCTGTGACCGGAGACTCATGAACCTGCAGTCAGCGGCGGTATGTGGGACGGTGCAAGCTCTGTGCGTTTGTTGCCTGTCTCCCTTAGGGAGCCGAGCACTGTACCGTCACCGCAAGGGCCACCGCTAAGGTCTTGACTCGACTTGACCGCTAGGTGTAGCTAGCATCGTTCATGCCTGATATGTGAGACTGCGACATACACCAGAGGTATCAAGTGGAACTATTGATTCTTGTGGCAACTGACCATGGTTCAAAGTGTGCCTCAAACTGGATTGCATACGGCTCATGAGCCTCCAGCCATCTCGAAAGGTTTGTGGCACGATGGCCAGGGGGCCACCAAAAGATAGCGAACAGGTTGGCGCTCCCATTGTTGACTTCTGCCTGGATCTGACCCTTGCTAACTGTCAGATATATATTGCACACGTGGCATGTGAGCAGCATGTGTGTTCGTTGTGTTCACTGTGTGTGCATGCAACAAGATGAGGCTACTATGAAGTACAATACTGGAGTTCAGCAGAGTGTAGCCGCGGGCCCACGGCAAATACTCTTTGTCTTACATGTGACCATGTTGTCCGCGAGCGTAATCTTTTCGTTCAGGTGGGCGAGATATGCCTGCATTGCATTAGTGATAAGTGTTGGTAAATACGTGAAGCCACTATGTTGGTCATCGTTCACGCTCGCCATGGTGCATGCTGTTCACCTGCTTGAGGCACTAGTTGGACATAGGCAGACCGATATGATGGTCACTGTTGGTTGCACACAGTGTAACCTGCAGCACTGTGTCCAGCGCCTTGTACCTGTTTGTCCTGCTTCACCGGTTCCAACGCCGCCAGCACCACCACTGCCCTTTGTTGCCGCATCATGGTCATGAGCTCCGCACTCCTGCACATCAGCACAAGTGAGTTCAGTTGTGTGTGCACTGCATCAGGCGGGCGCAATGAGAATGCGGGTTACGAGTAGAAAACATGACAAGACTTCTGCTGACAAAGACTGTGCTACAGCACTTGTCAAACTTGCAGGAAACATGATTAGAGCAGACACTGCTTTGGATGTTCCAGGTTGACGCACGCTGTGGCATTGTGCAGCAGGTCGGTGGCCATGGTCCTGCTGGTCATGAGGTCCACATCCAGCATGGCCACCAGCGGGGTGTCAGCAGCCAGCAGGGCCGCGTTCAACACCGCAGTCTTTGGGAACAGCGTGAACATCACATGCTCTCCAATCAGCTCGTACAGCAGCAGCATGCGCAGCGCACACGCGCGTGGCTGCGCCTCCATGCGCTCAAACAGTGCGCGTACGCGTGCCTCGGCATGTGCCAGCGCTGCCGCAGCATGGGTGGTGAGGGTGGTGCCGCCAGCGCTGTGGTTCAGGGCCACGTACACGCCTGCCGCCAGGGGCCCCGGCCACCCCGCGCACTGCACCTCCAGCGCATGCAGGCGCTCGAGGTTGAGGGCGGTGAAGAGGGTGAGGGGCGCAGGCGGTGCACTGGTCTTGGACGACCACAGCTGGGTGTGCAGGTGCAGCCTGTAGAACCGCATATGCATGACCAAGCGTTAAGCTTGAGCTTGTGCGCGGCAAGTGTGCATGCCTCGAGGGTTGTGTCGGTGCATACCTTGCATGCAACACAAGGGAAGATGAAGGATGATTGCGCTCACCACGGCCAGGTGTGCACTGCACACCTCGGACACTGTGGGAGTATTGTGTGGAGGGCAAGCAGGTACATTTAGCAGGCTGTGGTGCTCCGTCGCACATGTTGGCGCCGCTTCCTGTTTCCCAGGCACATGGGTTCCGCACCTGGCAGGTTTGTTCTCCAGGAAGTCACGAAATAGGGCCGGTTGCCAGGGATCGCTCGGCTGAAAGCATTCTTCCAGCTGCCATGCCCTTGCAGGCCACTTTGCATTCGCTGCACGTGACCTGCAAACCACCACCACTGCCGACTGCACCAACACAGAAAATAAGACGAGATATGCGTGCAAATTGTGTGCAATGTGCACCATCTGCGTAGCTAGGTCTGGCCTGAACAATATGTTGTGGGCGAACTGTCACCCTGCTGGTTGCGTATATCTACGGCTGTTACTGCTAATGGCTGACCAATTCAGCGGGGCATTTTGAGATGTGTGTGCTGTGCATGCCTATGCTGGCAGTACAAGTATTGCTGGTGCATTTAGCTGCAGTCCTGTTGTGCACGCCCAGGCTATCAAAAAATGGAATGTTTGGCCCAAGTGCGCGCTGGCCGCATGGCTCTTGACGGAGGGGTTCTAAAAGCAGACGCAAGGAAGGGCATGCTGAGGGTCATGGTGGTGAGTTGGAATGGCAGATTGTCATCATCAAGGCAAACCTGTCGAGCTCTGCTTGATCTAACAGATCAATGCTCCGCTTGCACTTGTGTCAACGTTAGGGCGACGACACACTGGTGCATGCTATTTGGTGCGAACGGACGGGGGCTGAACCCTCAGGCTCGGCGGAAGAAGATGTCGTGGTCTTCGCTGACGAGTGCTCCCTGAAACCAGTACGTCTGAGGGTGCACAATTGCCAGGCAGAAGAATGAGCACATCATGGGGAAGGCTGCACATGGCAGTGGCAGTAATGGCGCAACACATCATGCATGACCCTGTGCAGATCCCCGGTGGACAGCCGCGCTGCTACGTGTTGGAGTTCCCAGCTGATGCATCGCGCAATATGTTTTTCTGGTAAGCGCTGCACCAGCACTCAGCGTACAGATGTTTGAGCAAGGAAACACATGCAGTGTAGGGCCTCAGTTACATCTGTCCAGGTGACTGGTATGCATACACCTGTACTCAGCATGCACCTCTTTTGCAGGCTGCAGGAGCCAAAGCAGGAGCTAGACGCCCTTCATGTTTCGCGAATCAACGCGGCCATCAACGGACAGCCAGTCCCGCCTCTGCCCACCACAGTACCCACCCAGCCATCTGCATCTATGTCAGCAGCACCCCAGCCAGGCCCCACAGCGTCATCATCAGCACCTGCAGCGCCGCCTGGCAACCCCCAGGCCTCTTCATTAGCAGCACTACTCAGGTGTGGGCATGCAGGACTGTGTTTTTCATTCATGGAGGGAGGCACGTGGGTTCGGTTTGCGATCTGGCTTGGGGTGCCAGGGTGTTTTAAATGAGTTTGGGCTTTGGTTAGCAGCTGCATTTCGGTGGCACAGGATTGTCTTCAAATGCTAGCAGCTGACAATTTTGGATAGCATCAATTGCCAGTGACTAGAGCCAATGATTGTGCCCTGCCTGCACTGTTTCACTGCTCTGCAGCCATGCCCTTGCCTCAGCAAGTGCACCGCCACAAGCGACACCTGACCCACGTGCTCTGGCAGCATCGCTACTGGCGCAGCTAGCTGCGCAGGGAGGGGGCGGTGGCATGCTTGGGCGCATGGCACCAGATGAGGTGTGTGGTAGAATGATGTGCGCCCTCCAGACCTCTCTGTGCTTTGGTGCAAGTCGGCGAACATGATGACCAGTGATCTCAGGCCATCACGTGACCCTTGTGAAGCGAGCTGATAGATGTGCCGGTCTGCAGAACACCCTTCCACAGTGCTGTGCGTTGTATTGAGGTGTGTGTTTTCTCGCCGCCTGCGTCTGCTTGGCCTCACACTGCAGGGGCCAGGCCTGCACGAGGTGATGCGGCCTGAGGTCGTCGTACCACTGCTCCGTGCGCCAGGGGTGCTGGAGCGCCTGGCGCCACATCTGCCGGAGGAGCACAGGTGAGAGGCTTACCACCACAGTGAGGTGCATGCCGGCTTCTTTCAGCAAGCGCTGCAGCGCAGGTGGTCATGCCCCGTTATGTTTCGTTCCTGCAGCTGTGTTCGCAGGCAGGTGCGGCATTCAGCGTCCTGTGGATGTGCAAAGCAACTGATCCGTACAGCAGCACTTTCCAGGGCAAGGCCACATTGTACTCCCCCATGCCCTAAATGTATATGCTGATGCTTCCTGCTGCTTTCACTATGTGTTGCGCTCAGGACAATGGAGCACCTGATCTCCACCGCACAGTCGCCACAATTTGCACAGCAGCTGGCGTCGTTCAGCCACGCGCTGCAGAGTGGGCAGCTGGACTTGCGGCAATTTGGGCTGGATGCAAAGGTGATGGCAGAATCATGTATCAAGGATGACGTTACGCTTGGCTTGCTTTTTTTTGCATTGTGTAGCGTCTTATAGTATGCAGTTATGGTTGTGATTGTTGGCAATGCACCACGTACTGGCATGCATGGGGAAAAACGGTTTCTTCTCAGGTGCATAGCACGCTTTTGCAGTGTAGTATACCGTAACTAGTATTCGTATGTGCCGTGCTCACATGTACCACATATACATCTGCACATGAGTATCTACACTTTGTGTGCTTTGTGCTGATCTGCAGGGCTACTCCGTGGCTGCATTCCTGGAGGCGGTGCAAGAAGCTGCTGAGAAAGACAAGGCAAAGCGCGAGCAGCAGGGCGGGGCAGGGACAGCGTCAGGGGAAGGACCTGCTGCAATGGAGCAGTGATTGTGGCACTGGACACAACTTGAACGGGTGCAGGAGTGGGCATGCTGGATGGCGCTGCTGTACGTAGCGTTGCAGCTGCACTGCATGCTGGAAGCCATGACATTCAAGGCTGGCCTTTTCTGCCGACCTTTCAGTTAGAAGTAAACCTGGACTCCATGTGTACACATCTGCGCATTGGTGGCGGGTGGCTGTTCCATGCGCCGCCTAGGCTGCCACTCTCACTGGGTGGTCATTGCAGTTTCCCAGCAACCTGCTAGCAGAGTACACAGATCCGCTTTTACTTGACTGCGCACGCGATTGCGGTGCTTGGTCAGCATTCACTGGCAACATTGTTAAAAGCAGAACGGGTTGTAGCAACAATGACAGCAACGGGCTTCTCCATGATCCTTTTGCTCGTTGTTCTGATGCTCACAAGCACAAGTGGTCCCGGTGAGTGTCATTCATTGGCCGGAAAATGCTTCGTTGGTCCCGAACAGAGGGCATTTTGATGGATATGCATGGGCGGGGAGCTTGCCGAAGCGCTCTCAGATGGTGCCCCACCTGGAAGCTGCAGCATCTTACAGCAATTGATTGCTGGGTTTTTTTAATTAAAGATGGGCGAAGTTGCACTGTCGCCAGCACAAACCATGCATGCACAGCATGCAGGAACCGGAAAAGCACGCACTGCTATGGCCTCCATTGTTGTGCTGCATCGTACCCAAATCGCCCTTGGCGCCCTTAGAACATCTCGCGATGTGCCATCATGAAGGGTTGCAAGCTTGTACCACGGGTTGACAGCTGAGGTGCATCACATACAGGCTTCACAGCTAGCGGTCAGAGCACACCCAAGGCTCTAAGTATGATTGGCTCACGTTGTGCACATGCATCGCAGCGGAGGCCACTGGCAAGAACCTCATTTACACGACCTTGGGCGGCTCCCACAAGTGAGCCACCCACTGCATGCACCTGCTGTGTGCACTTCTCAGTGCACGTGTGCTGCATGCGCGGCCCACACCAAGTTTTTCTGTTCTGTGCGGTTGGTGCGCACATATCGATATGTCCACAGGTACCTGCACATGCTGCAGTACTTGTTGGAGACATTAGACGAGTACTCAACACACAACATCGATTTTTTGGTCATTGTGGATGAAGCCTCACACAGCCACATTGCCAGCGTGATGAAACACACCCCTGTCTCCTTCAAGATCTCTTACTTGGATCTCAGCTCCAAACATGACAGGCCCGGCACAGACCCAGGTATCATGAGCAGCATGCACAAGATCAAAATCTTCAGCTACCCGGAAATTGACCGGTACGAGAAGATCCTGTTCATGGTGAGTGATGCTACCAGGCAGTGCGTGCCACAAAGGTTGTGCGATGCTCAGCCATGTGTGAGTGCAGATCTGTATGTGGCACACCTTCAAGACATGCCCATCATGTGTGTACTTGAATCCCGGCCTTGCTTACACCTGTTGCTGATTGTGTGGTATAGGATGTAGACATCATGGTGACGCTGGACATTGAGCATGTGCTGAGCTTGGACCTGCAGCCGGGTCTCCTGTATGCTGCCACCGAGTGGGTCATGTCTGATGTGTTGCAGCATCCGTGCTTTTGCCCTCAGAATTCGTGGCTGTTGCAGATCCCCTGCTGGTGCTGACGTGGTCCTGAGGCACATTGGTCCCACGTCACAGCTCTGTCGCCTTTTCTCACTAATATTAATAACACGGCGGTTCACAGATGTTTCTGCATGCCGTTTCTCGCATGATGCATACTATAGCTAGGATGTTTATCACCTCCTGCCATTGGGCCACAGGCACATGGTGGTGAGCAAGCCTGAGTCACAGCAGGTCATGACGCACCAGGAGCGCTGGTTTGGGTGCGCACTGCAAATGTGTATGCTGCTGGTGGCGTGAAGCTGTACAGCTGCACCTGTGTCTCCTGAAGAAGTGGACCAGCTCGTGTGTATGTCACAGCACGCTTGCGTGCACAATGGTGCGCCTCACACATATGCCGCCCCGTGCCCATGGCCTGCTGCAGGTTTATGAACTACACAGAGGAGCAGGTGGGTGAAATGGCAGCTAACAAGGTCCTGCCCTTCAACGCAGGCCTGCTGCTCTTCTGCAACACAGCGGAAATGGAGGAGGTGAGCTGTGCTGTGCAGGGTGCAGCAGGTGGTGCCGGGTGTCATCAGTACCCTGATCTGTGCCCTGTAGTATCTTCTTTCCGTTGCCAGCATCAGTATCTGGCGCGCCCATCCGTGCCGCTCTGAACATATGCAGCATTTTGCCAACGTCTGGGCCAAGATACAAAAGCACAAAGGCTTCTTCTTCTACGAACAGTCCTTCCTGAACTATTACTTCAACCTTCGAGGTCTAACAAACACAGAGCTGCTTACACCCTTGGTACTTGAGGTGCGTCAGAAGCTAAGGCAGGGATGCATTCCTGCAGCTGTGATGTATGGCAATTGCCGCCATGTTGCATCATGCGTGCGAGACGTCCAGCAGCGGCAGCAAGGTTAGGTAAGAGATTGAACGATCTGTGCTTCGCGTTCAGTGCGGCATGAACAGCACATTCTCGGCTGCACATGTCAATCTGTTGTTGGGTATGTCTACCAGAGTCTTCATCGTGTACTATTCCCTTGACCCCAGATCCAGCACGCACCCCGCCCATGGACCAGGGCCACCTTTGCCTCTAAGATTGTGCACTTCAATGGCCAAAACATTGACAAGCTGCTGCTTATGGGAGAAGCGTACCGTGCAATCTTGGGTGGTGGCACCAACCGTGGCAGCACCACAGCAGCTGGCACAGGGCTGCAGGCAGCAGAGGTGCGCACACGAACAGGACCAGAGGTACAAGGACAGTCCTGCATGGCGTGCGCGCGTATTCCCTGCTTCATGTTATTTGGCACTGGTGACAGCCATGCCGCACCCATGTTGGTGACTGTGATGACATGGGATTACGCACTCAATGTAACAACAGCCAGATCATGGTGATGACCATGTCATTCGCATGCGGCTGTGTTGCGCGCGTTGCAGGGTGGCGCGCTGGGGCTCATGCTGGATACACTGTCTGCCTTTGCACTGGAGTCCCTTCCGGAGAACCAGCGGCCCACATGGTGGGCCAACATGGGGCATGTAGGCCAGGTGAGGAAGTGTGTGCCCTCATGCTTTGATGTGGCCTACTAATGTAGCAGGTCCGCCGATCAACAATGATGCAACAACAGCATCATTAGTATGTGCAAGCACTCGCCCTCCCGCCCCAGCAGCCTCCTCCACGTGTGTGACTCTTCCTGCTGGCAGTGCCATGTGACTCCAGGTCCCAGACGAGGTTGCCACTTTTCATGAACTGGCATCCGACCCGCGCGTGCGTACGATATGTGAGGTGCGCGTGTGCAGGGCTGTGCGCGCCAGGCATCGAGTTTGCAGGTACCACGGGGCAGCACTGTAACGCACTGCAACGTCACATTGAGCTCGAAGAGGGTTGCTCATACACCACCAGTATTTACCGCATGTGGCTGTCGTGTGGTGTACACTGCCGACTGCCCCAGGTGGGCTTCAATGCGGGCCATTCAACTGCCGTCATGATGACAGCCAACCTGAAGGCCACCTTCTACAGCTTTGACCTGATGGCATTGGTTAGTGGGGGCTGAAGGAAGGGCGCATGTGTATCACAGATTGTGACAAGCACGTGCTAGGTAGGCCTAGCACATGTGCGCAGGTGTGTGGAAGGCTGGGTGGGTGGATGGGGGCGCTGCGCAGGTCCTGTGGTCCGTAGCGCCCATGGCATCAGCCATGTATTCATCTGATCACATGCTTGTGCGACTACCATGGCCACATGCAGCCTTACTCCAAACGCTCCCTTGCCCTGTTCCGCACACTTTATCCCAAACGCTTCCACATCCTGGCGGGGTCCTCCTTTGACACGGTGCGGCATGGCTCACTGCCGAGCTAGCGGTGGCACCTGGCCAACTTGGTGTGCACATGCGATAATGATGGTTCCTGGTGTCGTGTGAGCCTCCTTTCTGCCTGCAGGGGTGGCAGATGGTATACGCAGTGCGGAGTTGTGATGCACATTCCAACACTGTTGTGTCACATGCTGTCTTGCAGGTGCCGTGGCTGCATGAGAAACAGCCAGATGTGGCTTGTGACTTGTTCTCTGTGGATGGCGATCACAGGTGCGGGATGATATGTACCATACAGCAGTGGTAGAAGTGCTCAGAAACAAAGGCATGCAGTGACTTCTGCCTCACCAGGAGCAGCCATTGCAGCCTGTCTGCACAGTAGGTGTAGCCCCCTGCTCCTGTTGCAGCATATGCTTCAGGGGGGCAGGACTTCGTGCCTGGTGCTGAGCTTTGAGGACCAGCAGTCCTTGCTGGCACAAGCCCAGCTGAGCTGTTCCGCCAACAGTGTGTGCAACATGCTTGCACCGCCAGGTATGAGGGCGCGCTGACTGACTTCATCAATGCTGTGGCTATGGTGCCTGTGGGTGGCAAGCTTCTGGCAGATGATGTCTCATCACGCTTCCCTGGAGTGGTGCGAGCATGGCAGGTGGGTGCGCATTCCAGCCGAGTGGTTGGAATGGGTTGATGAAGAGAGGCCCATTCTGCTCACTTAAGGAGCAAGCTTGGTCACAGGTGCTTACTAGCCCAAAGCTGAAAAGCAGCATTGCGTGTCATGGACAGCAGTTGAGCTGATGATACTTTCACCGCTTTGTCCGCGGGTGTCGCCACGTGCTCATCACAGGAGATGCAAGATGCTGGGTACTTGAAGGACACTGTGTGTGCCTCACCTACGGCACAGAGCAACGACATGAACACAGGCGAGAAGCGGTGGTGCTATGGCACAGTGACGACCCCTGACATAATTCTTACACCACCTAAGGAGCCATCTAGCAGGCAGTACACTTTAGACAGCCTTGAGCTTGAAGATGACCAGTGATCATTGTGGCACTAAACACCCTGAATGACGCTTCATCCAGTTGCTTTGCTTCGAGCAGTTGTTGTGGTGCGGCTTTGTATCATACCTGTTAACCTGTAGCATAGCTTCGTTACCAGTTGCCCTCCTTCATCATCCACCACATGCGCAGATTCTGCGCTGCTTTTGCTTTTGCCCACATTGTTCAGGTCTGCTACTTATTGGAATCGTCAGCATGTACATAGCAATGCGTGCTGCACATAACGTTTCCATTTTCTTGCACAGTCATCAACAGTCAAGTCGGTAGCAGTGCAGGTGTTGACGACGCTGTGCCCCGTTCCTTTAGACTGAACGGATGTTGATGACTTGTGTTATCACAAATTTGATGAAGTGTCATTCCAGGCTGACATTGTACTCGTGGTTTCGGTGGTGGTTGGGGTGGTCTGGTGAGCTGTCAAAAATGCTGTTAAGAAAAGGTGTAAGGCATGGCATCATGGACCCTGGTGGTACCCACAGTGGAGCAGTCCAAGCTACCTGCCTGCGGTCAGTAGTAGTTGGCTCAGTGATGCATGTGCCACAGTGCTCGGTAAATGAACACCTTGCTGTGCCATTTCAATATTGTATAAGTAGCCCTATTGTGCACAACACTCGATGGTTCAGGCCTTGCTAGCCTATACTGCAGCAGTACGATTAGGGTTTTAGGGTTCGTTGAGGACACATGTTCAACCTCGTTGCCATTCCGGCCACGCCGCCCATGCTGTTGCTAATGTGCTCGCTGTGATCATGATCAGGTGCTGTCTTGTCACGAGAGGAATCTGAGAGGCACTGATCAGACATGAAGCGCTCGCGAGCGCTGCTCACAGCTGCAGTGGCGCTCATCTGCCTGATCGTTGTACGCAGCGAGCCCACCAAGGACCCAGAGGAAATTGCGAAAAGTAGGGTTGATTCCAAAGCACTGAGCGCAGCTCATGCATTCAGTGCAATCATCTGACGGCATTTTCTGGGTGGTGCCGCAGTCTGTCGCATAAGCATCCAGGTGCAGGACCCCATATGCAAGAACGGAGGTTACCTTCGTGCGGAGAACAAGACGGATGAACCCACAAGCTGCGCAGATTGTATTTGCCCGCCGGAGTGGGATGGCGTGGACTGTGGACGTAAGCGTGTGCATGGCATGCATGACACATGCATGACATGCATATCCTAGATGTCAACCATCCAGCTCTGCCACAGGGTTTTCACCGGCTATGAAGAAGCTCGTATGCATATGCCATCGGTCATCAATCATGCGCCCACCTCAGCACGTGTCTTTAACGCGAGTTTGACAAGGGGCCCCACTTGTTTTGTGCAGTGTGTACTGCTGCGGAGCATTGCCCGCCCTTGGACATGCCAGATGGCAGTGTCCTGCCTGCCTCCGGGTGCACCAAGGACAGCGTTGTGCCACTGGATGTGGAAAGAAGCACAGGTTTGTGGGTGGGTTTGTCGGCAGGTTGGTGTGTTGCACAAGGTTGCTTGGCGGCGGGGGGTGAAAGTGGTCACAAGGCATGCACATGCACCCGCGGACAGGGAGCGGAGATGGGCACTTTCGACCTGATGCGCACCGCTCAGCATGGCTAAGTAGCTTGGTGAGGCTTGCGGCCACAAGCTGTGTGTTGAGCCTGCGTGCGGCATCATGCACATGCGCAGGCAAGCGGCTGCAGTGCGTGTGTGGTGGCGATGACGCGTCCACCCAGTTCCTGTGTGGCCAGCAGCCGGGCACCAACTGGGACATCTTCCTGCACCCCCATGACCCAAACACGGGCCACAGCTGGGATGCAGGCACTGCAGTGGCCACAGTGGTGGAGCGGGCGGGGACGTACTCAGCGGTGCGTGCATCAGCCGGGTGCGCACCATGCGTTCTGATGCCCATGCACTTAGTGGTCAGCACGTGGTGAGGGGCGTGCGGGCACATACACCGTGATTGCCTCCTGGCGGCTGTTGTGGGGCATGGCAGAGATGTGCAATGTGCACAAGTTGCTCATGAAGAGGCGCCTCGCTGCACTGGCGGGGCACGTGCTTGCAGGACAATGCCCCAGACTGGCCCTGCAAAGCTGGGGCGGACTGCTTCCAGCGTGACCGCTGGGAGTGAGTGGCAGGGCCTTGTGTTGGATTGGCAGATGCATGCATGCTTCATTCCTCCACCTGCAAGGCAAGGGATTGTTGTATGGGGCACATGAAGGGTGGTACAGAACGGATGTGTTCCCTCAATTGTCTCCTCCGTCACACCCCGCACCGCCACACAAACACCCTCGCAGCTACGCGTACCCTGGCGTGTGGGACGGCATGTTCCAGCGCTGCTCCTGGACCATCGGCGAGTGTGTGACCCCGATGGAGGGGGATGACTGCCTGGTGTTCACCTGCCAGGACTCAGATGTGCACTGCCCCTCCTCCTGTGAGTGGGTGTTGCCTCATGTAATGCGGTGTCAATGGTGTGCTGGAGAGGTTGTTTATGGATAGGCATGGCATGTTCCGTGTTCGCAACAGCAGGTGCCGGAAGTACTGCAGCTGTACCAGCTTGTGCCGCACATGCTCACCCATTGAGAAATTTCACGTGTGCTTTCCACATGCAGATGCCCAGAAGTGCCCGGGTTGGACGCCGGTGTCATGCGGCCTTGTGCCTCGTGAGTGTGACCTGCCTGCGTGGGTGTGACCTGCATGCCATAGCTGCGCGTATGAGCAGATGTGGTTGTGAAGAGGCGCAGTGCTGCACATTTCTTGAGGTCTTTCACAAGGCGACTGGTCTACATATGATCAAACCGTGCTGTACACTGCACTGGTGTGCAACAGCGCCCGGCAACAAGCCGTACTGGACTCACCACTGCCTGCCTGGCACGTACCCTGCCGCCGGCAAGGCGCTGAAGCTGGGGTGCAAGCGTGAGAAGGACGAGGACGGCACATTCCAGTGCTACATCACCCAGGTCGGATGAGAGGTGCTCCTGCGGGTGTGATGCGCTGTGCTGCCATGCGCAACATACATACGACCTGCACAGCTGCCACAAACTTGGAAGCAAACTGTACAGGATTGCCACCATGACCCACCACAGGAGAACTCGTATGTGTCTTCCCTGGGTATGAAGTGCAAGACTGGGAGCTGCCTGTACATCCCTCCGCCGCCGCCCTCCCCGTCCCCGCCACCACCCCCGCCCCCAGTCCCCCCTGCGCCTGAGCCTGCACCCGGCCCTGACCCTGGCCCGGACCCAGGCCCAGCACCAGGCCCAGCGCCCGAGCCGGACCCCTCCCCTGCACCTCCACCCCCACCCACTCCAGCCCCACCCTCACCCAAGCCACCCCCCAAGCCCAAACCACCATCCAAAATCCACACAGAGGTCAGTGGCTGCAGGGTGCAGGGCAGGTGAAGGCTGGTTTGTGCATGCAGCAGACTGGTCTTGCTGGTTGTGGCACTCTGATGATTGTTCCTGTTCTGGCTGGTGCTGTGCTGCGCCACGCTCTCTTTTACCTGTTCACCTGCATGGCTGACACCTTTCATGTGCACAATTGACACATGTTGGATGAACACAGGTCGGCGTGCTGGTTGCCATTGGACTGGGTGTGAGCGTCGTGGTGGGCGCCGCAGGATACCTGACCTACCTGGATTCCAAGCGGGCAGCCGAGTGGATGAGCATGCAGGCCAGCAAGGAGGAGAATGGGGATGGGGGTGCAGGCAGTGCTGCACTTGGGGGGTCAGCAGCTCGCAGGAGCAGCACGCAGGATGTGGCACTCTTGCTCACACCCCACACCCACACTCCTGCGGGTAGCAGCCCCAGGAGCGCTTATGAACCACCGGAAACGGATGGCGGTGGGCTGGCAGCACCCCTGCTAGCTCGTTCAGCTGCTGCTGCGCGCAGCAGTAGCGCCAAGCCCGCCGTGCCGGTCGTGCTCACATGGCAAGGCATCCACGTGACTGTGCCACGCCCTGGCAGGATGCCGTTGCACATCCTGAAGGGCGTGAGTGGGGTGGCTGGTTCAGGGGGGCCTGGCCTGCCCTCTGCCCCTCCACCCCAACCCTTGCACCTCCCCCTCTCCACCGGGGGTCATGAAGGCCAACTGCCCGGTGCAGCAGGGGCTGAGGCGGCAGCAGCCGCAGGCACCATGGAGCCACACACCGAGCCAGCTGGGTCCCTGTTTGCCATCCTGGGCCCGTCAGGCGCGGGCAAGTCCACGCTGCTGGATGTGCTGGCTGGAAGGCGTCGCGGCGACACCGTGCGCGGCGAGGTGCGTGACAGCAGGTGCAGCTGTGCTGTTGGGCAGCCTCGTTATTTTGTCAGCGCAGATCCTGCGCAAGGTGTCGTGCTGTGTCTCGTTTGCTCGGTCAAGGACTGATTGTGGCCTGCAACTCTGGTACATAGCTGCCCAGTCGCGTTTCCCAGATGTTTATACTTTGCTTGCACAATTCAACCTGCCACTCGACAGGTTCGGCTCAACGGTGTCCGCGCTACTGGCGAGAAGATGCTGGGGATGTGTGGCTACGTGATGCAGGTGAGAGCATGCCTGTATGTTGTGCAATAAGAGCGATATGCTCATATATTCAGCCTACAAGCTCAACCAGCCCGCTGCTATGCTGTGCAGCACCGGCAGTTGGCCACCTTTGCTCGTGTATGTCGCCCCACTTGCTCCAGGTGTCACTGCTGTTACACCACCTGCCACGCTGCCCATGTGCTCTGGACATGCAGGATGACATATTACCGGGTACCCTCACCGTGTTTGAATACTTGATGTTCACTGCCACGCTCAAGCTGCCCCCGGCTACTGATGCGGACAGTCCAGGGGATGGGTTGATGGGGCCAGCAGGTGTTGCGCCCTCGCACTCAAAGGATGTGTGGTCCATCATTGAGCAGCTGGGGCTGTCCAAGGTCGCGCACTCCTTCATCGGCGACGCATTCGTGCGCGGGCTGTCCGGTGGCGAGAAGCGGCGCGTGAGCATTGCGGTGGAGCTGCTCACCCGGCCCGGCGTGCTGCTGCTGGATGAGCCCACCACAGGGCTCGACTCCACCAACGCGGCGCGCGTGGTGGACATCATGGCAGACGCGGCGGCTGCGGGTGTGACGTGCGTCATGTCCATCCATCAGCCGCGCCCCGACATCTTCCGCCTCATGCACCGCGTGCTGCTGCTGTCGGGCATGGGCGAGGTAGGTGCTGCAGCGGCTAAGGCAATGAGTGCATTAGTGTGGCAAGCATGAGTGCTGCTTTGATTCCCAGCTCGCAGCTGTTATGCTTGCTGAGTCCTTGCGACGACCTGCGCAACGTTGCATGTCTGTCTGGCAGGCGGTGTACAGCGGGCCTGCGTCTGGCGTACTGCCCCACCTCGAGGGCCTGGGCCATTCGCCCCCCAAGGGTGTAGCCCCAGCAGACTTCCTGTTGGACCTGGTCATCCGCAGGTGAGGGGGTTGGAGATGGCATTTGTGAAACTTAAACCAAAAGTGAGGCAATGGCTGCAATGCTGCATCATACAGGTGCAGAATGGGGATGGGATGCTTGCACCAGTGCTTTGAGTGGTCTCTGGTGTGCAGAAGACGTGCCTGCACCTTGTCATGTGACCTGCATCCATTTTGTGTGACTGTCATGCAGCCCACGTGAGGAGGTGGTTGCCCTGGTGGATGCGTTTGCCACAAGCACGTGAGTAGTGTGGGTGGTGGGGCCCCAGGGAGAATGCTGATGGCGTGCTGTCTCGTGCAGCTGCTGTCACAAGCTTGCCATAGTCCTGCAGCTGCTGTGAGAGGCAGTCATGGCATGGATGGTGCCAGGTGCTCTTGCCAGCAGGCTATTCTGCTGCGCCAGCCACGTTCCCTGGCACGCGCGCAAGGGGGTCACCCTCCAATTCATATGGCTGGTACTGCACCGCTGCAATGCAGTACTGCTGCACAAGATGAGGCGTGGACCGCCAGCCTTGCCGACACGCCTGGTGCACCCCCACCGCCCAAGTTCTCTGCCCCGTTCTTCTCGCAGGTGGGTGCAGTGCGTGTGGACGCCTGTACATTCCGCGTGCTCAGGCCATCATCCTCTCATTCCTGGCCTGTATTGTTGTTTTATGTCATGTAGGCAGGCATGGATTAGGGGCTGTGCAAGTGGTCCCAGGCCCCGAATTGGGTCTGCGGTACGCCCGCAACCTCTCCACAACCCTGCTGGGTGCCTCGCTTACCGTGTGTCCGCAGCTGGGGGCACTGTCAGGGAGGCTGCTGCGCAACACGTACCGCCACCCCTTCCTTGTCACCCTCAACTTTGTGGCCACGCTGTGTGCCGCCATCGCGATGGGGCTCATCTTCCGCGACTCTGGCACGGACACCGGGGGCATCCAGAACCGGCTGGGGGTGCTGTTCTTCGCGCTCCTGTACCTGTCCCTCATGGCCTTGTCCTCACTCCCTGTGTGGCGTGAGGAGAAGCTGCTGTACTGCCGGGAGCGTGATGGTGGACTGTACCGCTCACCTGCATACTGCCTGGCAGTGGCGCTGTTCGATGTACTGCCGCTGCGTGTTGTACCGCCCTTCTTCTTTGCGCTGTGCGCATACTGGGTCATCGGGCTGCACCCCTCCTGTGGTTCCTGCATCCTCTGGTTCTGTGCCGTGCTGGTGGGGGCGAACATCACAGCAGCGCTCATGTGCATGGCGATCGGCGCTGCGGCGCCCTCCAATGCTGCTGCCAACATGGCTGCCAGGTGCGTTGAGTGGGGCCTGCATGGGCCAGCTGCACGACATGTGCAACTGCCTGCGCTGTGTTCACTCATGATGGTGTGAACTGGTGGGTGTCTGATCCCCTGCAGCTGGCAGCCTGTTGCAGCGTTCACGTGTGGACGGCACGTCGCATGTCTAAACACACAACGTGCTGCGGCTCTGTGTGCAACTGCAGCTTGATCATGATGATGCTGATGCTGTTTGGCGGCTTCCTGCTCAACAAAGAGCGCGTACCGTCGTACTGCCGCCTGGCGTCTCATGCATCATTCTTCAACTATGCATATGAAGTGGGTGTGGCATAATTACCACCCGGGCTCATTACTGCAGATGCTCCATTGTTCAACACGTGAAGTGTGCGACCAGCGCAGGCCACTCCAGAGACTTGCGTCAGTAGTGTGGACGCTGTGAGCACTGCATGAAAAGGCTGTTTCAATGTGTGTGCTCCCATGCAGTTGTGCTTGCACCATGTCATTCATGTGCACCACCACCTGCCCCACAGGCCCTGGCAGTCAACGAGTTCCACGGCTACCCAGGTGATTTCTACTTCACAGCCCCCTTCAACACCAGCGCGCTGCCGCCGCTGCGCATCACCGGGGATGGCGTGCTGCAGGAGTTTGGGTTTGACCAGGTGGGGCGAGGGGTGTCTCAGCTGGAGCGGGCATTCGCTGCCAGAATGAGTCTGCAGTCCGGCTTTCCACCGCCACATTGAGCTGTAAAATTCCACGCTCACCTGTTTGTCTCTGATGTCGTTATGCTTCCTGTGCCCTTTGTCCGCCTGAACCCTGCCCACCATCTCACACACAGCGTTGCCTCATGGGGCCTGCTCCACACCGCCTGCAGAACGGTTTCACGCGCGACATCGTCATGCTGGGTGTGCTGGCTGCTGTCTTCGCTGCCACCTGCTACACGCTGCTGGCCCTTGTGGGCACACCCACAGCAGATCAGCTTCACGCAGCCGCCGCAACTGCAACTCACAAAGCCAAGGTATGAGGGTAGGCGTGCACCTGGGGTGTGACCCGCGATGGGCTGTGAGTGTCATCCTGCAGTGCAATCGGGACAGGAAAGAGTATGCATCGGACGGTTGTGATGGCCGTTGAGGACACATGGCATATTGCTGCAGCGGTGTCTGGACCTTTCTCATGACACTGCACATGTGCACACTTGGTCTGCTGACAGGGTGCCGCTATGCAACGGCTGCTCCACTCCCACAGGTGCAGCTGCGGGCAGCAGTGCGGGCACTGCGGGCGCGGCTGATGAGCAAGGATGCCGCAGCTGCTGCTGGGGCAGACGGCGAGTACATCCCCTTTGCGGATGGCCCCGGCCCTGACGAGGAGGGCGGTGCTGCTGCCGCACGCCGCGCACCCCCTGCCCCGTTCAGCCCCTTTGTAGGCGGTGCCTGGGGCCCGCACGGCACACCAGGCAGTGCAGGGGCGGGTCATGCCGCTGGGGACAGCACCCAGCCTGATGCGAGGCCACTGTCAGGCGGGGCAGCCGCTGGCCGGCCCCACATCTTTGGGTCAGGCCTGGTGGGAGGGGAGGTGGACCCTTCGGGTCTGGACCGTTCAGTTGCCGATGCTGCAGCTGCCACAGGTGGCAGTGGGTCAGTGCGCACTGCAGCAGGCAGTGGAACAGTCACACCGCGGGTGGGGTCTTCCACGGCTGTGGGGCCCGTGGCTGGTGGTGGTGAGTCCGGCGCGCCCAAGGCCCCCGCCCCTCCATCAGAGGAGGTGGAGCTGGGTGAGGGGCGTGTGGAGGGGGGAGGTGCGGGCCATGTGGCGCTGGACATGGCGCCCTCTGCCACTGCAGCTGGTGGCGGTGACACTGGTGCTGCGGCTGCTGGGGTGGGGGCAGTGCCAGGTGCAACTGGCAGCTCAGCAGCAGCCGGTGTGGCGCACCCACGCGGCGCTGGCTGGGGCGGGCGCGCGGGTGAGGAGGCGAGGACAGGCGGCGAGCGCGCTCCATTGCTGGGTGGGGCACACCACGGCCTGACTGATCATGGCGGTGCGGCAATGGCCCTAGGCGGGAATATGCTGGCACGCCTGTTTGGTGGGCGGCCGAAGCCCAGGGGGCAACGAGGCCCTTGGGCCGGCTCTGCCCCAGCAGCTGTGTCAGGGCTGCGGCCCGCAGGCATCTATGGTGCCAGCAGCAATCCAGCGGGTGCAGGCGGTGCGCCTCACACCGCCCGCCCTGTGACCATCCTGTCATGGGAGAACATCACGTGCCGCGTCACACTGCCGCGCGGCCGCACCCGCTACGTGCTGCAGGTGAGCTGACAGACAGTGCTTGGGCTGCGTGCTTGGACATGCTGCTGCTGCCTGATGACTCGCACTAGGGGCTCACAGGCTTGCACGCGTGCTCCGTGCCTGTCAAGGTCCGCTTGTGTCTTGCTTGCTGACTGCACAGCACACGCCAGCAATGCGTCACTGCTGGCCCTGACCCTCCACCATGCACCATGCACCGGCACCCTGACCCCCCTTGGCAGGGTGTGAGTGGCGTGGCCGGCCCCACAGACCCACCACCACCAGCTGCGTCCACTCCCACGTCTGCCGCTGGTGCTGATGGCCTCACCTTCAATGATGACGCCGTGGCCCCGGCACCCAGCCCCGCCACTGGCCCCACCAGCCTGCCTGCCTCCACCTCCACCTCCACCTCCACAGGGGGCTCGTGCCTGTTCGCCATCCTGGGCCCCTCAGGCGCCGGCAAGACCACGCTGCTGGACATCCTGTCGGGGCGCAAGCTTGGCGCCAAGGGCGTGGGCGGCGAGGTGCGTGTGGTGGTGGGCACCTGGCTGGGTGGTGTGTCTGTTGTGCGTAATATCTAGTATGACACGCGGGGTCCAGGTGGGTCATGGGCAATGGCATGAGGCACCCCAAGCAGCAAGGGTATAAACAGCACAAAGCTCACTGTTGAAACCATGCACCCAATCAGGTGGAGTTTGAGCTAAGCACATTAAGCAGTGCCGCTTCAGATACTGCCAGCATTTTCTGCCTCTAAGGCTGTGATGCCGACGCACCAGCATTTGTGTGGCTGGCTGCAGGTGCGCGTGGGTGGCGCACTGGTGGGTGCTGAAGAGCTGCGGCGCGTGAGCGGGTGAGTGACAGGACCAGAGGGAAGCGCGTGCACTCTTAAGATGACCAGTTGCTGCATCCATGCGGGCTGTGCCACAGCCTTGGGCGAACTGAGCAGACTGCTGGCTAGGTGCACTCCCTGCTGCTGCTGAGGTGCTGCCGCACTGCCCTGGCTGTGCCCCGCAGGTACGTGCAGCAGGACGCCGTGCTGCCCGGCACCTCCACCGTGTGGGAGTACCTCGCGTTCCACGCCACGCTGCGCATGCCAGCCGGCACACACCCTGGCGTGATACAGGAACGGGTGTGGGTGGTGAGTGAGCAGCTGGGGCTGTCCAAGGTCGCGCACTCCTTCATCGGCGACGCGTTCGTGCGCGGGCTGTCCGGTGGCGAGAAGCGGCGCGTGAGCATTGCAGTGGAGCTGCTCACCCGGCCCGGCGTGCTGCTGCTGGATGAGCCCACCACAGGGCTTGACTCCACCAACGCGGCGCGCGTGGTGGACATCATGGCAGACGCGGCGGCTGCGGGTGTGACGTGCGTCATGTCCATCCATCAGCCGCGCCCCGACATCTTCCGCCTCATGCACCGCGTGCTGCTGCTGTCGGGTGACGGCCAGGTGGTGTTCAGCGGGCCCACCTCTCATGCGGGGGCACACTTTGCGTCCCTGGGCCTCATTCCACCTGCACCTGATGTGTCCATTGCCGACCTGGTGCTGGATGTGGTCATTAAGGTGAGTGGGGCTGGGGGGTGGGTGCTGGATGTGGTCATTAAGGTGAGTGGGGCCGGGGGGTGGGAAGTAAGGACAACAACAAATCCTCCGAGTTGTTGTCCTTACTTCCCTCTGTTCTTTGTACCTGCTCGTGTTGTCTTCATCCTTGCTGTGTGCTGTGCTAAGGTGCTGGGCTAATGTGTAGGTGGCTGAACGCTGTGAGGCAGGCAGGTGCTTCCATGCCTGGCATTGCTTGTTAACATATACAACCCCTGCCTGTCTCTGATGTGCAGGCACCAGGCGCGCGTGTGGCTGACCTGGTCCGCGCGTTCCAGATGTCGCACTACGCGGCTGCAGCAGCCGATCCACAGCTGTGGCGCTTTGCTGCCGCAGGCGCTGTGGTGTCCTCGACTGAGGTTTGTGACCTGTGGCTGGGCTGGTGCCTGGTGTCATTTCATCGTCACCATCTTGTCAGCGTGTTGTGAGGGATGCCCGTTTGGTAGACGCCTTGGATTTGGTTGCTGCGATTCGCCTGCTGCACCGATGACAATTCACACCACCGCCGCACCTGAGCTGCTGCTGCACCATTGCCGCATTGTCCGCAGTCGTCTGGCGCAGGCGGTGCGGGCCGCAAGTACGAGGCCAGCTACACGCAGCAGCTGTACGCCCTGTCACAGCGCCTGACGCTGAATATGGTGCGCTTTGCCCCTTGTGCGGGTGTGTTGTTTGGCCGCTGCCCTTGCATCCTATGTCTGGTGTGTGTTGCATGTGTCCTGTTCAATGTGGATACTCGTAGCCGTGTGACTGCCATGCCCTGCCTGTGGCTCACACAGTTCCGCCACCCGCTGCTCATCGCGCTCAACGGCGTGGCCACCGCCTTCATGGCCTTGGGCATTGGCGCCATCTACTGGAGTGCTGGACGTGACACGGGCGGTATCCAGGTGCGCGGCTCAGGGTTCTTGCACAGCCCTGCAACCCCACACTTTCCTGGCGCACCCATACACCCTGCAGCACCCCCGCACTATAACACAATGGGTTTCTTGCAAGCTGGGGTGATGGCTTTGACACAGGCCACAAGGTGTGGGGTTCCAGCTCCTCGCACGGGGGCGGTCAGGCAACACCTTGTCCAGCCCTCACAAGCCACTGTCCATGCTTGCAAGTGGCACACCCGACCACCCACGAACCCGACGCACCAACACCTGCCATCCAACCATGTGCCACACCACTGCAGGACCGCTTCGGTTCCCTGTTCTTCATGCTCGTGTACCTGGCACTCACTGGATTATCCTCGCTGCCCATCTGGCGTGACGACCGCCTGCTGTTTGTGCGCGAGCGCGCTGCGGGCGCATACGGCACACACGCGTACTTCACCGCGGTACGGCTTGGGCATTGGTTGGGCGTGTGCACTGAGTGCATTGTTGGAGGTGCCATCTGACTCGTCCAGCGGCTTCATGCGCAAGGTGTGCATGTGATACCCTTGCAGGTGGTGCTGTTTGATGTCCTGCCCATGCGCGTGGTACCACCCGCGTTCTTCATCATCACATCATACTGGATGATCGGGCTGCGTGCGGGTGTGGCGCACATGGCCAAGGCACTGCTGGTACGACATCATCAACGCCTTGTGTAGCACAATCTGAACGTTGGCTGTGTCACATGGGTGCCGAGACTCTGCGTCTACCAGGATCCCACCTGCTGTGCTCTGGTGGTCACGCGCATGCCCCCTTCACAGCCTGCATCCTGTGATAGCAAGTTTCAGATTCAGGATCACTCTGTCAGCCCTTGGGGTTGAGGCGCAATGCACAAGTGCTGTGTGATCAAGCAACAGGTCCACACCACCACTACCACCACCACTACCACCTCCATGTTGCCAGGTGCTCATCCTGTCCAACATCACCTCCACCTCGCTGTCCATGGCCATTGGTGCTGCGCTGCCCTCAGTCGCGCTTGCCAACATGGTGCGGTGCTGCACAGCCACACATGGCTCATGGCGTTGCCGTTGTGCTGCCCTCCCGTGCTCCCATGCACACTCCCAACAGCTGTTTTGCCATGGGTACCTGCGCAGCATGCTGCTCTCATCTGGGCGCCGCCAACTCGAGGCACCGCATCACCGCATGTGCGCAGCATGTGTGGCTGTAGGGGCAACATACCCCAACTCTGTACCTCAACCCAGGCCTGCCCCTGCTTGCTGCACCCCGCAGTGTGGCTCACTCGCTGTGCTGGTGTCGCTGCTGTTTGGCGGCTTCCTGCTGTCACGCAACAAGATGCCTGGGCTGGTGGGGCTGGCGGCGGGCGGGTCATACATGCGATGGGGCTTTGAAGCCCTTGCTGCCAACGAGTTCCATGGCGCAGATGGGTTCAGGTTCACGGCCTTCCACCAGGTGCGGCATGTGTGCCCCTGGGGGCCATGTCTTGTACGCCGTGTAGTCCCTGTCTTGCTTGTTTGCGTGCCGACGCTTGGTGTGGTTCAGGCCCATCATGGCACTGCTTGGAGCAAATACAAGGCGCCTGCACACGGTATCTGATGCTGAGCCTGACCTGTGGCGGGACACAGCTTCCTCACACTGCGCTGCACGCGTGCCGCTGCACATGCAGCCGGGTGCCCCGCCTGACCAGATCCCACACGTGGACGTCAATGGCGACCAGATCCTGCAGACGTTTGGGCTTGATGTGGACGCGTACTGGAAGGATGTGGGCATGCTGTGCGTGCTGGGTGTGGTTTTTCTCACGGCCACCTTCCTGCTGCTGCGGCACACGGGGCGCTGAGAGGGTGCACTGGAGGGATGCGAAGGGGTTGGGAGTCAGACGGGCGATCATGACTGGTGGTTAATGCGGAGGTGTCATGGGCGCGCTGAGGACTTGATGTGCGCGGCACACAATAGGGTTACAGGAATTTGAGGAGCCCATTGACAGACCTGGTATTATCAGACATGAATGGAGACTCTAGCATGGCCTCCACACGTGCATTGCAGGCATGCAGGGAACACATGTGGCATAGCTTTCGTTCGAGACAGAAAGGGCAGCTGCAAATGCCCATGCGGCACGCTACTAAGAATGCTGGCAAACATGCTCCAATCTTGGCACCATACCCATACTTGCTCAAGATGCTCATCCAAAATCTAGTGAAGTCCATACACATCACAGTAACGCACAGCTGAATGCAGAATATTCCTCGCGTTTTTCCAGATGCTCAAGATGAAAATGCATGTTCCTCGTCCTTGGTCCTCTTTAAAACGTCTCATCAAAAGTGCCAGTATGCTGTGTGCATGCAACATGCACCATATCACAGCAGCTGCAGCACCATCTTGCAGATAACCATAGCTCACAAGGATTATCACATCATTCATGAATACCCGCTGGTCTGAGGGCCTCCACAATGAGGGCATTGCAATGCCCCTTATAATTGCCATTCCCACTGCGCGTGTGCATGTGGCCACACATGCCACTGTTCACGGAGGCTGTGCGCGGGATCAGCGCAGGATGCGTGCGCTCATGCGCACACCCGGCCACGCCTCCTCATGTCCACCCACCACCTGATCCTCCTCATCCAGCAACAGGCCACCTGCCCGGCCGCGCCCCCGCCCCCTCACACCCTCACCCAGGGCACCCTCACCCTCACTGTCTGAGCCAGTCAGGAGCGTGCCACACCGTCCAGCTCGGCCACCTGCACCGCCTGTGCCTCGCTGCGGCCCATTATTCAGGTGTCCGAACTGCGCGCGCACCCGCCTGCCAGAGGCGGGGCCCTCAGCCCACCTGCTGACCGCCTGCCTCCTACCAGGCTGGCACCCTGCTTCCCGCGCGTCCTCCTCCTCCCCCACCTCCTCCCACCCCCATTCTGCCCCCTCCCCCACGGGCCCAGCCCCATCACTGCCGCGCTTGTGGTGCTTGCCATGCTTGTGGTGGGGGCGCTGCTGCTCGCCCCCCTCCCCAAAGCTCCCCCCCTCCCCACCGGCCATGGCCATGCCGGCCACCACGGCTGGAGCCGCCAGCACACCGCCCCCTGAGTCCTTGCGGTACAGGTTGGGCGCGAGGGCCAGCTGCACATAGTCCTGCAGCGCCTTGATGGTGGTGACCAGGGTGCCCAGCTCATCCTGCGGTGGGGTGTTGAGCAGCAGTCCGGCAGGCAGCTGACAGCTGTGATACGCTGCTGTCATGGTCTGTTATGTAGATGAGCAGGGAACATGTGCACTGAAGCAGCCCGCACACTGACGATGCCGGTGCTGGGTGGAACAGGTGCAAGTAGGAGCAGGGACAGCACGGCCGGAACACAGCAAGCAGCAGCACACGCCCCAAGACCATGTTAAGAGCAAGATGAGCTACACAGGCTGAAGAGCCCACAGGCAGGCTGTAAGGAAGCAGATCCCATGGCCGCTCACCTTGACTCCCCCCAGCTGGTCCTCCATGTTGTCCATCTGCTGCACCACGCGGTTGCGTACCTTGCCCAGCCACGAGCTGATGAGCTGCGCGCACGGCGGCATGCATGGGGCCACATGTAAGCAGCAGCACACCCACACAGTGCATGGCCCTGTTGTACGATGCAACACACACGTGCATGGCCGCGCCCACACGCACAGGCAGGCCACCTGACAGGGTTGAAAAGGGCTTACAAAAGAGGTACAGCAGCAGGGTCACCTGCAGTCGTCAAAAAGCTTGCACTGCCCTGCTAGAGCTTAGCGCCCTTGCAGCACACGCAGCCCCCTACACCCACCCGCTGCTTCTTGCGCTCCTCACGCGTTTGGTTCAGCTCCTCCACGGATGGTGCGCTGCACAGGGTGGTGTGCAAGGTTGGTGAAGCGTTGTGGCTTAGGGTGTAGCTGTTTCTTGCTGCACAAATGCGCTGATAATGTCTACAGGCTGCTCACACCACGTCATGCAAACTTATGTGTGGATCATCACACCAGCGGCTGTCTGCGCCCTGCCGGCACAGCAAGCGCTGTAAAATGCGCCACAGCCTTCCCTTCCTCCTCACCTGTACACGCGCATCATGAAGGCTGCCGCAATGCCCATGCGTGTGGGGTCAAAGGGGTGGAGCCGGGTGCGCCACACCAGGTGCCGCACACCGATGAAGGCCGTGGCAGATGGCAGGACCTCGCACATGAGGCGCGTGAGGCCGGCCTGGGTCAGGTTCTCTGCCAAGTCCGCAGGGTGCTCGCGCACAGATGATGCCACGCTCGGCTCACGCACCTCCTCCACCCCCGTGCCCTCCCCCTCCTGCCCCACGCCCTTGGTCCACGCGTGGCCCCGCTCCCCCTCCGCCTCCACACCCTCCCCCACCGGGCCGCCAGCGCCTCTCCCTACCGCCCCTCCCTGCCCCACACGCTGCCACCCGCTCATGGGCCCAGGGCTGCCGGGTGCAGTTGAAAGTTGGCCACCCTCTGATGCTGCTGCTGCCGCCTTGCCCCCTGGCACGCCCTGGCCCCGGCCTCCCGTGCCGGTTGGCAGGGTGGGCATACCCGGCAGTGGCAGAGAGCCCCCTGGCGACTGCTGCGACACCGAGAAGGCCACCACACTGGTCCGCCTCTTGCTGTCTGGCTGCGTGACGCCGTCCAGCCGTGGGCCGTTCGCATCCCAGCTGGATGTGGGCACCACCTTGGACGTCCCCAACCCCTCCTTGTTGTTGCCGCCCGAGCGCTCGGGCCCAAACGCAAAGGACACACCGCGCGAGCCCAGGATGGACTTGCGTGACGCGGACGCGGACGCGCGCATGGCGGGGTCCCAGGGGGAGATGCTGCAGGTGCAGGGTGGGGGCAGCCGCCATACCTCAGCCCATGCATTCCCGCAGTGTCTTGTGTTGCCCTGCTCCCCGCTAAAGATACATTGAACTGCTGCAAAAACACGCAACGCAACCAAGCAGCAGCTGCCAGCAGGCAGCCAGAAGCTCGTGCAATGCAAGTGGACCATCCAAGATGATCTGGATCGTCATCCCCCCTTACCGCCGCAGCTTGTTGGTGGCGGCACAGGTGAAAAAGTGCAGCAGCGCCTGGGACTCTGGCAGCAGTGCAACTGCCCAGCGCGCAAACAAAAAGTCCTGTGGGGTGATGCAGAGGTCAAACAGCAGCTGCTGCTCAGTGCGATGTGGCTGCAGCTTGGAAACCAGCCCCATTACTTCACAACACAGCACTAGCACCCGCCAGTTGAAACGTAGCAGTAACAAGTCAGGCCAGGTTTCATCCTGAGTCCCTGAAACCCCTCTTGCCTTGTGGTTGGAGGTGCTGACAGACATGCATCACTGGAGGTGCAGTAGCATGTACCACGCTGCAGCAGCACACCCCCATCCCCACCCCCACCCACCCGGAACAGCACCGCGGCCGACGCCTGTGTGCCCAGTGCCATGGCCGCGCGCCGTTCCTCCGCGCTGTCCTCAAACGCACCCACACACGCCTCCACAAAGTTGTCCACCGACCCCAGGCGAAACCTGTGTGCACACACCGGGGAGGTGCAGCATCTGCTCAAGACAAGGAGCGAGGGGGGCGTGTTGTGCACAGATGCCTCTCAGCTGCCATTGAAAGCTCATGGACCGGATAGCTGTGCTTGGCATAAAGCACTAGCAAGAGCATAGAATGGGGCTGCACTGGAATGCATGTGCACCAGGCTGCAAAACACAGGCAGCAGTGCCTGACCTGAACCATGCAAAGCGCAGCTCAAACTTGGTGCGCAGGACGAGCAGCTTGATGATGTGGGCCTCCACTGCACCCTCCACTTGCTGCAGCACAACATGTACATGCATGCGGGTGTGTGGTCACACAAACGTATGGCATGTTTGAGGTGCAGCACATGCTACAGCGCAGTCAGGCCACAGGTAAACAGGCAGCTCATCCATGAGCAACCACACAGCAGGCGCGACGTGCCGCAAGACCTCTGATGGACCATGTCATGCGGGAAGGCACATAAAGAGGATAATCTACGGCGTGATAAGCCCGCTGTCCTTCAGTGTGGGAGGCGCCGTACCTTGGCCTCCTCATACGCCTCCGCCACAATGGCCAGCACCACGTTCTGTGAGATGACGATGAGCAGCATGACCGCCACCCAGAACACCACGATCACTGTGGGCTCCCACTGCCCCAGCCCCAGCCCCGCGGCCTGCACGCGCACGTCGTATGCGGGGCTGCGTCAGTGATGCCGCCAGGTAGCACAGGTTGTGCCAGCGCCATACATCAGCTGGCCCATGCGTGACATGCTTGGCATGTCACCAGGCGCCACAGTGAGTGCACGCTGAGACACAGCAACGAGGGTTCTAACAGCACATGCACGCATGCATGATGTCTTACCTGGAAGCCGTAGTAGTCCAGGAACCCAAACGTGAGCAGCGCCATGGATGATGCACCGTCCTGAGAGCACAAGATGGGAGCAAGGGGCCTTTCAGCAAAAGTGCTGTGCGCCCATGATCCGATACATCACCAGGTTCGCAACTGGACTGTTGAACCGTGCGTTGAATTGCTGAGTCAACACCACAGGACCCGGATCAAATCCTAGAACGTGGGGATTGCCGACGCACACACAAGCCTGATCCAGACCAACCTAAGCCCCTCCATACCTCAATCCCGCCTCCACAAAACAGTGTGAACCAGCCTCCGTAACACCATCTGCCAGTCCCAGCTGCGGCACCTGGGCTTCTGTCTGCATGCATGGCCCCGGCCCCTGCACCCGTCCCCTTGCGGGACCTGCTGCGCACCTGTACTGTGGCAAACAGGCGGTTGGCGCCTGAGATCTGGAAGTATGCCAGCAGCCCTGAACCCAGCAGCATGAGGATGTACAGGAAGAAAAACAGGAAGTCGCGGATGTTCCTGGGCGCACAAAAGTGGGAAGTGCGAGCCATACTTGTGGACAGGACAGATGCCGTAACACCATATGCACACAAGTTGACGGGTGACAAAAGAGATGTGGAGGCGATACCTTCAGAACTTTTCAGGAACGCACATATCAACCCCATACAACCCCATACATCTCACTTTGGCCCCACATCCCCAGAAAGAATTGCGCAGCAGCCACTCACTTCCACAGCAGCACCATGAGGTTGGCGTAGATGCGCAGCGAGCCGTGCAGCTTCATGTACTGCAGCACGCGCCACCCAATCAGCATGTTGGCCAAGATGGACCTGCGTGGTATGGGCGGTACAGGTATTGAACAGGTCAGCACACCAGCGCAGAGCACCCCGACTGCTCCAAGAAGTGGTCACATGCCGCAGAGGCTGCAGTCAGGGGTGCTTGATTGGCAGGTGGCTTGGGTTGCAGACATGGCTACCAAGCCCCCAGCTACTCTGCAGACCTTGGCCCCAATGACTCACGCGTACTGCCATGTGGTGTAGTTGGACCCAAAGTTGATTTGGTCATCTGAGGCATCATCAGACGCATCGTAGTCCTGCGTGCCCAGGAGCAACGATCAACGCGACTGGCCAGAGCTCAGTAACACGGAGCATGCACAACGATCAATGGACTTGACCGCGGCTGTTACAACCGTTGAACCCAAACAAGAAGAGTCAGTACAGAGCTCCAGGTGCATCAGTCCCCATGGACTGAGCTGGACCTGAACCTCCTCGTCAACCTCGACAGCGGGTGAAACAAGATGAAAAGAACATGCAGCATGATGCATCAAAGGGAGATGGGGCACAACGCAGTTGAGTGTTGCGCTCACCCCCAGCCTGAGCTGCTGCGCGATGATGACAGCGTACCACACGCTTTGCCCCAGCGAGAACAGCAGCGACAGCAGGTCCGTCTTGTTCCAGTACGAGTTGAAGTACCGCCGGAGGCCCTTCCAGCCGTTGTACTGCACCCAGGACTCGTATGCCTGCCGTGCGGCATACCACAGTGCAGTGCTGGTAAGCGCAAGGGGATTTAACAACGGTAGCAGAGAGCTGCAGCGTGCACAAAACCAACTGTGCACTCCCAGTGTGGCCATGGGCAGTAGCCTGCGTGATCACTGTTCCAGCCCCTTGCAGACACTGTCTGGCACCTGCCAGCCCTCACCTGGTTCAGCTCCTCAAACAAGTAATACAGCGTCATGAGCAAGTAAATGACTTCGAATGCTCCCCTGCAGCCATTCACGATGGGCGTGCCAGGCGTGGCAAGCAAGTCCAAGTGACAGACAACAGCACGTCTTGACCTCCCTTCAACTCAGGCCTGCCACCACCCGCATGACCAAGCATGGCAAGCACCTGCAGGCAAAACAGCATTCAAAGCACCCCCACAAGCTGCCCAAAAGCTCTCCAACAGTTGTTCCGCTGTGGTCACACCTGACATACTGCTGCGGGGAGTCATATAGGGAGCGCACAAGAGACATTGTGGTACTGCTCATCTGGATCTCCTCCGCTGGTTTCTTGGGGTTATACCCGCCACGTGACCCTTGCAGGTCAAAGTACCTGTGGCGGACCACATGGTTCCAAGCAGAGGCAAGTAGTGGTAAGGAGTAGCACAAGACCTTGTGAGTAAGGAAAGCAGGTTGAAAACAGTGAAACTGGTCGGTATGGCCCCTGCTGATGAGAGCTGAACAAAAACACATGAGCCCACATGAGCGAGGCTGCAGCAGCAGCCAGCAGGCAAACAACATATCCCCGTTGCATGTTGCTACTGCCACTTACGCCCAGTCCGTGGTGTCCTGCTGATTTTGCTGCAGGGCGGTTCACATGATACAGATGTTGGCATAATGCATGCTGAGCAACCGCACAGTGCAAAGCGCACACTAGAAAATGCCCGCACAAGGCAATGCACAAAGCATGCCACAGCAACCACAGGCACAGTGACCCACCACGATGAACTCCACAGCCACTGAGAACGCGTACAGACCAAGATAGCTGATGTCCTGCAATACAGGTGCAGCAGCATTGAGGTGTCATGTTGAGCATCGCGGCGAATCACTAGTGAGGTACGGCACTGATTTGGGCTTGTCAACTAGCTGTGGCAATGGCCCCAACTTGGCCCCAGCTTGGCTCCAGGCACTTGACCAGGTTCCGTAAACATCCACCAGCACCTGGTCTCTGCCCACTGGCTATGCATAACGGGGTGCCAAGTTATCCGCCCATCATGACCACCCGCAGATCCAGCCATCATGACCCACGCACATTGGCCAAGGTATTGAGGGTTGTGTTGGCAGCGAGACGTGTGGTGCTCCCATTGCGGTACACTGCAGGCCATGCAAGTGCAGCAGCAAGCAGCCCATCATGAGGCTCAGCCCAAAGCATGGACTGGGGACTCGTTCAAGTGCACACAACAAACTCCAACAGGGCACGTGTGATTGCAACAGAACCACCCACCAACTGCAATCAGGTTGTTCCCTAGGTGGGCCCCTGCCAGCGAGCCAACCGACTGCCACAGCCCTGCAAACCCATCAAAGGTGAGGAAGCTGTGTTCAACGATGTGGGGACGGCATGCTGCAGTTACGCACTCAAAGCCTGTGTGCAGCCGACCACCATGCGCGCCATGCATGTGTGCCTCCCTCAAACCTTACCTGATGTGTTGAACGTGTTGCTGGAATTATCTCGGCTGTAGCAGAACAGCCGTGACCCAAACTGGCAATTTTGCTCAAGGTTGACTACAAAGCGCATGTAGAGCACCTGCAGCGCACCCAAATCACTCACTTTCTATCAGGCATCGAAGGGTGTGCTGAGTTAGTCCCGTTGGCATCAGCAGTGCACAGCACATGGACTGAAAATGAGTCAGCTGATAGTCGTGGCCTGTCACAGGCCCACAGCATTACCTGCGCGTACTCCCCAATGTACACATAGTCATTGGGCAGCCCCCTGTCATCACTGTTTTGGACCTGGCATTCAGGAGTGAAGCAACATGGTATGTCCGAGGCTGTCGCATACGCCTCCAGCACATTAACCCTTTCAGCACCTTTCCTCAACAAGGGTTCGCATTGTAAACCCCAAATGGCTAAACCCTAAACCCTCAGCCCCAACACATGTGCAGCGTCAAAAGCAGCTGAGCGGCTGCTGGTCACACTCACCACCGACTGCGCATAGCCTTGTAGGTAGGTTACGGCATCATTCATGGAGGCGATGGATGTGATGGGCGTCTGAGTCCAAGCACTGCTGCCATAAGCTGCATATACAGTACACGATGTACAAGCCATTGTTCAAAATCATGGCACGGTGTGTCCCCCGTGTCATGCCGCAGACATGGAGCAGCACCATACTGGTGACCAATGCAGGAAAGTGGAGTTTGGAAGCCATCACCAGTAGACATGTTTCCGCTTGCAAGGGCACGCATCCAGCCTACAGCATGCACTATTGCCTTGCTGGATCTACCGCTCCGTGCAGTATTGCCTCACCATGATGCACGTGCACAGCTGCCGCACATAGACCGCTCACAGCAACTCCTGATGGTGACTGGAACACAAAAGGCGCGCGAGTGGCATGCACCCCACATTGCCCCACACCTACATGTGAAAGAGCCCTCTGTGTCTGCCTTCATCACGGGTGTGCTCCATGACCAGTGCAGGGACAGCACTAAGTTGGCAACCGCAAAGTACACGATGAACCAGCCCAGCTGGGTCACACCATGAAACTGCAGGGGCAGGTGTGATGGGAAGGATGAGGCCGCAGGTGGAGCAGAGAGGATGGGGGCAAGGACATGAGGACTTGGCTATCGTGCGTGTGCAGCTGCAATGTATCATGGCGTCGTACGCTGCCTGCGCACCTCGTAGACATCTGTGATGATGTCCTGCACCGCCACCACACGCCTGTTTGCATCCGCCTCCTCCTTGAGCTTTTGCATGGCCACACCCAGTAGGGCGGACACCTGTGCGATGCACACAGTGTGGGCATGCACAGTCCTCATGGTGGCTGCTGTCAAGTTGCTGAACACTGCTGGGACCGCGGCACTGGGACATGCAACATGTCACGCGCTCCAAAGTCAATCGTGCGGTGCAATGCAGCACAGTGCTTCTGGATTTGTGCGACTGCACCAGCAACACAGTGCAGCATGTATGCCCTGCAATAACATCCTGATAAGCATCCTTCCCAGCCTTGCATGCCGGAATGGTATGTATGTCAACTGGACATCTGCATGCTTAGGACCCATGTTGGCAAGACTCGCAACTCGCCTTGCGGGAAGCCACGGACCGCTCCACCCTGTCCTGCGTCTTGTCTGCCATTGCTTGGCGCTCCAGTCAAAGAGCACAAGCTCGTCTATCTACCTGCATCTGCTTTTATCTTCACAAGCCGGAAGCATGCTATGTGTAAAGACGAAACCATGGGCTTTGGAATGGTGAAGCCAAGGCCGCGTCTGGGCAGGACTAAACGTCAAGTTTATGTGTTTGCAGGGCGCAGATAACCCTTCAATCATGTTTAGGTGTATCAAAGGCTCGTGAGCTCACTTGGGGCAATACTCCCTGTGTCATGGATGTGCTTGGCGCTGGCCGTCAAGTTTTAACATGCCGTCACGTTAACATCTTGCCAGTCTTCAAGCTATAAGATGGTGTACTGCACCTGCATGCATCGACATCTATCAGCTCTGCCTCACCTTGCTGATGCTGCAGCAGTTTAAACTGCGCATGACGTTTACATGCGCCATGCATACGCATTGATGAAGGTGCTGCAGCATCCAGTACCTTGTGATAAGTCGCAAGCTGTTGTACGTGACCAATACTGGCCTGGACTAACAACAGGGCTTGTTGAAGCCTCCATGTTCAGCTGATACAGTTGCTGATATGGTTACATGCATGGTTTAAACTATGTATGCTGACTCAGCGCGAATAAGCTGCTCTCTGAATCAATGGTTTTACAAGCACGCAACCCACTTCAAGGCAACAAGACTCGCAGAGAATGTGCATGGGGAGGGTCCTCAGCTGGCTCACATGCAGTGCTATCATGCAGTACATTCTGTACATACCAACTGGATGGACTGGGCACACACCCATTAGCACCGACACACGTCGAACAGCACCTGGCACATAGCAGGGCCAACAACACTGCAGCACATTTGCTACATGTCAAAATGTGCCATCCAGTCAAAGTAAGCACGATGTCCCCCATGTCCTGAACAACGATCAACCAACAACTCAAGTATTATGCATAGCTTATGGCCACCATACAGCAGATGTGGACCAGGGCAAATGTGGAACTGGAAGCACAGCTGCTTGACTCAAGTGCAGTGCAGAGCATGCCACCAGGGTCAATTTCGGCATAGGGCAGTGCCCATAGCCAAGCCAACACAGCCTGTCCATGTCCACAAGCACAGCCAAACCCCTGTCCTCAAAGATCCCTGCTCCCCCACCCACGATCTTCTTAGGCAGTGCAACACACAAGATACAACATCCCCCCCCCTCCCCGCCCTGGTGGCTGTGCACCCAGCCCGCCTGTCAGTAAGGTGGGCACGGGGCAGGTGTGGACCCACTGCAACAGCAGTGCCCCAGTGGAATGGAACAAGCTCCCTTGAAACAAGAGGCCAGGAACGCGACGAGGTATGTACAGCCATATGAAGAAAAGGTGTTGATGATTCCGCTAGCAACTCCGCGTTTTCAGGTTGCATGCAATCAAAAGGCACACAGCTGCAGCTGAGGCCAGCTATCAATAGAGCAGATCACTCGAATCCATGCGTACCAAGGGCACACAGTTGCCCGCATGTGCCTCACTCCCTGACAAATTGCAGAAAGGCATGCGAGGCCACACATTGAATTTAGTGGTTTCAATTCCATTCTCAACTGGGCCACGGCCATACATGAGCAACACCAGCACCTGTGCCCGCAAGCGATTAATCCAGACCCAGCCTCCCCGGTACTGCAAGGTGTATGTGCCACCTTGTTGCCAAAGACCATGCCGCCTGGAAACAGCTGCAATCTTCACGAGCTGGGAGTTCTCGTTACCTGCGTCCCCTGTCAATGTGCAACTGCCAAACTGCCCACGTGCACCCACAATGACCCATAACAATGACGTGTGCAGGCAGCACACGACACAATGTGCCGTGCAGCTGAACATACCAGGCCATACCAACAACACACCTCATGCGGTTCAGGGGGAGAAGTTTGTGCACATGCAGCACCATAGAGCAACCATGACCGCTTCAGAAGAGAACCAAGCCAGCCACCAGGACAGCACACAAATGTGCTTGGAACCACCGCCATTCAACAGCTGCGCATGTGCAGTGCACACCATATCAACCCATGAGCAGCAAGCTTACTGGCAGGCTAGGAGGAAATGTCGGTAATGCCACGCCTTGCGGCATGGGTCGTACGCACCACATGATGCACGCCGGTATGCAACACAACCACGCTTGTGCTCCACCTTTTCGGTGGCATGTGGCCTGCCAGCCCTTGCACCGAGAGCATGGCCACATCTGCGGTGTGCCACACTGAACAATGCCAAGACATATCCACAACTCTCACACTGCCCCTCAGCAGATAACATGAAGGTCGCACGCCCTTCGGGGCAACACCCACGGTTGTTTCAAAGGCTTTGACGATGCTCAATCAATCTCAATCCCCACCCCTGGGTGCCACCAACTCCAGGCTCGGCTTTTGGACTCTTTATCCTTGCTGCCGGCCTGACAAATGCAGTCTTGATTCGCACTGCAATTAGCCCAGTCACTGCTCAAGCTTCACTGGTAAATGACCTGCTGGACGCGTTGAAAGACTTCATGCTGGCGAAGATGCCACTCTTGCCACCATCTGCAGTGCAAGCACGACGCGCAGTGCAGCCAAGGCAGCACCACATGTTAGCACAATCTAGTCGCCTGTTGGTTCAGCAGTCAACGAGCTGGGCAACAGCAGCCAGAACGCAGCACATGGAGCGGTGGTCAGCAGCATGACCAGCAGGCCGGCCACCTTCCCCACACATGCGTCAATTAAACAGCACAACTACAGTGTGATACAACCAAGTACACCATCCACCGCACACAGGCGTTGGGCCGTTTCCGCCTCAGGCGCAACTGCAACGCGCACACGCAGCCGGTATGAAGCAAGCGCGTCACTGCGGCAACTGCAAGCGCACCTGTGCCGCGCATCAGCATGAGGCCGCGGGACACCAGGTCCTCCACGTTGATGTCAGCCGGCAGCTGTGACAGCAGCTCCACCAGCCGCCGCGTCTCACTGTTGGCGGACTGCAGGGCGCGAGTCCACACACGGACGGGCACACCAGACAAGATCACCCGTTGATCCATATGTCACAGAGATCAGGAGACCGGATGGAGCCTCTACCCAGAGGCACGAGGCAGGTCCAGCACGGCTGGCACGGTGCAGACCGATGCTGACACACAATGACTTGAGCACGCCTGCCCCAGGCCTGCTCAAAGCTGACACAGCGACATGCAGCCACTGATGCACCCAGCCGCAACCAGCAGGAAGGAAGGGCTCACATGAAGGAAGGGCCTCAGCATGAACAGCATGTAGCCGATGAGGATGAGGGAGGTGACGACCAGGCAGATGATGTGCACTGTCAGAGTTGTTTTGTACACACTCTGCGCGGTGTCAAGTATGCATGCAGGTACGAATGAGCCGGGGGAGCATTGTCACATACGCTGGCCACAGGTAGCACCACCCGCGTACCTCAGCAGGTCTACCTGCCCCCCAACACGTCTCACTCAGAGCGCCGCTGACCAAGCACAGCTGGTACACACTCACGCTGACGTGGTCGCTGTAGGCTATCCCCAGCCGGTCCAAGCCGCCTTGCACGTCGGGCCGCGTGAGCCAGACGTAGCGGAACTCGGGGCTGCTCAGCATGGGCTCGCTCCCGTTCGCTTTGATCATCAACTGCACGTTCTCGATAAACTGCAGAGAAACACAGCGGTCACAATGCTTTGTGTGTTGGTTGAATGGCCATGGTTCAACAAGAAAGGTAGCGCAGGTAGCGGGTAGCGCGATAGTGGGTGTCAGTTGGCCAGAACATGAGGCTGCGACTGCCAAAGCAGCGCACCTGTTTTATCAGGATATCCAGCCCGTTGCGTGTGTACTGGTAGAAAGGGGAGTCCTCTGTCAAGCACTCAGTCTGGTTCTCACGTAGGCAGTCGCGCGTGTTGTACAGGATGCTGGCGCCCTGGCCTGACGCATACGCCAGCCCCTCCGTGGCCAGCGTGTAGTGGGGCGACGTCTCGTCAGGCACTGCCTGTGGGTCCATGATGAGGTGGGGTGGGGGGCAACCTATGGGCTTGAGCTTGGCATCCATGCCAGGTGGGCCCCATATTCAATCCACCAGAGCCATACCACAGGGGCGTTTTGTGTGGAGCCTAGCGGTGCGCCCAACACAGATCCTTCTCTACAGTCATCAGGACAGCCTCTGCTGCTGTTAAATGCCTGCACTGCTGCCCCGGACCGCACCTCTGCGCCAAACAGCATAGCATCGTACTCCTTCTGCATCAGCGCCAGGCGTGCAGCTAGCGTCGTGCGCATGGCGGCCTTGTCTGTGACATTCGTCAGGTACGCCACCTCCTACATACGGTAATGGGTGAATGTTATCAGAACAGGCATTTCAGGACCGATAGGCCCCCAAACAAGCCTGGGCACCGTATCCCCGCCATCCATGGTCACAAGCCTCACATAGACCCATGGCTACAAGTCCACCCAAGCAGCTGCACAACAAGGCCCTTGATTGACCACAAGCATCCCAGCACACCTGGGCGTAAAAGAACGTGCGCTGGTAGCGCACTGCCACAAAGTTGACCAGGTTGAGCGTGGCAATGGGGCCTGACACGTTGGACAGAGCCTTGTAGGCCACAGCGTACAGCACCACAATCACCAGGCCCCACAGCGCAAACGGCCACACCAGCCACAGCTGCGCAGGCCAGGGTGAATGCAACAGCAAGGGGCAGCAGGGACAGTGTAAGTAAGACAAGGATAGAAAAGTCAAGGTCATGGGGTGGAGCTACAGCACGGCCAGAGCCTTTCACATGCAGGTGCATGGAGCGCATGGCAAGGAAGGGCAGCTTGCAAGCACACATGCAAGCTCACATGCAAGGACACACATGCAAGCATGCAAGTCCTGCATGGCCGCACCGTGGTGAAGTGCGAGCGCTGCAGCTGGCGCTTGGCGCCCTCGTTCACATTGGGTGCAGCCCTCCAAAAAGCAAGGCGTGAGAAGAGGCCAGAAAGCCCTGAGGGCTTGTTAGAAGGCGTGCGCACAGCATTGGCGCCCATGGAAATGCGGATCTGCAGCAGGAATGTGTTGGGCACGTCACAGCTTTACACATGAAAGGCAGATGCGGCTTGCAATGATTAAGATGCATCCTTTCTGCAGCAGCAAGGATCACATCATGCAACAAGGAAGAACATACGTTGGTGGGCGTCTCCGCAAGGGGTTTCTTCGACGTATCGTCTTGCTTCTTAGCAGCGCCGCCCCCACGAGCCTCAGAGCCCTGCCCATCATCCGTCTCACGCCCATCGTTGGATTGCGCCTGGGCACCTGCAGCGCAAGATGGTGTCAGGAGGGCGCAAGCGCGTGCTTTGTGGTGCGGAGCAGGTGATGTGCGGGGTCCATCACGGCTACGAACATCACCCATCCCCCCTGCCTTGTGTGGTCAATCCATCAGCCAGGCACAACCCCATGGCCTGCAGGTCCTGCTCCCCCACCCTCCGTCCACCTCTTGCCTGCAACTGGCTGCTCCACCACTGCGGCATCGTCCCCGTCATCGTCATCGTCGTCCAGGCCAAGAGGTCGTGTGGCCAGGCCGCGGGCAAGGCCCATGGGAATGAGCATGAAGATGTTGTAGAGGGCAAATCGCTGGTTGTTGACCTGTGCAGCAGGAGCGGCCGGTGGGACAGTCAGGCAGTTCTTGCTCGCAACTGCCCTTGTGCAGTGATCATACAGGGGCCAGCAAGTGGTCTAGTGGTGGTGTGTGCAGTCCATGCAGGGGGCAGGTGAAGATTCGTTCACCATCATGGCAAAGCGAGGAGAATCATGGAATGGCCGCGTTCACTCACATGCGACAGCAGGGCCCACATGTACAGGCACGCAAACACGCTGATGCCCACACCCTCCACGCCGAGGATGATGAGCTGCACCGTGTTGACCTGAAGTTGGGAGTCATTAGTTGGATGTTGTGCAAGGTGGTCCATTTACGCATATCTCCGGAAACTAGAAGACGGGCTCTGGGAACATCGGGTGTGGGCAGTTATCCAACGAGCAGCTTCATTACAGCCAGCCAGGCTGATGTACCCCACCTGTTGTGAGTGGTCAATGACAAGCTGTACGATGCCATCCAGCGTTGAGTAGTAGGCGCTCACCAGCAAGGTGAAGCTGTTCAACTGCAGTGAAATGAGAGAGCAGGACGCGGTGAAGAACAGTGCTCAGGAAGCTTCTCAGCGCAAACCACCACGGACAGGTTGCAGACGGCGGTGGTGTGCACATCAGGGCACGACCCTTCGAGCGCAACCGCAGTGGCAGCACTCCGCCCGACTTGACCCCACGCACCACAAACTGGACAGAGCTCCATTCCTCGTATCTGGGGTGAACAATGTTGTCGGTTTCGTTGGCTACTGAAGTAATCCGCTCCCAGTTCTGCCACACGTCATACGCTGCACGAGCAAATGTATTGCCTCCATCCCACAGGCTGATGGACGTGTTGACCTGGGGGCCCATGTGGGGAAGGGAACGAAGGGTGTTCATGAAGAAAGATGCAAGGGATAGGTCAACGATGACGTGAATCCTTGCACACCCCCAGCGAGTTCGTCATACCCCTTGTTGTCTGATTGAACTACTGTTCTGGCCCCTATTATGTCCCCATTCCATCCCCAGTTATGGCTCATCCAACCTGCAACTTACCACTGCCTCCACAGGCCATGACTGGTAGTAGCGCAGCACATTCACTGATGGCTGCTCCCACAGTTGACGCAGCCCGTAACTGGTTGAGATTCGCTTGCGCGAGCTGAAGCCCATGTAGGTGCCCGAGTGCAGGGAGAGGAACTTGGTGGTCGTGGCATGCAGGTCAGCCAGCATATCGTCTCGGTCCTGTGGGCCAGTCCCAGCAGAACGGAACATACACGTTCACGCACATATGAGAGCCTGCAAGTGCCGCTTGACTTCCCATAAACATCACGTCCGGGATCCTCCGTCACTAGCGTGCAAAAACATCTGGTTACCGCTGCAACATCTTAAACGCGCTCGAGCAAGGTTCCTGACAGTCACCCACCGAGTCAGACTCCAGCCGAAACAGGCCAGGCACAGTCCGGTTGTTGATGTAGATACTGAGCTCGCGCACCATGGTCGCCATGCGGCCAATCTGCTGGGCGGATAAGCCTGCAGGCGGGGCGATGCAGTGTGGAGCTCAAGTCAGTGTTGGCAGCAGGCACGTATGGGCATGCACAGCCTGCTCACATGCCCCAGCCCCAACCATGATTGGCGCTGCCTGTGAGCACCAGCACTCACCGACTTGGTTGAGGTCCAACACCTCCTGCTCCTGCTTCGAGATGAGGATGTTCATGAGTGCAAACATGCCCACGTGCACCACCAGCATGCCCGCCATCAGGCCTAGTGTGTGCCACTTGAAGCGACGCATGGCCTTCTGGGCCTGCCAGGCAGCGCGAGTTCATGGTAAATGGTTAGTGGTGCCAGTGGAAACTGCACGTGCACTTTAAGCGCCAAGAAGCCACAAAGCACAGACCACGAGCTTTCACGAGCGCCACATCACGCACCGACTGCGAGTTGAGGCGGCGCAGAAGCTTCTTCATGCGCGAGCCGCGGCGGAAGTCACCTTGAGGTACATTGCCCGCCTCATCAAGCCCGCTGGCAGCCTCGGAGATCTGCCATACAGCAGTGCAGTGCAGCAGCACGGTCCATAGCGCACAGCCTGGCATCGCGGCTCACGAGGCTGTCTGCTGGCTGTCTGCAACAAAGCAAACAAGTGCCCCAGCACTTGCAGTTGTAGACAATGGAGAGGGCCCACGCATCGTTGGGCGCCACACCACTCACATGCTCCGACATGTTGTCAGCTGGAGCACCAGCCTCCGCCTCCAGCGCAGCCGCCGCGTTCGCAGCTGCCACTGCTGCTTCCTCATCAGACTCAGCGCTGTCTGAAGGAGGAGGGCCCAGGAGGTTCTTGCCCTTCTCACCTCCTGCCTCATCCTCTTCTCCCTCATCATCATCATGGCCCTCTGAGTCATCACCTGCAGCGTCAGCAAAGCATGAATGCCATGATTGTGTTGGCAGAAGAGCACAGCATTCAAGCAGGGTGTGCCAGCCCTGTTGACCGGCCTGTGTCTCACAAGGTGATGGGTGTGGGAGATTGCAATGAATACCCACCACGCGGTGAATTGCCCTTCACTGATGCAGCCTTGCCGGCAGCAGCCCCATCAGCCAGAGGGAATTCTGCACCATCGGACAGCACCCACTGCGCGCACATGCCGTGGCAGGAGCAACATTTAAACAGGTTAAACAGGTAAGTGGAAAGTGCACTGGGTGCGACGCTGCTCATGCCCAGTGATCTGGCCACTCAATAACCCCGGAGGCAGCAGAGGCTGTGCCCGATTGCAAACACGCTGATGCTGTGCTGCCTCGCTGTGCCATCCACCAGCACACAGCCGCCATACCGCTGCTGGCGGTTGTGCAGGGTGGTCCATGCTGATCCCACCCACCTGTGCCACACGGTCCAGCGTGTCACCACCGCCGCCAGCAACACCCCCTGCATCGCGCTGCTGCTGCTGCTGCTGCTGCTGCTGCTGCTGCTGCTGCTGGTACAGCGCGCTCTCCAGCACGCTGCTCTCCAGCCCCACCACCTTAGCGCCTGGCAGTGGTTCGGCTGGCACGGCGCGCGGCACCACAGCAGCCAGCACCTGCATGCAGACAAACATCTCACGGGAACCATCTGTGCCAGAACCCTTGGAGCACCAGAGGTGCCCTCGCCGTGCTCTGTGCCACTTAGCTGCCAGGACGACGCTGTGCGCAGGGACATGGAGGTGAGGCAAGCAAGAGGCAAGCAGGTGGTGCACCCCACTCCCACCTGCCCATCTCCCGAGCCCGAGGGCGTCTGCTCAGCAGGGGCAGTGGGGTTCTCGCCGTCGGCAGCCTCGGGTTGGCCAGCAGCACCTGGCTTGGACGTCACACCGGGCATCTTGACCCCGCCCAAGTCCAAGGAGGGGCGAGGGGGTGTGGATGATGGCTTGTGGCCTGCATGGAGCCATTCATGTGGACAGTCGTGCAGCCAGGGCCACAGCATGGATCAGCCAGCAAGCAGGCAGGCAAGGAGGCACAAAGGCAAATGACCGTATGCAAGCAGCTTAGCGCAGGCTAGCAGGAGGCAGCAGGCAAGTTGTGTGCATGGCCCCACTGCAGGCAGCTGCACAACACACACACGCACACGTACACACACACCTTTGGGGGGCGCGGGCTCCTTGCCACCCAGGCCGTTCCTGGCCCTCAGCTTGGCCGCCAGCCCGCTCACCTCCTCCTCTTCCTCCTCCTCTTCATCGTCGCTCCGCCGGCCACGCAATGCCTCCAGGTCATCTGCAGTCAAGTGCAGCACACTCAGGTACATAGTGTGTGCGTGGCAATCGTGGCAATATGGTACATCACCTGAGCGCGGGCCAAGTGCAACAGATGCAAGATCATCGGTGCACACCCCAAGTCGCAGGCCCTGTGACTATGAGCATTCACACCACGCACCCTCATCCCCTTCGTTGTCAAGGCCTGAGGACTGCTGCCGTGGTGGTGATGACACGCTGCCCTTCCCCTTGCTGGGGACTGAATCATCAGCGAACCGTGATTTCTGCGTGCATTTCAAGCGAGTTGCAAGCATGAACAGGAGGGCAAGGCATAAGTTGAACAGCTTGACCGGGGACTCCTACTAGACACAACTGTACCTGGCGCGGTGCAGCAGCCTTGCCACCCTTGGTTGCTGCAGGTGGCTGCGGCCCACGCGAGCCGTAACCTGCAGTGGCAATCCATCATTCATTTGATCACTGATTGTGGTCGAAAACAACCAGGATGCACCGTCAGCTCTCTGCCCACACCAGACTTGGTGGGGAAGCCAGGTATTGCACTTGTGGGGGATTGCATGCATGGGCGCTCACAGAGCATAGCAGCGCACACCATGCACATCACCCACCAGTGGTGGAGGAAGGAGGTGGGTATGCAGACACAGCGCGGTTGGCTAGTGCCTGTTGCTCAGATTTGAAAAGAGGTTGAGAGGGGTTCAGTTAGGATTGGTGCAAATACTCGGTTGGTGGCAGTTGAACAAGCTTGGACGTAGCTGTCGCACAGCAACCCAGCACCTGCTACAGGTGCAACACGATGCCAGGTGCAGGATATGCAGCACAGTACCAGCGCAGTGGCACCAGGACGCACCGTGTCCAGCTTGGCCTGCCACTCGGGGTCCTGCAGCCACTCGCGCAGGTCCTTGCGGCCACACCGCGGTGCAATGGGGTGCACAACGAGCCAGAAGGTGCGGGCGGGTGGCATGCGCCGGACCAGCTGCACAGACAGCTCCAGATCCACGCCGTCACCCTGGGCACTCGAAGCAGGTGGTCGGCGGTTGCGTGGTTGCAGTTTGCTTCTGTTGACTGGTTTGTTGCATTATAAGATTAATGATATTAAGGCGAGTGAAGTGGGCCAACTTTTGTGGGGCATGCAATTTCATTGTGCGATCCATGTACACCCTCACATCCATGCTCCATTCTGTAACCGTGGAGCAGGGCTGACCAACAAGCTGCCACACCACAGGTGCCCGCAAGCAGGCGTCAGTGGCTTACCTGGTGCACTGTGCGCAGCAGGTGCTGCGGGCCTGCCAGCTTGTCAGAGCTGATCTTGTTGCTCTTGGACTTGAGCGCCCCCTTCACACTGATTGCACCTGGCTCCTTCAACAGCTGATCGACCTGCGTGGCAAATGGGATGCAGCATCTGGGTTGCAGGGGTGCGTGGCGTGGGTGCAGGGTTCAACACCCTTGGGCTCATGCAGCATGTGTGGGTGCAGAGTCCAGCAGGTGAAAAGTGCACTGTGGCATGGGCATTGCAGAGCCAAACCAACTGCAAGTGCTTGTGGGCATGCAATGTCCCTAATGCAGTGACCAGCGCAACCGTTGTCATACGACCAGCATAAGTGGGAGTTTCAAGTGTCATCCCACTGCAAGCCGCACCTTGCCGACCAGTGTGGGCAGGGAGCGGGAGATGGGCTGTGCCACAAGTCCCTCGCTGGCGCAGCCAAACACAAGGCCAGGTGGGCACAGACGATGCTGTGCTGTGTTGATGACCTGAAGTCATGGGCACATGGGCAGTGTTCATGGGCACATTACTGCTGCTGACAGGTAGCGCAACCGTTGTTAGATGCTGGTGATTGTGCAGGCATAAGCACCAACCGCATTGTTGAAGGCAGTTGCAGGGTCAAGGTGTATCTCACTCTTCTGGACCCACCTTGCCATGAGAGTCCACCTCCATGACACCACACAACAGATCAGCACGCCACAGGTGGATCTCAATTGTGATCTGCAGTGCCATATGGGTCAGTTGCACAGGGTACAGGTTTCCAGGATGGCAAAGCGCCCCACACTGCTACAAACCTGTGGCGTATCACTGCAACACCAGAACACACGCCCTAACTGTACTCTTCCGCGAGCGCACACACACAAGCAACACGCACTTTGGTCGCAGCTGGCTGCACGCGTCCTGGCGTCATCTGCATGTCCTGGGACCCAGGCATGTCTTCCGCCCCCTCTCCCACCGCACGGGCCCCATTGCGCAGTGCAGCACCGCGGGGTGCGGGAGGCGCAGCGTGCAGCGCGGACTGCATACGAGCCCGCGACGCAGCGGTGGGCACGCCCCAGTCACCGTATGGGTCATCGTCGTGCCCCTCTGCCACACCGCGCGCAGCACCACCACCGCCGCCTTCCTCCTCCTCCTGCCCTGCCAGGGAGCTGGCAGCGGCAGCTGCAGGACACAGCCAAGGATGGATCCAACACTTATGAGGGTTAGGGACCCTGGAGAGTGCCATGGTCAGGTAGGGCTGGGATGGGGCATGCGCATCTGCACAACTGACATCTGATCCGCACACAGGTGGGAACCGAAAGGTTGCTGCGCGCACCCATCATGGCATCCTCCACCATGCGCAGCTCCTCCTCTGTGGCCATCTCCAGGTCCGCCCCGCCCCGGTCGCTGTTCAGCATCTTGCCAGGTACCAGCACCACCTGCGCAGGGATGGGCGGGTTGCAACCGAGCACAGCAAGTTAGGCTCTGCCGCATGCTGTCCCATAGTGCCGGGAGTGGCACATTCACAGAAATGCAAGAGCAACAGGCCTCCACAGCGATTACTATGGAAGGTGTGCCAGTTGGTGTACAGCTGGAAGGTCAACCAGCCAGCCAGCCAGCCAGCCGCACCTTGTCCATGGAGCGGCGCGGCATGGAGTTCTCAGCGCCCGCAGCCAGCCGGGACACGGGGCGGGAGTTGCTGGCGGCGTTGTGGTTGCCAGTGGCGCGTGCTGAGGAGGGTTGACGCATGGGTGACAGTGGCGGGCCGGCAGGCAGCTCGCCCAGCACCTCGTTGTTCTGAAGCATGGCATGGCAGGCGTCAGCGCGCCATGACATTGTCAGACATCCCTTCCTGTTTCAAGGTGCAGTGTGCTGGCTGGCGCACTGGCTGTACAGTGAGGCAAGCCAGTACGCAGCTGCTTGTCAACCATAAAAATCATCACCAGCAGCACTGCGCACCTCAGGCACGCTGAACACGCCCGAGCGGTAGGTGGGGGACAAGGGTGCCTGGTCATAGTACCCGGCACTGCCGCGCTTGGAGCTGGCACGGCCGCTGACACCGCCCTACACCCACATCCGCACAGTGAACACAAGTAAGTGGCGCTGCTGAGGGACATGGCGGGGCTGCCAGTCGCCATAGCGGGCATGATACATTGGGCCAGACATGCCATACATGCTCCGACCCCTCAGAAATCCCAACACCAAGCTCACAGCACCCACCGCTGCTGAGGACTGGTCCAGAGACCGGCGGACCTGGCTGCCCATGCCCGGGCTGTGTGGGCTGCCCTCGAAGGAGGAGCGCTTGGACGCGAGGCCCATGCCGCCCACACCCGCCCCCATGTGAGACAGCATCATGGCCGATGAGCGCCGGTTGCCCACGTGCACGGCCACCGCCATGACCGCTGGGCGCACCTACGCAACACACATGCACCCCGACCATGTGCACAGGGCCACACGCATAAGCACATGGCGCATGGGGACAAGCACAAAATTGACCAAGCCCCTCCCAACACCGTCATCAGTGGGAGAGGAGGTGCAAGCCAACCTATGCACTCCTGCAACCATGCAAGCCAACCTATGCACTCCTGCGTCCGTACTGCCACCCTGTGTGTGCTCACCTTTTTGGCGCTCAGCATGCTGGCACCCAGCTCGCCCAGCGCCTCCAGATCAATGTCGGGGTCCAGCGGCATGACCACGCCCACGCGCCACGAGCAGCCGGGGCTGATGGTGGCGCGGCGTGCAAGCTCCACCATGAGCTGCGCGGTCTGTGCGGGGTCCTCCTCCTCACCTGTACGCCACAGTCATGCGGCCCAGGGGTGAGGAGCCAGGCAGAGGGTAGGTCAGCTTTCCCACCAACAACAACTCCAGACATATGCGCAGGCATGCGCCACTGAGGGAGGACACCGGTGCCAGGGCCTCTCACCATCCTCGGGCCCCAGCGCATCAATGAAGCTGGCGATGGACTTGCCCACGAGCTGAGAGGGGTCGAAGCCGAACAGGGTGTTGGGCGCGTTGCCCACGCGCGTCACGTGGCCCGTGGCGTCCACCAGCAGCGTGAGCCGGCGCTCGTCCAGCGCCTGTGCCATGGATGCCTGCTCCAGCTCCATCACCTGGGAGGGTCAGGGGCAAAGCATCAATGCATGGGATTCAAAATGGTGCATGCCGCCGGTCACGTGAGACTGATCCCACGGCCCAGAGCTGTGTGCAGCCAGAATCCGCATGGCTGAATCTCAGGCCCCCTGAGCATCCTGGGTCACGACACCGGCACAACTCACATGCAGTGGGCCAGTGCCAGTCTTGTTCGTGTCCTCCTTCTTCTTCATGGACCTGTGACATGTGCGCACGCGCATGAAATCAGACTGAGCAATGCAGAGCCGTGCCCATACAGCCACGCGCACAAATGACCTACAACAAGGCATGGGAGCAAAGCCACCTGCGTGCATGTGCAGAGCAGTGCTCACACCTGATTTTAAACGGCAGGTGCACAGGCCCGTCCATGCCAATGCCCTGCAGGGGCATGGTCAGCCCACTGCGGCAGCTCCAAGGGGGAACCTGGGCCTTCAGCGTGGACTGCACACGTGCAGAGGAAAACCACAGCTCTTATGGGAGCAGCGCTTGCACTTGCACACAGGCTGCAGGGTTGACTAAACCCGGGAGGAGCACGTAATACTCTGCTTTGCAGCCCCACCACATATGCAGCAGCCCGTCACTCTCACCCCCACAAATGTGCGGTGCAGCTGCGCAAAAGGCTCAGGCATCAGCGCCTCAATCGCGTTGGCGTTGCCGTTGGCCTGCAGCGCGTGCACTGAGGAGCCCAGGCTGACGGCCAGGTCCTGCAGCGCACACAACCAATGGCACATCACACCAGGGATGGGTGCACCGACCATCTTGTTTTTCCGTGCCCTTCCACACAGCTTGGCAATCATGGCAGCTTTGCAGTTTTTGTGCCGGCAGAAGTATGCTAAGTGTGCTGGTTGATGGGCAGGGTTTGTGCAGGAGGGTGACCTGTGTGTACTGGGGGTCACCCCACCAGCCTAGATGGACAACACGCTTGCTGGCATGGCTATCACTCACACACATATGTCTATAAAGCTACGACAGTGTACAGGCGCATGCTGCTCCTTCACGTGCCTGCGTGATGTGGTGCAGGCGGCCCTGCTTGTCTGACACCACCATATGGTGGCCTGTCCCAGCAGCACGTCGCATCTTGAGCACGTAGAAGTGGTGTGAGCCCACACCTCCATTAGACAGCTCAACGTCCACCTCAAGGGGGTCTGTGGTGTGCCAATTGTTGGTGATGGTTGTCAGTTGGTGGCTGGTAAATTGCAGTGAAGCAGCAGGATCTCAGGACAGGTTACTCCGCTGTGGGTACTCACGGGCTGCTGTCAGGGAGCCGCCCTTGTTGCACAAAGAAAACCGAGCACAAGCAACAAGCATACCACACACCGCTGAACTTGTGGCGCAGCTTGACCCCCTGAAGCTTCCAGGACACCGCCTGGGCAGCTGCAATGCGCGCATCAAGCTCCTGCACATTACGCGCACGCGCGCACACGCACAAGCCTCAGCAGTCAGAGGGCACGCTTTGCATTCAGTCATATGGCGAATGAAGCGCACTGTGTGAGATATGTGCATGCCACATGGCCGTGGCACCAGAATATCGCACACGCGTCACGCTGTAGCCCGCTCTACCACTACCAACATGGACCCGCCAGCAGTAGCATGTTGCTGCTGGTGCCTGGCACGTGGCGCACCGGGTCGGAGGGAAAGCCCTGTGCGTCACGCGCATCACGCAGGTCATTCATCTCCTGCACCTTGACCTGCTGCTCCTTGGCAGCCTGCGCGTGCACATGGCCATGTCCATGAGTCATGCAGCGCACCACGCGCTTTGTAGATCACAAGGGGCAAGTTGGCGGTGCATGTGAACATCAGTGGCATCACTCATGACGCAGTCACACATCACACATCTCGCACCTTAAATGGGCCCTCCGTCTGCTTAGAGTCAACCACCACTGCGTTGATGTATTGACCCAGCAGGTCCTCAGGCTTGAAGCCAAACCTAGCGGGTGCAAGTTGGTCAGTTGCGCCAAATGCAGTTGGCAGGATGGTCCATGGCAGGCAAATCACACCCTCGCCCTGCTGCTGTAAGGCCCCTGAGCCACCCTGAAACTAGCACACGGGGTGTGGATGTGCATGGATGTTGTTGTCGGCATGGAAGCCATGGATGCAGCAGGGGATGAGGCTGACGGTAGCTGGTGAGCAGCCAAGGACCCGCACCAGTCCGTGAATGAGGCGTCAACGGACAGCAGTGCGCCATTTGCCAGAACCCATGCCTTTGCAGTGCCTGGGATGTGCGGCAGTGCCTGCACGTGTGGTCCATCGCATTCAAATGCCATCAACAGTGGAGCCATGGCCGAGGTGTAAATTAGGCACTCCTATGTTGCAAGTGTGATGAGGCCATCCTGCGAGCAGGTTGCTTGCTGCAGCTGCACAGCATGTGGAATGTACAGAGGCTGTTAACGATACACACCTCCACACAACCCATGAAGATGGAGTCCTCGCCCATGCCCATGACCTTGCTCACGCGCACATTCACCGCAAACACGTAGCTGCACGGGCAGGCCAAGCAGTGCACAATGCATCACACATGCTGTGACAGTTTGTGTGTGGCTCTGAGAGTGAACAGAGCGCAAGGCACACAGAAAGCATGTGTCACTGTGCGCTAAGTGGCTCCAACTGCCAGAGCAGGACTAAGCGCAAGCAGATGAAAGGCAGCAAGCGGGAGCCATGCTGCTTAAGGTCAAGCAGTACCGACCGGCACACAGCACCTCGTCCCTGCACTCACCGCTCCTTGTGCAGCGCAACAAACTCAGATGTTTTGTTCAAGATGGCGCCCTTGCCCGTCTGAAGGTATGTGCGCACGTAGTTGTCGTGGTGCTCTGCAAACGGCTGCAGGGCAGAAGACACACAGAAAGCAGTCACGTGCAGGTGTCTGGCCTGGCCTGTAGACCCTCAGCCACTAGGCTGATCTGCAGCAAGCTGCTCTGTTGCATGCGATGCACAGACGGTATCTGCCACGTGGCTCAGCCAGGGCCCCGTGTAGCACCTCCAAGATGCGCCACTTACCGCTGGGATGATGGCTGCGATGTTGCGGCCGCGCAGCTCGTTCTTGCCGAACCCGAGCATGACGTGGGCCACCTGGTTGGCTGCCTGCACCAGGCACTGCGCGTTCATGATGATCACCGCCTGGCCTGTGGGCACATACAAGTACGGCAAGTGCAGTGGTGTGTTGGGTGGGGTGTGCTCAAGCTCGACCTAGACGTACAGGCGCGACGACGGAATGAGTGCAAGGTACGCCGAACAGCAGCTGGCTCCAGTCCACTCCCAAAGGAGTCCTCAGGCCCTATGCAGCCTCCAGCGCAACACAAACCCCCAGCTGAAACCTGTATGCATGCGCACAACACGTCCCGTAACCCAGCATGGGCAGCACCACGCACCGTCACGGTCCACATTGGCCATGTGCTGCACCCAGCTGGGCTGCCCCTCCTCGCCGGTGTTGCCACCCAGGTCAGAAAAGATGTTGTTCTTGCGCTCCTCCTCGATCTGCCAGGTGTGGCACAGCGCAACACGAGCTTCTCGGCCATGTGGACTTCGCACATCAGGCCCGCTCATAAATCAGCTGAGAGGTGGCAGGCGCTGGTGCGCGGCAGTGGACCTCGTGGTGCTCTACACATGCACTGCACCAGCTGGCTTTGCAGCAGCCCTGATAGCCCCAGGCATGTCGGCTGGTGCCACCACCACACACCGCGTGCAGGCGGTCGGCCTCTGCACGCCACTTGGACGCGTTCCAGGGGTCGATCTTTACAAACTCCAAGAACTTGGTGTAGATGCGCAGCAGCTTGACCGAGTTAGAGTGGCGCTGAAGCACGGACCTGGGGAAGGGAGAAGCGGCAGCAGTATAATTAGCAAGTATGCGGGTGGCACAGCTGTAAAAAACTGGAGTTGGTGACCACGGCCGAGATGCCGCTTGAGCGCGTTCAGCAGCGCACTTGGTGCATGAGCCAGGCAGTTGTGGTTGGCGCTATGGTCTGAGCATGGACGCACGCATGCACCCTGCCAGCGCTGCAACTGCACAAGCATCAGAATGGGGTTGTGTGCAACTTCCAGCCTCCCCCCTGAGGGGGACAGCGGGGTGACGCACCGGTACACCCGCTCAGTGGCCTTGATGTGCACGTCGATCTTGCGCACGTGTGCCTCCAGCGAGCGGAAGGACACGGCGGAGTGCAGCAGCGACTGCCAGAACATGCGCTGCGGTTGCAGAGGCGATGGTGGCAACGAACAGCACAAATCAGACCGTTGACGAGTGCAAGGCCACCCAGCTGCTGCACATCATTGGCACTAGATGGCAGCAGTTGTTGTTGCACAGCTCCAAAAAGCTGACCAGAACGCAGGTGTTGTTTATTGGGCGTGCGCACCATGGCCATGAGCGTGTCCTTGTGGACCTTGTGGACCAGCCGGTAGTTGCGCATCATCTCAACGTACGACACCTGCACCGCATGCCAAGACATGGAAAAGGTGCGTGCTCAGCTGCAGCTTCTGAAACCCAATGATGTCCTGTTGAGGGGAGGTATCCATGTACATTCTCGAGCCATTGCTTGTTTGATTGCCCGTTCATGTACGGCCGCATCAGGTTGCCTGAACTCACCAGGTCACCAGCCTTCTGTGTGTGCTGCTGCTCCCGGATGAAAATAGCATAGCGGTCGAGGAACGTTGGCTTGTTCTTCTTTGCAGTCTGCAATGCAATCAAACACGGCCCAGATCAGAACCTTACAGTGCACCAGACGCCCATCAAACAAACATGAACCAGCATGTGCTCGTAACAAGATACAGGGGCACATCCATGTGCAGCCTCACCTGAAGCTGTGTGTAGCCGCTCTGGTAGCTGGACTGCACCTCGATGAGAAACGACGCGTGCATCACGATCATGAATGTGGACTTGGGCAGCTCTGCCAGACCCGCCTGGTGGCCGCACAGGCAGACGATGCGCAGCAGGAGCCACACATGCAGCTCAGAACCAGGACAGCACTGGACAGTCCGCAAGCAAAGCATTCCGGCAACGCCAGGCGTTTGAAGCAACAACAGACACCACCCATGCAGTCGTACCTTATAACAGCTCTGTGAAGGGTAAAACACCCCACACAGACCCCTCAAGTTGCGTGCTTCCATGCAGAGCTGTTGTACCACCACTCACCTTGATGATGCGCTCCGCCAGCAGTACACTAGTGGGCTCAAGTGTCTCCTCATCCACCCACTTGCGGCAGCAACGAGCAGCGATCTCCACCTGCAGCATGCAAACAGAGCACCACGCCACCACATCTGTGCATGCCTGCAACCTTCCCAAGCCGGGCGACATGCACGTTGCCGTGTGGTAAACACAATGTAGGTGAGTTACAGTGCGCAGCCACTCTCCCACATGCAGCAAGCAGTCAAAAGCCCCACCTCTCGTGCGTCCTTAAAGATGTGGATGTACTTGGCCTTGACGCTGGTCTTGGCAGCAGCAAACTTGCCCACCACGGTGCGGCTGCAGCCCACACAAAAGTGTGATTTAACGGCATGAGGCGCAAGTGTACAGGTTGCACCTGCACCACTTGCTGCCTGAGGCACCCATGTTCTGCATAGCACCCACTTGCATGGGCAAGACCCGGCGCACCTGTAGTACCAGATGCGCGCGTAGGACACACAGATGCCCACAAGGTAGGCAGGGATCATGCCGCCCCACAGCGCCCATGTGATCTGCAATTGGAGTGGGTAGGCACGCAAGGCCTTTCAGGTCACGCAGTGAGGTCACTCGCTGCTGCATCATAAGGCTGGCCGCAAAACCGCGCCCACAATCCAAGCTGGCCCAGCTGATGGCCTAGAGGCAGGTTAGAAGGTACCAAGAGGAGGAACAGAGCTGCACAAGGGCGGTGCAGCACTCACGTTCTCCACGTAGTTCTGCACCTCCCGCTTCACGGACAGGTCCACATCAGGCTTGAACCTGCCAACCACGTGCAGAAACAGCAGGATGGTTGGGCATGCCAGGCAGCTAGGTGCCCTGATCATCATGACGCTCAGCTGTGGTGTCGGAGTCTCCCACACTTGATGGATCACACCGTTCAGTAATGGGCTGTTGTGTTCGGCCGCGGGCATCCAGCACTCCGTGCCGTCACGTCGAAGGCTAAGTGCCCGTCACATACCACTGTGCAGCACACACCTCAGAAACACCAGGCAGATGGCGCAGTACGTGACGCAGCAGTACGCGCCCACACGCATGTGGTTGGTCCACTCATACATGTGGGGCACCCAGCGCGCATACAGCATGGTCAGCAGCAGCGCACACACGCCTGCCAGGGCACAAGTAGCAGCAAGGGCAGGGTCAGTTGGTGCGCTTGATGATGCCATTCAATTCAGTGTTGAGGCCACGACTGATTTCAATTTTCATGCGCAATGAATACATTCAGGTCCAGACATATTGCACCGAAAACATTCGCCTCGGTTGAGGCTTCCTCACTCCTTACCTAGGCAGACGCTGAGCCACTTCCAGTTGGTGACGAACACGCACATCATGGCCATGACGGCCTTGATCACAAAGCCCGTCACTTCCACCCTGCGGTATGCATGCGCCCATGCATGCATTAGGTGCGAGCAACAAATACCGCGCATTTCACCAAGCACGTGCACCACAGGCACATGTCAGGTGAGTGGCATCGGTACGTGCTGCAGTGACTCACTTTGAGTGGTTGAGCGCTAGCCAATTGCGTGATGTGGGGTTGAGTTCCATGCGTGCCATGGCGTCCAGCGCGGCCAGAGGGACAAAAAGCAGGATGCACACCACTGCCACACCCGCATGGATCATGTGGGGCATGGTCCAGCAGTCTGCGCGCAAAGCAAAGGCACAAGGGAAAGGTGGTCTCACCATACAAACATGAACACAATAGCTTCAGAACGTGTTCTTTGGCTTCTTCACCAGCAGCCTCAGCCAGGGAACGGCAATCTCGTCATGTGCAACCGCAGCTGCAGCCCCTAAAGCCCCAGAATCAGCCATTGTGTGTCACACCCACTTGGTGCATCATCTGGGAACCACACATTCCAGCCGCGTATATCCACATCGAAGTAGTTGCAGTCAAGGGCGATGAGAAAGACGTTGAGCATGGCCAAATCCAGGATTTGAAAGAATGCCCCGCTGTACCAGCGTAGCAGGCGGACGGGCCTGTGGTGAACAAACACACAATGGGGTAGTGCAGAGTCACAGCGTGGCAGTTTGCGCACATGACCAGCAGCACTCAGCTGTGAGCCCAGCATATAACGGTGAGTCCCAGTGCAAGCCAGCAGAATGCCACGAACAGCACAGCGCATCAAATTGCTAGCAGGGTGGAACGCAGGTCTTGACTCAAACCGTCAAGGCTACCAGTAGATGCAGCCAGTCTGCCAATTGTCTGGCCAATCTGCCGCCACATTCTCCGTGTCATCACCCACCATACGTGGTCCAGCCGATTGTTCTGCACACTCCAGCCCACCCAGCCACTCAGCGCCAGCACAGCGATGAGTGAGATGAGCAAGATGTAGAGGACAGCAAGATAGAAGGTGTAGCCGCGAGCAGCCATGAAATGCTTCATGTTGACAATCTCGGCGATCTGCCATGCCTTGTTGCCGGTATCCATATCCCACCCAAACCGTGGATTCACCACCAGCAGCCACAGCTGCAGGAACTCCAGTGCCAGACGTACCAACACAAATTTGCGCTGTGTGTTCTCCTTCTCCTGTGGCAATCAACAACACCAGTACAGCAGTAGTACGTGAAGCTGCTGTGTGGTTGAGATGGCCATGAGAAAGGTGTGTACACAGCATGGCATGCATTCTGCATGTGCAACAAGAGACGCACACAGTGTGCAGTGCCTTCACTGCACAGGCCACACACCTTTGCAATGGTGTATGCAAGGCCAAAGATGAAAGACTCCACGCTGGCTGCGCCATCCTCCAACATCTCGTCATCCTTGCCGCCATTAGCTTGCATGCGCGCCCTGCATGCAGCAGGCCAGCGAGCACACAGTCCTTGGCAAGGGCACACATCGCACATCAACAGATCTTGACCAAACCAACTGTGTCGAGGGTGGGCAGCAGAGCACATTGCGCACAGGTATTGAGGGCCACCAGCTGAACGCCTGCCTGCTGCTTGATGTACATGCATACCCTGGCGAGTGGCATGGGGGGCACGAAGGCTACAGAATCTATGCACAACGTGCAAACAACGCAGCGCATGCGCTGGGCTTGCATGCATGTGTTCGACATGCATTCCCCATGGAGGCATGAGCAACCCACAACCGCTCTGCTGCCGCTCAGAGCAGCAGCGCTGGGTGTAAGACTTAGTGTGCCCAGTGCTCAAGTAACGAGCGATGGCCAGATGGCACGGAACCTTACGAACAGGACTAACCGTCGAGTGCTCAAGGGTGCACTGCGGAGCACTGCAGGACCAGCGCTCCCATGGTACTGGCACGCGAAGACGGATGCGGGGTGTTTACCGTCCCCATCCAAACCCACCCTGGGTGCGCTACTCTATCTATGCCTAAATCGTCATCAGAGCGGCATACAAGCTGATGTAGCGTGCCAGCATGTGCATCGTGCACGCAGAATGCAGGAGTGCCCCGCGGGCCCTTGTGCAGAGGGACCACTTACTGCTCAGGGTCGACGGCAGAGCCGAATGAAGACACGCTAGCTCCACTCATCGTCCTTGTCTTTGGAACACGACGTCAGTAGAACGGGGGTTGGCACTGCCCCCTAAACTGCGCTCTTCGTCACAAGCTGCTAAAGCAAATTAAGCACGCCTGCTGTGCCATGTTCGTGGGTGCTGAGGAGCTGGTGCAGGCATGTGCCCGTAAAACACGCGAGACTGCGCAAGCGTTCTTGCAGAATGAATCAACTGTCAACTTGATTTGACTTTCTAAGAAGCAATAACTGATGATTTGGCTATGATTTTCTGGGGGACCTAAAGGTGCTAAAGGAAAAGGCACAGCAATTTGCAGGAACTTTGAGAGTACAATGTCTGAGGCAAAGCGTGGAGTCGACGCATCTAACGACCGTCGAGATGGAGAAAGATAGTTACACAGAAGCATCCGTGTTAACCTGATTGAACGTGTGTTCGTTGTTTTCACATCCACACAGCTGCGATCACGCAGCGGTCGTGGGATGTTTCCAACTGACAGACATTGAATAGCATCACCAGCACAAATATGCATCAATCACTTGCCTCCTTTCCGCGTGCTTGCCTTCACCTTCACCCCTGCACTGCCTTTGCCTTTCGATGCCCCTCTGGCATCGGCACTGCCCACGCCTCCCTCAGCCCCCCCCTCTGCAACTGGTGGGAGCTGCCCTGCAGCAGCTGCAGCTGCATGCTGCGCAAGCGTGGTCATTGCGCCCATAGGCATTTCCCGTGGCGGTGGTGTGGCATACATGGCAGGCGTCACCAGCACCTCTGTGTGGTCCTCCAGCGCAGAAGCCAATGCAGACTCCACAGCTGCCTCATCCAGCACAGGGGCCTCTTCTTCTGCCCCCCCATCCTCGTCTGCTTCCGCCCCCTCAGGCACGCCCACAGCCAGGCCCAGCACCTGCTGTACGATGATAATGTCGTCCGGGGACAAGGACAGGAGGTCATGGTAGCAGGCTGGCAACCAGCTGCGCACATGCACCAACTGCTCCCGCGCATCCCTGCAGGCGAAGTGGTGGCCAGGTGGTGTCAAGAGGCGGAGCTAATGCGCTCTGTGTGCAAACCGTGGAAAACGCCCTGGGCCGCAGGCATCGTGAGTAAAGGCAGAGTCAGGAGTGGAGGCCGCAGGCACCTGAGGCATGCCGCAATCTCTGATGGCTTGTAGTGGGTGGCACTGCCACCGCCCAGCAGGAGCGCCACACCACGGATGACATGCAGCTGTGCCCTGTGAGCACAAGCACGCACGGACCAAATTTTAGAAATGAGATATGATGCACCACAGCAAGCTGCAGTGTGGCCATCATCATGCAAGCCGCTACTGTCACAGTGTCAGCATGTTCGGCCCTCTGCCCCAGCCATGGTCCTTGCCACACCGAGTTCTGACATGGGCCATGCATGACATCCATCATGCAGCTGTACTGTGCTCATTCATGGCACACACGCACCGGGCCACCTCCTCGCGTTGTGCCTCTGCCACTGTGAGACCCTTGGTGGCAAACACAGCTGCCACACGTGTCTGCTGGAACCGCAAGCATGCGCGCGCATACAGGACGTAGCCCACCGGGTCAGATGGCACCTGTCAGCAGTATGTCGCAGATTGCCACAGATGACTGCTTCGTCAAACATTTTCCGCTGTACGCTGGCAGGCAAGCGCAGCACGCACCATGCAAGCATCAGCATAGAAGTGCAGGCATGTTGCGCCTGCACACTCTCGCCACTTGCTAGCCCACAGCTGCAAGCAGTCACGTCTTTGTATGCTATGCATTTGTGAGCTCACACCTGCTTGATGAGTGACAGCCAATCCTGCTGCTGAGCCACCATGCTCTCCTTGAACCTCTCATCGCCCAAGATGTACTGCAGCCACAATGCACATGCACACATTGCACAGCCGTGGTTGCTGACTTGCTGTGTGACCCTGGTGTACGGCGTTAGGGCACATTGACATAACGGCACCTCGCCCCTCAATCGAGGGGAGCATCAGCCCTTCTTATGGCTTACAGGAGGGGTGTAGTGTGTGAAATTTGTGGAGCACCCTTCCTGCCCTTCGCCCTTCCTCGCATGAAATTTGGAGGAGTCAGCCAACCAATACCACGTTTGAAAGATCCCACGTTGTCCAAAGCAGCAATTAGCAGGGGCCTTCTTTGCCAGTGAGCATGCGTGCAAGCATTGCGTGGCATGAATGCGACTCCTCCTGCATTCATGTGTGCAGCGTCATATGCGATGCACCGGCTCGGGGCACATGCATGTTGGCCTTCCCAAAGCTTCACTGTGCTGAGAATTGGTGGAGAATACGTGCTGGACAGACCCATGGCCGTGGGCTTAGGTGTCATGCTGATCTAATGCAAGCCCAAAGCCCTGCAGAACTACTGCAACATGCTTGACAACCTGATAACTGAGAAAAATGGCCGGGGTCACTACTCCACAATCTGGCGTGCGGGGCAGTGCACAGTTCTGTGCACCTGAGATGAATTCCTGGGCCCGCCTAATGATTGTGTAGTTATACGTACTTGTGAGTACTGGGCGGATATAAAATGCACGCACAAACATTGATGAAGGCCATGAATTGTTGCTTGCATCACTGGGCGACAATACAGCAATGCTATGCATGATCACTCCTGCAATGCGCGCCCCATACCTACCCAACACCCACCTGCACATCAGCAAAGTAGCCGCACAGCTGGCCTCTCAGCCAGTGCATGAGCCACCGCAGCTGTGATGCACCAAACGCGCCCGGGGACGTGTCTATCCCACTGTCAGGTTGTGCGTCTGCACCTGCAGCCCCACTGCCAGCAGCGGCGGCGGCTGCGTCCCCAGCGGCCAGCGGGGGTGGGATGGTGGCTGCGTAGGCTGCCATCAAGGTTGATGCCCGTGTCTCAAAGGCGCGCACGACCTCCTCCTGAGCCAGGGAGCGGATGGCCAGGGTGGACAACAAGCTGCGCACGAGACATCAAGATGCGCACACATGACACAGGCTGCTGCATGCAGATTGAATTGACAGGGCAGTGAAGCACAAGCGCAGCAGCCTGCATCAGGCAACTAGACGCTTATACATGTGCTAGCACAGATATGCAGGTTTTTGTGTTGCATCCCCTGTGGCTGGGCGGCACTCACAGCGCTGCATCATCCGATGGTATAGCCTCCTCATGATGACGAAAATTGAGGTAGTGCTGCAATTCACATGTGATACGGCCATCATCATTGTCAACATCATCATGCATTGTCAATCTTATCATCATTGCTACACATCTTAGCGTGGTGAAACCCATGTCATGCAGCCATATGGTATGTCATGTGTACGCGTGCTGTGGCCCAACAGTCCTGACTGGGCTGCTTACATAATGTGCTTGCTGGGCTGCTCACTCACTGGCAGGCACTGAAGTGTCCCTTTGTTGTGACCACAGCGGGCAACTGCACGCACTGCCACTCACGCACCCATTTGCTAATATACGCAGCAGCAGCCACACGAACCAGCTCTGACAGGTTATCACACACAGCCTCTGGGTTAGTGGGTAGCCCAATCTCCAGTCGCTTGGTGGACAGGTCAATGTCTGTGATGAAGGGGTCCAGGAAGCCTGCAACCATGAGGCATGTTCAGGTCAACACTGGTCAAAGCCAGCCCGACATTGCAGTGAAGCATGTGCAGGTCCAGGGGTACGCACCCAGCACATATGTGCGGTGCAAGCATGTGAGGCTGGGCTTTGCTGTGGGCTGGATCTTGCAGTTGTTGGCTTTGCCTTTACGAAAGCAGGCGTGCATGCTGCCAGCACACCGCATGCCATGCCATGATAGGATGAGGAGTCAGCCACTGGACCTACAGCCCACCCGTCTTAATGATGCTCATCTCAAGCTGGTTGTAGCGCTGTGCCCCATGTAGCGACGTGGCGGTGAAGTAGAGGGAACGCAAATACAGCAGGAGGAATGTGTCCATGCCATCCATCGTTTCGATGCCGGCCCTCAGCATCGCGATCATCTGAGCCTGTAGCTTGTGCGCTTGCAACAGACGCTCGCAGTTGTAGGTGCGGGGCGATGGGGATGCCTCAAGCTGCTGCATCACTGCATCTGGTTGGTATGGCGGCCTCTCGGCCGTACCGTCTTCTGCCATTTCGCCAAACCTCATGAACTGGGCGCATGTTCGTGGTCTGTTCTAACAAGTATTGTTCTGTACTGGATGTGACTAGTATTGCTGCCATGTGACAACTTGGCTGGACAGAACAGGCCAGCTGGCGCCGATGTTCTTCTGCAGGCACAAAGAATCGACCCTGCTGATTTACACCACCAGGAGCAGATGACCGATGCAAGAGGAACATAGAAACCAAACCAACAGCCGCACCACACTACCCCAGCAAACAGAGCACGACACACACACAGATGGACGCCGTGCTCAGCAGCTAAGTATTGAGTATGCGGTTTTGTTGCGCCCACACTTTCTCAATGCAAGACGCCTGGGATCTATGCCCAGTCTGCGCCGGGCTGGGGCCGTGCCAGATGTGAAACACCCTGCAAGTACACCCCGCGCTGCAACAACCTCCAAGTACCCAAGTTTCAGCATCCACGACCCATGCCGTGCACGAGGCACGCACATTACGTCAGGCACTGCGCTGGGGCACACGCCCTGCGGGCCACCACACATGCAGCTCACGCCACATGTGCCGCAGCCAGCACAGGCGTGCTGAAGGAGGCCTGATCCCTATGCCTTGGCGGTGGTGGCCACCACCTTGCCGAGCATGACGGCGGTGTTGCCGTCCAGGAAGGCAATGCGGGACAGACCCTCGCAGTTCTTGAAGGAGTCCACCACCAGGGGCTGGCAGGGCTCGAACACCACCTCAGCCATCTCGTTGGCCTTCAGGGAGTGGGGGGCGTCCATCTTCTTGCCACCAGTCTCCTTGCCCACCTTCCAGTTGATGCCGGTGATGCGGCAGGCAGAGCGGCCGCAGCGCACGAAGCCGATGGGGGAGTAGCCCGCCTTGACCTCACCGGGGATGTCCAGGGTCTGGATCTGGGCGGTGAAGTTCTGCACGTGCTTCAGGGTGCCGTCGGACTTCAGGATCATCACGTCACCTGTGGGGCACACAACAGCACAACATGTGAGCAAAGATTGCAACAAACAGCTCCTGGCAGCACCCCGCAACAAGCAGCAGGCTCGACTGGGCAGCAGGCACAACAAGCAGGCGTGTAGACCTGTGCATGAGCAGGTGTTCACACACACATGAGGGCAGGCATGCGCATGGGCATCAGGCGCTATCAGGCCCAGCGCTCACCAGTGCGGGGCATGTTGCCCTTCTCCAGGTTCTTGATGTTCATGCCCACGTTGTCACCAGGGCCAGCCTTCTCCACACGCTTGTGGTGCATCTCCACGGAGAACACCTTGCCGATGCAGGGGTTGGCGGTGGTGTGGGTGGGCATGAACAGCACCTCATCACCGGGCTTGACAACGCCCTGCTCCACGCGGCCAGCCAGCACATCACCCACACCCTTGATCTTGTAGGCACCGGAGATGGGCAGGCGCAGGGGAGCGTCGGTCTTGCGCTCGGGCACGCAGGCCATCTCGTTCAGGGCGTCCAGCAGAGTGACGACCTTGATCTTCTTGCCAGCCAGGTTCTCCACCTCCTGGCCAGCCCACCAGCCCATGTTGGTGGACTGCTTGATCAGGTTGTCACCCATCCAGCCGGAGATGGGGACGATGGGCACGGACTTCTCCACGAAGGAGTCCTTCCAGCCGACGCGCACCAGCATGTGCTTCATCTCATCGGCAATCTCCTTGTAGCGCTCCTGCTTGTAGCCAGCAGTGTCGGAGTCCATCTTGTTCACGCCCACCACCAGCTGCTTCACGCCCAGCAGGTTGATCAGACGGGCGTGCTGGCGGGTCTGGCCCTGAATCTCACCGGCCTTGTGGTCACCCTTCTGGATGGCAGTGGTGAAGTTACCGTCAGCGGGCACCATCAGCAGGCACACATCGGCCTGGGCGGCACCGGAAATCATGTTCTTGATGAAGTCGCGGTGACCTGCAGAAGCACAAACACCAGGGGCACGGCACAACAGGTGTGTCAGCACACTGCTGCGGCATGACAGGGAGCCGGACCACAACAGCACTGAAGTGCAGCGGCAAGTACACTGTCATCCAGAAGCATGCAATGTTCAGGGCATGCAAGCAGAAGCCTCACCAGGGGCATCGATAATGGTGTAGTGGTACTTCTCGGTGTAGAACTCCTTGGTGGTGCAGGCAATGGTCACACCACGGGCGCGCTCCTCCTTCTGGGTGTCCATGTAGAAGGCGAAGGCGAAAGAGGACTTGCCCAGGCGGGCAGCCTCCTCCTTCAGCTTCTCCAGCTCACGCTCGGGGATACCGCCCAGCTCGAACAGCAGGCGGCCAGTCTGCGCCATGTGGGGCACACGTACGCACGTGCGTACTCAGTTAACACGCCAATTCAAGTGCAGCACTCAGCACACCCCAACCACTGCAGGCCCAGCCCCCAGCAAGCTGGCATGTGCTACCAACCCCGCGAACGCAATGGTTGCGACTTTCAATCGAACCCCCGTATCGTCGCTGGCAGGGCTGGACGACACCGGATTGGGTCGCGCGTCAAAAGGCACCGAGGGGACAGCATGCACCCATGCGCCCCATGCCCTTATGATATAGGGCACAACGACCCCTGCCGCGCAAAATCGGCGGACCCCAACGCTGAAGAGACCTTCCCCAAGTGTTGGCTGCGCATCGCAGAACGCCGCCCTCCCACCCACATGTTCCCACGAGCCCGCGGCTAGCTCAACACTCACCGTAGTGGACTTGCCACTATCGACGTGGCCGCAAATGACGATGGACAGATGCTCCTTGCCGTCAGTGGCCATGGTTCCTGCGGTCAGCCGCATGGCACGCCAAGTGGATTGAATGTGGTGATCCCATGCCCTGGACCAGCCGCAGAGCCCTGCTGGCGTGTTGTTAAGTTCCCATCAGGGTGCCCGTGCCTCCTGAGCGGCTGCTGAGCTGCAACACCGAGAGATCTAGACAACATGACACCATCCAACGCGCGTGAAGTCGGCCCCGCCATGGCGAACAAGCAACCTAATCGCCTGCGCTGCGACTGGGCTCCACGGAAGGCCTGTTGCGCCCAACATGGCAGCCGACATGGAGCCTACCCTGCAGTGCCAGCACCTGCAACATTTAGCTCACCTTAGTTCTCTGTTGGGAGTACCAACAGGCTAAACCGGGGGAAAAGGACGGACTCTTGCAAACACGCCACATAAGACCAACTCGGTCACATGTTAGGGACACCTAACTTTTGCGCTGCGAGCCCTGGCCGCTGGCTGATGCGCTGCACATTGAGATTGGTCGCTGCACGGCGCTCAGGCCGCATCTGCACGTGATACTCCGCGGTGGGCATGTGCCGTGCTGGATGTGTTATGAGCTGAAGTTGAGGCAACAACGTTTGCACTGGACATGGATTACAAGCAATCCAGGTGCAGCATCCGAGTGGTGAACAACAGCATCTACAAGCTCTCTTTTCTTCACCAAAAAATATGATTGGCGGTCAGATGTGTCGTGCATCGTACATCGTTCTAAAACTACAGATGTCGTGCTCAAGACCCGAGAGCAGTTGCAGACGATGAGTCACACAAGCAGCAGCCCTGCACAGGCGCTGGGGCCCTGTCCTACCATCCACTCACATCACTTGTGTTGGGGGGCTAAGCTTTCACCCACACCACCCCGCTGTCTGGCTGTCATGATGATTGGCTGGCTGATTTACGCCTTGGCGGTGGTGGCCACCACCTTGCCGAGCATGACGGCGGTGTTGCCGTCCAGGAAGGCAATGCGGGACAGACCCTCGCAGTTCTTGAAGGAGTCCACCACCAGGGGCTGGCAGGGCTCGAACACCACCTCAGCCATCTCGTTGGCCTTCAGGGAGTGGGGGGCGTCCATCTTCTTGCCACCAGTCTCCTTGCCCACCTTCCAGTTGATGCCGGTGATGCGGCAGGCAGAGCGGCCGCAGCGCACGAAGCCGATGGGGGAGTAGCCCGCCTTGACCTCACCGGGGATGTCCAGGGTCTGGATCTGGGCGGTGAAGTTCTGCACGTGCTTCAGGGTGCCGTCGGACTTCAGGATCATCACGTCACCTGTGGGGCACACAACAGCACAACATGTGAGCAAAGATTGCAACAAACAGCTCCTGGCAGCACCCCGCAACAAGCAGCAGGCTCGACTGGGCAGCAGGCACAACAAGCAGGCGTGTAGACCTGTGCATGAGCAGGTGTTCACACACACATGAGGGCAGGCATGCGCATGGGCATCAGGCGCTATCAGGCCCAGCGCTCACCAGTGCGGGGCATGTTGCCCTTCTCCAGGTTCTTGATGTTCATGCCCACGTTGTCACCAGGGCCAGCCTTCTCCACACGCTTGTGGTGCATCTCCACGGAGAACACCTTGCCGATGCAGGGGTTGGCGGTGGTGTGGGTGGGCATGAACAGCACCTCATCACCGGGCTTGACAACGCCCTGCTCCACGCGGCCAGCCAGCACATCACCCACACCCTTGATCTTGTAGGCACCGGAGATGGGCAGGCGCAGGGGAGCGTCGGTCTTGCGCTCGGGCACGCAGGCCATCTCGTTCAGGGCGTCCAGCAGAGTGACGACCTTGATCTTCTTGCCAGCCAGGTTCTCCACCTCCTGGCCAGCCCACCAGCCCATGTTGGTGGACTGCTTGATCAGGTTGTCACCCATCCAGCCGGAGATGGGGACGATGGGCACGGACTTCTCCACGAAGGAGTCCTTCCAGCCGACGCGCACCAGCATGTGCTTCATCTCATCGGCAATCTCCTTGTAGCGCTCCTGCTTGTAGCCAGCAGTGTCGGAGTCCATCTTGTTCACGCCCACCACCAGCTGCTTCACGCCCAGCAGGTTGATCAGACGGGCGTGCTGGCGGGTCTGGCCCTGAATCTCACCGGCCTTGTGGTCACCCTTCTGGATGGCAGTGGTGAAGTTACCGTCAGCGGGCACCATCAGCAGGCACACATCGGCCTGGGCGGCACCGGAAATCATGTTCTTGATGAAGTCGCGGTGACCTGCAGAAGCACAAACACCAGGGGCACGGCACAACAGGTGTGTCAGCACACTGCTGCGGCATGACAGGGAGCCGGACCACAACAGCACTGAAGTGCAGCGGCAAGTACACTGTCATCCAGAAGCATGCAATGTTCAGGGCATGCAAGCAGAAGCCTCACCAGGGGCATCGATAATGGTGTAGTGGTACTTCTCGGTGTAGAACTCCTTGGTGGTGCAGGCAATGGTCACACCACGGGCGCGCTCCTCCTTCTGGGTGTCCATGTAGAAGGCGAAGGCGAAAGAGGACTTGCCCAGGCGGGCAGCCTCCTCCTTCAGCTTCTCCAGCTCACGCTCGGGGATACCGCCCAGCTCGAACAGCAGGCGGCCAGTCTGCGCAGCATTCAGTACAGCAGCAGCCACCCTATGGTCAGCTTTGCCATGCACTTAATGAAACGGCATGCAGCGGCCAAGCCAATTGGCTGCACGAAATTACAATTGTCGGCGCAACGTGGCGTCGCTAGGTGTGTCTGCGGGTTATGCATGCGAGGAACTGATCTGTGAACTCGGCCGTCGAGAGTTACGCAGGCTGCTGTTGAATCTGCATGAAGCCTACGCATATCCGCTGCATTAACTGGGGCGCTGGTGCAGCACGCAGGGCTTAGGAGCATGAATATCCCCATGCAAGATGCCCGCTGTCGCCTCAGCCGCACACTGGCCACCCCCTGGAATCGTGCAGGCAAGCCGCAGATGAGCGCTCCAGGAATGCTGAGGGTTGCCCCAGCATGCTGGAGGCCTGAAGCTGGGACCTGCTGGGTGGCTGCACATCTTGAGGCCTGCCCCCCATGATCAGTACGCGTTGCTGGTTGCACTGCCATACAGAGACCTGCGCTGGGCTGCGGCGCGCCATCCTGCTGCTCGCATGGCTGTCGGCCACCAACCCCCAATTCCCAAAGACTCACCGTAGTGGACTTGCCACTATCGACGTGACCGCAAATCACGATGGACAGATGCTCCTTGCCGTCAGTGGCCATGGCTGCAGGCGCGTTGAAGGTACCGGCGGCAGTGGGGTTAGATCAGTTCAATGGTGGAGCGAACATTCTGAATGATGTCTGGCTCAGCTGCAAGCAGCTCGCATGCGGGTCCATCAGACCCTGGCGCTGGCGCCCTGAGCCGCCAACGCCCAGGGTGTGGGTGGCGGCACTAGCACGGCAGCTGACAAGCTGGCAGCGAATTGCTCTGTCCACGACCTCACCTGCTCCTTTGTCTGGGAGGAAAAAGGGACGGGAGACGGCGCACCACGACAATTTGCCCGCTGTCCCACACCTCTGTGTCCCATGATGCTGTGACTGTCGGAGCGCCTGTGCACTTGCGCCTGTACCGTTCAAACCGTGCTAGGTTGAAGCTAGTTTGCGGCCAATCGGAGCCTTGGAGCTGCACATGCCGCCCCATGAGCTCATGAGTTTGAGCGTCATGCGAGTGCTTGCATGGTCGCACTCTGCATGGGCAGCTTTTAGGGATTTGTTCTGCATTTCCATTACATCCTCTCGCAGTCCCAACGGCCTGAAGTCACTCCAGCACCACCCTGCCGCGTGCTGCAGCAGCTGCGGGGCCCAGGGAGACAGCCTGGTCAAGTAATGCCTCATCACTTGCGCTCATCTGTGAGCGCTGGACCCTGCGTGCAGTGGGACGCCAGCCTTGGCAGGTCACGCACATGGTGCTGAGGCTTTTCTTTTGGAATGGGTCACCACGATCACTGAGAGTTGTGTCCAGCTGCAGGCCCACCACATGACGCAGATGCTGCACCAAAGCAAAGAGGATTGACAGCAAGCCACAGCAAATACACAAGCGGCCAAGGTTTACTCACATGTCGCGCTTCATGATGTTCCGGTTTACTGCAGGCAGCAGCTCCCGGAATGTGGGTGTGGTCCCAGCGGCCTTAGCAGCCTCAAGGGCCTCTTCCAGGCTGATGGTAAAAACGCCGGAAGATGTGCCAGCTGCATGGCAACAACCGCAACCAACGACGAGAAACAATATGCTGTTCAATGTACCAGGCACAACTGGTCATAGCCATGGGCTCGCTGTTCGGCTAAACCAATGGGAGTATGCACCACACACTCGCGCTGAACGTACATGAGTTGGCCGTTTCCATGGCCACTTGTGCATCACGTGCAGCAGACATGAGCAGCAGGTGCCCGCCCTTGAGCGTTGTGATCTCCTCATGCCAGCTGCCTTTGTCCACAGTGAAGGTGGCCGCTGCACGCACCGGGCACACACACAGATCGACATCGTTAATCATCGAGCAACATGCCAACCTAATCACAAAGTGTTTGCGTCGACGTGCATGCATTGTGCATTAGCAGGCGGCGGGATGAATGACCAAAGCAACAAAGTGATCAAACACTTACCACCATCATCAGCGGTTTCAGGCAGTGTAACATTCAAGTTGAAAGCCAGGTCAAACATGGTGCCACCTGCACATGCATCCAGTTGGGTCATCAGTATAGGTACGTACACTGTTTAAACCAAGTGAGCAGCGGAGCACATCAGGCTGCACAGTGCTGCACACAGTCAAACAACACGAAGATTGAGACAGCTTGTACAACCACATATACGACAATGCCTGCTTGCTGATGCCGTCAGTGATGGGCTCCTTCAAGCACATCCCATACCACTTTGCACTTTCACACTCCGGCATTCCGCTGCCCCAGGTACCTAGCAGGGACAATGTGAGCAGGAATCACCCGGCCCCCATGCAACTGAGGTGCTGACGCACTGTGGCACGCGTCCACGATGGCAGTGAATGCTGCACCAGCTGGCACACGCGACGTCAGCAGGCTGAAAAGCTCATCATCCTTGATGTATTCAGCCTGCGGTGAAAGTGGCGTGTACGGTATCATTACGCCTCTTGTGCGGGGTGCAACTTCCACGCGAGGCGCACAATGATGCACAAAGTTGGTGCAGTTGGGCATGCCTGTGCAGGCCTGTGCGGGTGCTGCAGTGAGCTGCAAAACGACCGACCAAAGCAGGTAAGGCACCCTGCACCTGTGATTTGATTCCTGATGGCACAAGGCATTCATCCAATCCATCTGCCTCCTCTCCAGTAATGTCCTTGCTCTGTCCGCCATGGCCTGCTCACACATGACAACATGAGCTACAATTTGAGAATCTCATTGATAAAGCCTTGTGATGACGGTAGGCAGCACATTCTGCGTGTCTGCTGCCTACCTGTCGCGGAGGAGCTGTTGATCTCAAACAGCAAGACACAGCTCAACGCACCAGCATAGAACAACCAGATGGTCGCCTGCCTGCATGTCTGCTGTAAGCGTGTCCATCTCCGCCAAGAGCACGTCACCTGTGCAGTCCAGGGCAGTGTGCAAGGCATGCTATCGCAGGTCGGGGATGCAAGCCATGGACATGGCGGTACAAATGACTGCAAGCACACAGACATGATGCCGGCCACCATACGTGTTGGGATTGGGTTGCCTTCCACTGTGACTGGGTCAGTGACGAGGCGAATGCTGTCCCTGCTCCACCCACACAGGTTGACCAGGAGCTGTGTGCATGGAGATGCAAGCCGATGCAAAGGCTTTCAATGCAGCATGCAAGCACACCGACATCAGGAGACATGTCACAGCTCTACGCCCTGTCATCAATCAATTCGACCTGTCACTAGTTCAGTGGCGCTTCTTCATAAATAAAGACAAGTCCTGAGAGGTTGAACTCACATCAGAAAAACGCTTCGCGTCAGCAGCACAGCCATTTAAGGCAATCGAGCTCCCCGGATAGTCAATGCCTATTACCAGGGCCTTGCTTGTTTGTGCGGGTGGTCCAGGCGATGGTACTGGGACAACAGGGCATGCTGCCGCAGGAGCAGGAGGTGGCGTTGAAGGAGGTGGAGCTGATGCAAACGCACTTGATGGGGGCGAAAGATGTGCTGCGCAGGCGTACGTGGACACATAAGTTTGTGCTAGGGTGTGGAGAATGTTCTGAGCTCGCTCGAATTGCGCTTCCTTGAAATACCTGCGGGCTGGACTGGTTGGGGCTTGGGCTTAGCTGGTAGGTTATTGCCTGGTGTAGGCCCACCCAACCGGCACGCTTGCCCCATAACCCGTGGCATGCAAGTTGAAGGCGTTGATCCATGCTTGCTCAAACCTTGCTCTTCACAGGAGGTCTTTGATCACAGGATCCGTTCGACTACTAAGCGGCAGGTCGGTCCTTTTCCTTCGTGTGGTTTTATAAATGCATCTAAGCATCGTATTCGGATAGGTTCACAGGCTAATAGCTACCCTCTGACCAGTTGGGTACCCCCGCCAGGCCCACTACATTGGACAGCAACAGGCATGCTGCTGCCATCTGGAGCATCGTCAAAGCAGGCAATAGGACTAAGCTGTCACCACTGTGAGCAAGAACCCTTCAACTACGTCACGGGGGCCGCTGCAGCACCTGTGTTGAGTGCGTTAGGAGGGGGCATTGCACCTGGGAGCATTGTGTTTGAGGTGCGGGAAGAGGGGCCACATGTTCAAACAATAGACCTTGGCAGGTATGGCCCCTGCTGAGGGTTATCAGCTGGGTGATGCGGAGGGGCAGCACATGGCCCTTGCTTCCACGGATCGTTGTCTTGCTGCAAGTTAGAGCCATACGAAAAACTGACAGAGATCCAATGCTGCTTGTGCATATGCATGGCTGCACTGCAGCAGGATGTGGACGATGATGGAGCACTTGCAGACGATGAGCGGGGCACGGCATGGCGCAACAGGCACGATTCCAAGCGTCTGTGCTTTCGTGTTGCTGAGAACCACACTTCTGGGTCTGCAGCATCACAAGGAGCAGCACCTCAACCAATAGCTACAACCAGCAAGGCCCAGCAGCAGGCCACCTGTCAGTACCACAAGCCGCGCATCTGGCGCATATCCCCTCTTGATCGTGATGAGGCAGAGGACCAACCTGCCACCCAGAAGCCCTTGTGTGTGATGATGTGCCGCACTGGTGCGTTCAAATTGCAGACGTGGTGGAGCTGATGCTTAGGGCGATCATACACCTCCATATCAAGCATACCGATCTGCAAGCAGCACCTGCACCGACAGCTGCCGCCATTTGGTGCGATGCACGTGCCACCTGTTGTGGTCTTGCATTGTCACTACAATCAACCCCCCCACTGGCACACTGTGCCCTGCCCTTGCGCCATGTGTAGGAACCTGTGTGCGTGGCCACAAGTGTGGCTTTGCACACCCGCCGCTGCTGACATTCCAGCAGCCATCGCCCAACAGCTACGGCCTGCCCATGCGCCCTGATGAGCTGATGTGCCCAGAGCACCTGCGCTGCCCTGGTAAGGTGAGAGCAGTGCTCGGGTGCAGCTACGCAGCACGGCACCCACAGGTCTGATGTCACAGCAGCCTGCGAGGTGTTGCATGCTGGCCCCTGTCTATGGACCCTCATCCTGCTGCGGTTTACTCCAGCCGCAAGCTTGGATGATGGTGTTTGCCTCCTCTTTTATCTGATGATCTGGTGATCTGGTACCTCTGTTCATGTGCAGTGCTCACGCGGCCGCCAGTGCCCCTTGGACCACCCTGAGCTGCCACTGAAGAAATGGTGAGAATCCACCAGGACCAGGTACTGCCTGAGCCTAGCTGAGCCGACCACCTGCGCGTTTGTGGCGTGCTGATGAGCAGCAGTGAAATCGACGCGATCACTGACTTGTGATCATGACAACTGGTTAGCAACCTTGGACTGCACAGCATCACTGGCACATCAGACTGATGATCGAACAGTACAGTATGTACATAGTCATGAACAGCAGTTGGTAGTAGCACGTATGCCAGCTGGAATGCCACGATCATTGCAGGCAGTAATGCGATCCCAAGGGTGTATGATGGACCCTCGCTCCCTCTCTTATCATAACTCATGCAATCTGCCTTGTCGAATTATGAAAGTGCTGCCAAAACTGTTGCTCCTCTGCTCCACACAATGCTGAATTGGTGGTGCTCCAAGACCCCAGGTCAAAGGTTGTACTTGGCAATCAGCCTCTTGCAGTCAGGGCACGTCACACGAGCCTTGATGTCCACCACGTTCTTGGTGCTTGCCCCTGACTTGATCAACAGCTCAGCAATGTTTTGCCAGCCAGACAGCAGAGACACCTGTTGCAAGCGCATAAAGTCAGCATCAGCACATCGCTCACCGTGTTCACGTAACCAGGTGCGCAGCTGCAGCCCTGTTGGGTGTGCACATGCTGCCCAAGGACGTGTAGTGCGACATGCAGCAGTGCATTGACTGCTTCATGATGACCCCCAGTAGACGCAGGTATGATGTATTGCTGCTCCAACTACACAACCTCGCGCCTTCCTGTCTGCCAGCCTGCTCTCCTGAAGCACACCTGCAGCGCCGTGAGCCCATTCTTGTCTGTGGCCTCCAGATCTGCACCACCAGACACGAGGGCCTGGGGCACCTCGTTGGGAGGATACTTGTAGTGGCCCTCACGAGCAATGAACAGCAGCGGCGTGTCGCCGTTCGCGTTGCGCTCATTCAGGTCAGCAGCACGCGAGATAGCGGCCCTGCACACAGGATGGCCGTTGATCACCACCATGGGTGTGGATGCGCAGTGTGCAAGTAGTCACACATCAAAAGATTGTGAAGGGTCCTGCAGTGTGTACGATGTCCACGGAGTTCAGCTGTCCGACGCTCAACCCTGCAGGCACCAACGCACCTGACACCCGCCAGGTCCAGCCGCTTGATCGAGTTCCACAGTGGTGAAAGGCTCTGATCAGGCACCTGCAAAGCATAAGTGGAATGGCAACAGCAGCTGTAACCTGCGGCCGAACAAACCAAAGTGCATGCTGCATAGGGGGACACAGCTGAAGCACACACCTGTGCAGCCGCAGTAGCCTTGTAGATGCCGGACACCACGCCAGCAAGCACTGTCCGAACAGGGTTGTCAAACTGTTGTGCGCGCACCACCACTGCCACCTGCACCCGCCGCGCACCACACAAGTGCTGCATGAGAAGCAAATGCATGGAGGGAAGCTAGGCACTGTCAGGCATGCCCATAGCTGTCCTGTGAATGTAAAAATGAATGGCGTAAGTGTTGGTTGTGATACTCCAACCAAACACCAGAGGTAGGTTTTGCACCAATCTCGCGACCAATGATGCTCACCCTGGGGCGAGCGATGCGTGCAGATGCGTTAGCCTTGGCAGTGCGTGATGCAGTGGGGCTCAGCGTAACTCGACTGGTTAGCATCATCCTATTGATCACCAGAGAATCACGCAAACTGTAGGCAGGACAAGTTTTATGTGCCAACCTGATCAGCAAGTGCTGCAATGTAATCTGCTCTCTGCTCCCGCAAGTGCAGGTTAAAAACCGTGAGTGAGGCATGTTATATGTGATGGCAATCTTATGATTGCAACTATGCCTTTATACTCGAAGCTTCTTTACAAGTGCTGCCAGGGCACTTACATTTCGTCAAGCATAGTTGCCACCTATCTGGCCGACTGCACCTGGCCGACTCATCTTCTGATGCGAGGAGCCGCATAACCCAATGTTCAAAGCTTGATTCTAATACATGGATCTGGCTGGTGCGGCTGGGGTTCTCCCCAAGGTGTTCGAGTGTGGGGCGCTGCTCGCCATTGGCTACAATTTGCGCACTTCTGGTGTCTTCAAAGCTGTGGATGGCCAGGTGAGGCTCGCGGTTTATGGACCTGGCACAAGCTGATGCTGGCGTCAAGTCAGCATTCCGTATGCCGTGTCGTATGATAGGTGGCGGTGCGTCTGGCGACGTACTTGACGCTGCCTTCGGCTATTCTTCAAGCCACCTGCTCGTGAGTGCCCAGCAACCAGCAGCCCATGCATGCCTCCATGTAGGCTGCATGGGCCCTGCCACTGGCACAGTTCACGTACATGTATCCCATATGGCAGCAGCTCAAGGCAGTTGGGAATTGACACTAATGCTAGTGCTGACTCTGTGCATGGCACATCATGCAGACATGGACCTGTGCCGCCAGCAGCATGGCTGGGTTTGGGCGTGGCAGCCGTTTGTTATGGCACGCAGGCGGCCTCCAACTGGTGCGCGTGTTGCTGCTAACACGTCAATTGTGCATGCTGTGTGTGTCCACCTGTATGTCCCAACAGTCAGAGAACAGTTGGACATCCGGTGCAAGGCGCACAGGTTCAGGTACACGCCACAGACCCGCCGAGCCACTCGTTGCATGCGCAGGCTCCTATGCATGCCCAAGCACAAGCGTGAGCGCGCGGTGATTATGGGAGCAGGAACAGGCCTCAGTCTGACCCTGGTGGGCTACCCAGTAGCTGAGGCTGTGCTGGGCGTGAGGGGAGTGCAGACGCTGGCTGCACTGGAGCTGCTCAACAGTGTCATGTGTGAGTGATGCATCCGTATGCAGCATGCGTCATCAGATGTGCGGTGCATTGCATTGCTGTGCAGCTACGTATTTGTGCACATCTGTTGCTGGTCCGTTTGTGTACCTGCTGGGACCCTCATTCCCAGGAACCATCCACGCCAAACTCCTGTTCTCAATGCCATGTGCTGCTGGGTTCCCATTGTGCGTGCAGCACTAGCGGTGTCACACATGCTCACGGGCAGCGCGGGTCCTGCCTTCCCTGAGGCGTTCAAGCACGAGGATGGCGGCGTGTACCGTGGGCAATGGCGGGTGCGGGTGTGGAGTACACCTGGGCAGGCTTCCTGCAACACATATCATAACTTCATAAGCTTTTGGTGTCATCAGCATGTGAAACGTTAGGTGGTCCTTGCAGTGTTGCCCCTCACATCGGTTGTTCGTGTGGACAGGGCATGCCTGGCTCACATGGCTGCAGCATTGTGCCTGACGATGAGGGAGTTACATCTTACATGCCACCTGTTGACCTGCAGGGCCTGCGTAAGGAGGGCCTAGGTGTGTACACGTACCCCAGCGGTGCGCGGTACGAGGGTGAGTGGCGGGACAATGTGAAGGATGGGCGCGGCGTGTACTTCTTCCCCAAGGTGTGTGACGTCACATGTGATATGGGGTCGCGGCGGGAGGTCTGCTGCACAGCATGTGCCTGGGCCGCAACCACTTGCTTGCATGTGCTGTGTTAGGCCGTTGCCTGCGCAATGTGGGATGCCTGTATTCTGCTGGCAAGGCATCTGTGCTGAGACAGTGGCGCGCGTGCTCCCCGCACAGGGTGGGACGTATGAGGGCGAGTGGGCAAACGGCGTGATGAGCGGCGTGGGCGTGCGCACGTTCAGCAGTGGCGCAGTCAAGGCTGGGCGGTGGCGTGATGGGCAGCTGGAGGCGCCGCTGGAGCTGTGGCAGTGTGCCAATGCAGCAGAGGGTGCGGCCGACGCGGCGCTCGCAGCGCGCAAGTGCGTGCACCACCGTGCGCTGCCTCTGCTGCGGTGGCTGCACGCTGTGCTTACTGCCGTGGTGTGCGGGTGGGCAGCAGGCCCATGGAGCAGTGCTCCTGGCAGCAGAGCACTGGCCCTGGAGGAAGCAGCTTGGCACCCAAAGCAATTTTCTTGGTGAACGTGTGGTGACGGTTATGTGTACACATGGTGCGTCCTGCGCCTTGCAGGGTTGAGGTGGGTGGTGGCACGTGGCGCGATGCCGGCACTCTACTGCTGCAGCACCCGCCGTTGTGGGCAGCTGCGCTTGGGCTCGTCCTGTCCACTCTCAACGTCCCCCTGCCTGCCGCACTGGACTCGGTCTCCGCCGTGTTGGCTCCTGCACACCGTCCACTCGCGCTGCTGGCAGCAGGGATGACCTTGACCGTGGCATTACCTCAGCCGCGCATGGTGCGTCATGCTCTGCAGCCGTTGCTTGTGTTTGCAGCATATTCTGCACCTGTCAAGCCAATTTGCTTGCGGCCTGAGCTGTGTGTGACACGTGTTATTGCGTGAACCACACCTGATGACACCCGTCCATGTTCGTGTGATCCGTGATGCGTGCAGTTGGCTGATGTTGGGAAGCTGGTGGCAAGCCGCGCCATCGTGCCCCTAGCGGTTGTAGGCACCCTGCTGGCCCTCACCCCGCCTCATGATGCCCCTATGTGTGCTGCACTGGCTGCCACACTGCTGGCCTTCCTGTGCCCGGTGCACCCAGAGGTGCGAGGGGAAAAGCGTGCGTCCACTTTGAGGACAGGATTGCTGCATTGGGCTGAATAAGGCTGCATTGTGCCATGATACCCCGATGCTTTTGTTACAGCTTGCATTCTTATCTATACTGGTATGGTTACATACAGTAGTATGCTGAGTATCTGCCCATGCGCCTGGTGCACCTGGTTGTGATGATCTGTGAACGGACATCTTGGCTGAGGCTTCACCACAAGGCCCCTGATGGAGCAGAATATTTGCTATTTGAGCCACCTTCACAGGGGCATGAAACCAAACTAGATCCACCAAGATCTCTGAGGCCTGACTCGTGGTTCCGCTGCTTAAACAGTAGTGTGCATGATTGCATTCACCTCTGACAACCGATGATGGCTGAGAATATTTGCTATTTGAGCCTCCTGCACAGAGGCATGAAACCAACCTAGATCCACCAGATCACCTGAGGTTTGCACAAACCGCACACAACATAGTTCAACATGCTGTTGCAATGCATGCTGGCCGTGGATGGAGTAGAATATTTGCTATTTGAGCCGCATTGGCGTGAAAACACACTTGATCCACCAAGATCTCTGAGGCCAACACACAGCATATGCGTGCAGCATATGGCAACAGCATGTTTGTGCCTGCTCATTCACAACCTGTATTCCCATTCTTAACTTATTGCCATCACGTGTGCCACGTTCCTGCGTGCTTGTGCTCTGTATGTCATCATGCATCGATGATCAGGTGTGCAACCTCAACACATCAGTACTGTGCGTCTCGGGCTCTCGGCTGCAGGCCCTGAACTTCACGCGCCATTTCCGGTTGAGTGAGGCGCTGAGTTCTGCCATCCTGTCCACATCCAACATCGCGGCCGTCCCACTGCTCATCCTGTTCAGCCTGGCAGCTGGCGCATGCAATCTCGCAGCCCCCTCCCTCACCACCTCTGCCGCAGCATCGCAAGCAGCAGCTGCAGCAGCCACTGCCGCAGCAGTGTCCTCGGCTGCATCAGCTGCAGGTGCAGGACCGGTGGCAGCTGCGGCTGATGCTGCAGGTCAGGCAATTGCAGAGCTGGCCCCACAGGTGCTGGTAGCAGCCACACACAACGCAATGCTCCCGCTCGTTGCCTTCTGTGCGGTGACAGTGTGCTCGCTGGCAGCAGGTGTCGCGTTTGTTCAGAACCAGTACGGGGATGACAGGCAGGTGCTGATGGTGTACCAAGGGCCTGCACCAGCTGCTGCAGCTGGTGCATCAGCAGTCAGTAGCACAGGGGTTGCGTCCTCCTCCTCTCCTCCTCCTCCTGCACCTTCAGCCGGCGGGGGTACCTCAGGCAGCAGCGCCAGCGGATCGAAAGGGGGCAGCACCAAGCCTCGCGCGCTTGCTCCTCCTCACTTGCCGCACTTACACAGCGCGGCGTGTAGTTCAGTGGGCAGCAGGTGTGCTGCTTCATATCTGCTTGGGCGCGTAGCAAGGACATGTCACCCTCGTGGGGCACAACGCAGTGTGTTGGCAGTACAGGCTCAAGGGAGATGGGCAGGGCGTACAGGTTGTGTCAGTGCTCGTACAATGTGCATATGAATGGCGTTTCTTTTTGCTTGCCCCACCCCCTATCAGGGGGTGGTGCTCCATTTGTTGTTGTTCTTTTGTCTCTGCAGCGCTCTGACTGCATACGGTATGTGTGGTATTGTATATCAAGAGCAGGTGTCATCAAGCAGTATGCAAGCAATCAGAACGATTATGGCATGGCAATCACGCATGGCAATTCACAGACGAGTGAAGATTGGTGATGTGAGTCAGCATTGACAGCAAGGCACATGCACACATTTGGGTACAACCAGGCGCTCTGGACATGGTGAGGTTTTGGTGTGTGCGCATAAGAGCTGTATGCTGCATCATAATAACTTAACGAATACAGAAGGTGGTGGCTGTCTTATTCAGGGCTGGGAAGGTCCGGGGCGACTGAAAGCTCCACAGCATGGGGCCCTTACAGTTGTTGCATGACTGGATGTGCTGATAACTGTGTTCAGCATGCAGGTCATGTAAAACTCCACATGCGCTTCACGTTAGCAATCAATTGACCAGAGCAACTGCTCTGCAAGCAGCAGTATGTGTGGTAGTACAGCATTTTGTGCTGGTGGGCATGATTCGTTGTTCAATGCCTCAGCAGTGGTTCACAGCACAGCACACAGGCACGCATGCCCACCCTTTGGCTTGACGCATCCTTGCGCATCATGAGCTCATCCAAACGAGTCAATCTCAGCCAACAGTTCATCCTGCCTGCGCAGCCACTCTGGCACCCCATCATCTTCATCAGCACCACCACCATCCACAGGCACAGAACGCCCCGTGCCGCCCATGCTGCTACCGCCACCCTCCCCATTGCCTTCCTGTGTCCCATTTGAGCCCGCGGGTTTGTGCTGGCCTGCCGGAGTGGTGGGCCGGCCACTGAAGGGGGTGCTAGGTGCAGACGCCCTGTGTGCAATGATCCACTCGTCTTCATCCGCAACAATTTCTGCGTCCCCCTCATCTACAAACCCATACTCCTCGTAGTCAAACACGGTGCTGCTTGTGCAGGTCAAAGGTAATAGGCAGTGTTTGCAATCAAAAATGCTGATCTGATGAGGTGGCAGGCGTGAGTCTGCAGCAAGATGAACGCACAGGTGCGGTGTGCAAACCATGCCTAGTCACTGCAAACCCTATGTGTTACTGATAACGAATGATGCAGTCTACAGTGGAGTGCCGCAAGGATGAAAGCACAGCTGCATGCGTGCCAGTGGTCTCACCTGCCATCCTCGCCATCACCGTCTGAGTCCCCCAGGTCTGAGTTGCCACGTGCACCACGGCGGCCGCTACTGCGTGAGGTCCCGCTCAAGTTGCCAATGCTGGTGCGCACCACACTGCGCTCGCCCCCACCAGTCGCACCTCCGGCAGCACCGCCCCAGCTGCCGGACCGCGTGAGACTGCGTGACTGGCGCGGTGTGAGGCTGGAGGTCTGTGGGGAGAGGGAGGGCGGGGTGGCCATGCGGCCGCTGCCACTTGTCGAACCAGCTGCAGCTCCCAGCGCACGTGGGGCAGGGGCATGCGAGTACAGCCCGCTCCCCGCATCGCTGCCCCCTGCACTTGTGGCGGCGATGCTTGGTGAAAAGCTATCTGGGGCTGCAGCTGGAAGTGGTTCAGGTGCAGCAGCGGTTGCGGATGGCGAAGGGGACGTTTCCGGAGCTGCACCCACCTCATTCCCAGTCGCTGCACCTGCACCGGCAGCTGGTGTAAGACCGGTTGTGGCAGTGGACGACGCACCAGCAGTTGCGCCCTCTGTGTCCGCTCCCGCATGCCCCGATGCAGGCCCATGCATACCGTGTGCCACACCCCAGGGTCCATCCAATGAGGTGGAGAGCGAGACATAAATGTCTCCACTAGTGTTCTTGCCCGCTGCGCTGGCATCCAGGCTCGTAATGCCGTCACTTGCAGCCCCACGGCTGCTGTCAGGGCTATTAGCGGCATCCAAGGCACTGCTGCTGCTGCTGCTGTTGCCCATGGGATCATCACTTGCGCCCACCCCCTCATCAGAGCCTGCCCTGCTTCTATCTGCCTTTGGGAGGGATGGCAGGCTGGGCACAGCGGGCGGGCGGCTGCCACGCAGAGGTGGCAGGCCTGCTGGGGCCCTGTTGGGTGCTTCAGGAAGCTTGGACGCAGGTGCAAGGGGGTGTTTCAGCAGCTGACTGGCCGGCAGCTCAGCAGCAAGGTCAGCTTGCAGAGCAGGATTTGCGGCATGCCCTGGTCTGGGAGGGGATGGGCTGGGCTGAACATTGGCAGTGGTGGCATTGGGGGAGGCAGCAGAATCTGACGCTGGTGAAGCATGCGTGATGGACGTGGCCGGGCTTGCTGCGTGTGGCACGTGCAGGCGTGGGCTGGACACATCCTCCTCCTGCTCATCTGACCCATCCCTTCCAGCCCCCAGCCCGCTCCGACGAGGGGTGAGGGTGATGCTGTCATCAGGCACAGAGAGGCTGAGCGGGGAGGGTGCACCAGCAGTCATGGCAACCCCACTTCCGCCTTGCTGTGTATGAGGGCCGCGCGGAGAAGGTCCAGAGCTCGCATCACTCTCCGCCCCCGCCTCATTAATTGCAAAGCTTGCGCTGCTGTTCAGCAAGTCCGTGTCGTCTGCATTGTCTGGAGATTGGCGCTTGGACGCTGCAGCACCGCTGCTGCTGGTGCGAGCGGCTGGCACACCGCTGTTGCTTGACCGTCCGTTGCCGCTGCCACGCGGCTCTCTGGATACACCAGTGCCACTCACGCGTGGCACGTCACTCCCACCGCCGCTGGAGGTGCGCGGCCGCTGCAGCACAGGGCGGCCGCTCAGCCCCGGACCCATGGACGGTCCTAGCACTGAGTGGGGTGCCACTGATGCCGCTCGCAGCTGCACGCCCGCCTCTGACAGCGGCAAAGCTGGGACGAATCCGGGGTAGAGTGGAGAGCTGGGAGTGGCGGGGCCAAACGCAGCCAGCCCCTCCTCCTCTTCAATCTCCTCTGCAATGTCCTCCTCAACGTCCTCAACCCCCTCGCCATGGCCCTGCGAGTCCTCAGCTCCTGCACCTGCTGCCGCATGCTGATCTACACTCAGGTGTCGTGTGCCTGTGCAGGCTTGTGGTTCTTGGTGTGGCTCAGTGCAGTGACCCTGCAACTCGGGCACAGTACCACCACCCGCACCACCGGCACCTTGTCTCTCCAAGCTGCTAATAGGGGCAGCAGCAGGCATGTCCCTGGGGGAGCGGTCTGGTGGAGATTCCAAGATCAACGGTGGCAATGAGCGTGGCGGTGCTGCTGCTGGGGCCGCAGGCACTGACAAAGTGAAGGTAGGCTCAGCTGCGTCAGTGTGCACAGCTGCTGCTGCTGCTGTCGCTGCACTTGTTGATGGGGCTGACGGCGCAGGATCAGCTGAGCCGTTCACCTGCACGTTGGGCCCAACAATGGGCAAAGCCGCACGCTTGGATGCTGCGGTTACCTCTGCCACCTGTGCCTCAGCTGCCTCCAGCAGGCCTGCCAGCTGAGCCCGCTCATCTTCAAGCCTGGACCGCTGCGCTTCCAGCTGCCTGCACTGCGCTTCCAGTACACGTGCCCGCTGTGCTCCCGCCTGTGCCTCAGCACGCATGCCCGCCGCTTCACGCGCTGCAGCCGCGCCCTCAGCCCGCGCGGCCTCAACCTTCTGCCGCTCCGCCTCCGCCTGCGCCCGGGCATCAGCCAAACTGCGCGCGAGTGACGTGGCCTCTGCACGCGCCGCCGCCGCTGCCGCCCGTGCGGCTGCAAGCTCTTGGGTGGTCCCCTCGTGCTCTGCTTGTTGCGGCACGGGCCGCTGCGCTGCTGCCAGTGCGGCCTGCAGCTCCTTCACCTCCTCCTGCATGGCCTCTGCCTCCCTGTGTGCAGCACCCAGCTCCATCTTGGCTGCTGCTGTGGCGGCCTGGGCAGCTGACACCTCGCGCTTGGCGGCAGCCATGACTGCATCACTGCTGTGGCTTGACCCAGGTTTGGTGGCATGTGCCTCTGTACCTGTTGTGCGTGCACGCTCCGCTTGCAGGTCGCTCTGTACCTCCTTCGACTGCTGCACCAGAGCTGCACGCTCCTCCTTGAGAGCAGCAACCTCCGACTGCAGAGATGCGACCTGCTGGGTGAGAGCCGCCTGCTGTGCGTGAAGCTCTGCAGCCTCCGCGTGCCGCACCTGCACACGAGCCTCTGCTGCGGTCAACTGCTGAGCCGCGCTTGCCGCTTGTGCTGCTGCAAAGTCACGTGCCTTCTCAGCTGCGTGCAGCGCCGCGGTTGCGGTTGCCGCAGACCGTTCGGCCGCTTCTGCCCGTGCTACTGCGCGCGCCAGTTCGTCAGACTGCTCACTGTACCGCTGCTCCATGGCCTGCAGCTCCGCGCTGTACTGCTCCACCTGATCCATGTACTGCACCAGCCGCGCCTCCAGCTGCGCTTGTAGTGCCGTGTTGTCAACACCCAGCCGCATGGCTGCGTCAGACAGCGCCTCCAGATCTGTACTGTGCTGACCCACCACATCGGTCAGGGCAGACACCTACATGTGCCATGTGTTGGTTTGCAGGGAAAAGATGCAGAGTAAGACCAAGGATTGCAACACCATCGGTGCGCCAGCACCAGTGTGGGCACCAGCAGCACGCAGTCACTGTACAAATGCCAGGCACGCAGGCAGGGGCGCCCTGCAGCAGCTACACACTCCGTAGGGCTGTGCCCACACGTGCCTGTCGCGCAAGGGCCTCGCGCTCAGCCACAGCCGCGTCACATGCAAGCTGCGCTGCAAGCGCCTCGCGCCGCGCGTCCACCACTTGTGCTCGCAGCACCGCCAGCTCCTCCTGCGGTTGACGTGGCAGCAGCCTGGGTGCCACAGTGGCAGTGCTCTGCAGTGACTCTACCGCGCCTTGCCTGGTCAGCAGGCCCATGCCCCACAGGTGCTTCTCCTGATCAGCTGTGACAACCTTGCTTCCATGGCCCACAGCCCCACACTACTACTGGATACATCCTGTGCAGCAAGATTGTGCCGGTGTTGCGCCTCACCCTTGCCGCCCACACACGCACCTGTGCAGCGTCTAGGGCGTGCTGCAACTCCTCGCGCTCATCCAACACAGAGTGTGCGGTCTCCGCACCACTGCCGCTCCCCCTGCCGCTACTCCCACCAGCACCCACAGCAGCTGTGCGCATGCGACTTGCATCAAGCCGCGCTTGGGTGCTGCCAAGCTCGTCCGGCAATGTTGTCACAGCAGTGGCAGTGCTGCTTGCGGTGCCATTGACCGCTGCAGCAGGGCTTGTTGCCCCTGTTGCTTGCAGCTGCATGGCAAGACATGCCTGCACCCAGCCAACAGCACCCGGCCAATTGTGCAGACCCGCACACCAAACACACAATGTGCAGAACAGGTATGCCAAGGCGCACACTGCATGCATGAACACAACCTGCAGCATCACAGAAAGTGTACAGCAGCCTACATGTGCATCCGCTAATAAGCTGGCACCGCTCATCCCCAACATACCACATCTGCTTTTGACGCCGTCAGCTGCAAATCCAGCTCCTTAGCTGCCTGCTGTGTGGCCCACAGCTGCTCACGCAGCTCCCCCACCTCGCGCCGCTCTGCATCCAGCGCAGCAGCGAGGGTTTCACTGCGTGCACGGGCAGCTTCCAGTGCAGCGGCGTCCCGCGCCGCGTCACGTGCGTCCTCATCAAGCATGCGGTGCAGCCGCGCGACCTGCGAGGAACAGTCCCGGAGCAACCGGGCACAGTTGTACGCACCTGCTGTTTGCAGCAAATACCGGTGTAAGGCACTGGTCGTGCGCGGCCATTGAAACATTTGCTGACCTTTCCAAGGCTCTGACAACAGGATCCTCGAGTTGCGCACCTCTGCTCGCTCCACCGCCAATGCATCACGAGTCTCAGCCAGCATTGCGCGCAGCTCCGCAACCACCCAAGCCTCCCCCTGGACCTGCGAGCCAGCCAGCTCCCTTTCTGCTGAATGCACAGCCACTGTTCTATTGCTGGTAGCAGCAGCCCCTGGTTGCACGATGCGGGTACTATGCCCCTCTGGTGGCGGCACAGCTGAAAACCGATGTTGGTCCTCATACTCATCCTCAAAGTATGCAGCTGTCAGCAGCACTGGCTCTCCACCTTGTGCACATGTGTCCGTCGACAGGTGTTGGTCTTCATCCCCCTCCTCCTGCTCCCGCCTGTCCTTGTCCTCCAGGTCCCAATCGTTGTCACTTGCAATCCTGCTGTCGGAGTGTAGGCTGGCTGCGTGTGCAGCATATGACGGCCTGCCTGGGGCGCTGGCAGGGCGTGGACTGTTGCTGACTCCTGCGAGTGGCACACCGACCCCAGTTGTGGACTGGTGTTGTCGTGCTGCTGTGCTGCTGCTGTGAGTGTGTGGCCGCCTGGCACTCCTCGTGTGCACCTGCAGGCCTCGCAGGGATGCCAGCTTGGCCTGAGCGGCAGCAATGATGGCATCTGGGTCAGCGGCAGCTGCCAGGTGGCCAGTGCTGCTCCGCAAACCCCGTGGCGAGCTGGCCTTGGGCATAGGTGTGGCTGGTGTGACTGGCCTTGACTTTGTTGGTGCCATCTGTGGGTGCCCGCGCTTGCGTGCGGCTGTGGCGGCGAGCACGCTTTTGAATGACGACGACGACGATGAAGAGCCTGTCCTGTGGTAAGGCGGTGTACGCGGGGGGCTGAAGGCTGAACGTTTCATGCTTGAAGTGCCCTTGTTGAGTGCACGCTGCGAAGTTTTCGAGAGCCTGGATGTGTGTGCACGCCCTGGGGTCCTTGGCCCCAGCCCACCATGCTCCTCATCAGTCTCACTGTCAGATGAGGATGGCGCGCTGCGTGTGCCTGTTGGTACCGGAGGAGTGTGTGTAATGGTGCGTGCAGCCCCCGCTGCTGGGCGCATGGCTTCGCGGGCCGCATCCAGTGCGCAACGTGCACGCTCCGCACTGTGGCGAATAGAAGCCACTGGTGATTGTGCATGCTGCGTGCTAAGTTGTTTGCCTGATGGCTGCGTAGCATGTGATGGTTGTGAACGGCCCCTGTGAGGCTTTGGGGCGGGTGCACAGGTGGGCCTTGGGCCTGTGTCTCCTTGCATGACCTTGAGCGCAAGGGATTCAAGGCTGCGGCTGTTGGCAGTAGCTGCATCTCGGCCACATTGCAACCCACGTAGCAGTGCCGTCAACTGCTGCTGGGCATCGGCACTGACGCAGTCCTGCTCAGCGGCAGCACACGCAAGTCACAGTCAGTGCAGCTTTTGACAGTGGCACTGTGCATTTTTGGGTGCATGACAGGGATCATCATGCTTGCATGTCTTCTGGGAGATGGACGGGCTCGTCATCAGCAGCGTCACGCCGCATCGCACCGGATGATCTCTCGTTGTCTGTTGGAATGCAACGAGCTCAAGAGCCCTTGCAATCCGCCTCTGTGCCGACTGTGGGGCTCCTTCATGCAATGATGCCATGTTCAGTCGAAATTAATCTAATATCCAAATCCTCCTGCCACTATGTTGCAGTACGCAGTGGCACCAATGAGCCGACCACAGGCATCTTAAACAATCAGCATGAAATAAACCCCCTTGATGTATTTAGCAAGCCCATACGCTATCTAAGTGCATTTCATTTCTATTCCGTCACACATTTTGTCAGTGCATTTGTGACTGGGCGTGAATCCTTCTGCGTGAATTGAAGATCGCCGCTTCTTACGTCTCGTCTGGTGCTTGTTTTCTGGGCATCAACAGCCCAACCTTGGAGTGCTCAGGTTTCCTTGGGGACGATTGAGAATGGGGCAAGGCTGGCGCCGTGTATCAGAGGCGGTGCGTTCACACGCTGCGATGCTTTCTGCTGGGCGCGCACTAAAAAGTGCTGGTCAAACCCTGCTAGCTAGGTCAAGCACACTCAGCCGTGCAAGGCATGCTGCAAGCCAAATGGCTCCCCGCTTATGACGGCCCCCGTGTGCAGTCAGTCAACGGACATTCAGAGCTCGCACAATGCTGACGGTATGCTTTTTCCTGAACCCGGAGCACGCAGGTGCTCCAGAAGACTGCTATCAGCTTCAGTCAGAAGAACTTCAGGGCCACATCCAATGGCCGCAATGAGGCAATGTTCAACGAGGCCACCAAGTTCGCTCAGAGCATCAAGCTGCTGGAGAAGGACCTGAAGAATCTGCTGAAAGGCATTGAGAGTGCGTGAACAAACTCAAGGGGCAGGCGGTCGGGCAACGAACGCGGGTCAGCTGGTCCAATGGCACCTTGGAGCATGCTGACCATGCGGCCACCATGCGCTTATCAGCATTGACCAACGGCACCCTGCGTCCCTGCTGCTCCCCGCCCACCCTGCAGCACACTACAAGAACCTTCGCGGCATCTTGTTCTCACCTGTGCCTCGCATCTACGATGAGGGCGAGAACGGGCCCGTGGCCATGGAGGAGGAGGCGCGCATCCTGGGTGCTAATATGGATGTCGAGGCGATCCCACGCGCTGCTGATGAGGCGCGCCGCCGCATCACTACCGAGGTGATGGACCCGCTGAACGAGTGGATGAGCGCCTACAAGGTCATTGCGGTGAGCGCAGGTTTCATTCAAACCATCAATCAACCTGTGGACTGTATGCAAACCTGTTGCATACTCATAGACTTGTGCCAGCCCAAATACACTCCAAAACCATTGCCAAACGTTGCCGCACAATTCGCGCACTCGCATACGCACGAGTAGGATCGTATGCGCAGCCTGGAGGCTCTGCGCCTTGAGCTGGACTCTCGCCGCCGCACCGTCGGCACACTCCAAGGTGACTTGTCATGGCACATGAGCATGTCAGCAGCCGAGCCGAACCAATCTGCTCTTGATGCCTTCAACCAAGTGATTAACAAGGGAACATAGCTTGTGAGGATGCAACGTGCGCGTGTTGCTTGAACAGGCAAGCTAGAGCGCCTGCGCTCTGATGTCAGCCAGTCCAAGCACAAGACCATAGTGGAGCTGAAGGAGACGGAGGAGGTCATGGCGCGCAAGGAGGACAAGATGTCGCGTGAGTGGTGGGCTCGAAAACCAGCAGGGCAGACATGCGCAGACTATTGCCGTACTGTTGAACACCTTGTGCTCTACTGCCGTGGACCCAGACTGGGTTGGATGCTGCTACTTGTGGCAAACTTGCAGGCACATACCAAGGCTTCCAGGAGCTGGAGCGCACCGTTTACAACTCACTATACACGCTAGTGCGTGACACTGCTGTGCTGCGCGACTACACGCATGCAGCCCTGACCATCATCCAGGTGCGGACAGTGATAGCGCTGAAACCCCTGCAAACAGTCGCACCGGTGATCGTGCATCCTTGCACTTCAGCGTCCTGCACTCAATTCAGGATCCAGTTCAGGATCCATGTTACCTTGATGTGATCTGTGCCCTGCAGGAGTGCTTCCAGCAAGCAGCTACGGCCTACAGTTCAGCCCCCAATCCCCAGTTCTCATCCAACAACCCTACTGGGTACATGAATGAGAAGAATGATGCTGGGACACCTGGTGGCAAGGTAGGAAAAGGCTATCGGCAATGTGTTGGCTTGCAATGTGTTGGCCGTGGTTCTCTGCTGTGCTGATGCTGTCACCCTGGTCTGCTTCCTGCTGTGCAGACACCCAAGGGCGTGCTTGGTCGCATGTTTGATGGCCTCCGTGGCAAGTCTGCGCGCATCCCCGAGTCACCTGCAGCTATGCGTGATGCAAGCGACCAGCATGACCAGGTGCCATACATGCCACCAGCATACCAGCAGCAACCTTACCAGCAGCAACCCTACCAGCAGCAGCCATACCAGCGCATGACGGGGCCGGCCCCCGCATCGGGCCCCATGGCGCACATGCCTGCAGCGTACTCACGCCGCACAGACATGGATGTGCCCCACCATGCGGCCTACATCCAGCCAGCGCCCACATCCACCGGCTTCATGTCTAGCCCACACCAGCACAGGTACCCTGCACCTCCCATGGCTACGGGGCCTGCTGGTGGCCAGGGGTGGACTGCTGAGGGCTACTAAGCAGGTTGAGGGCTGCTGCAATGCTGGTGCAGGGTTAGAGCAACTGAAGTTTGTCTGATGACGCAGGTGCAGTAAGTGCTTAAATATGTGCAGCGTTGTAGTAAGATAGAGTTTCTGTCAGAGCAAGGTCAGTAGCTGACAGCAGTCGGTGTGGAGGATTTCCTTAGTGCCTTACTGGACCCCATTGTAGTGGCTTGCAGGGGACTTGACTGATGATGCTGGTGAAGTTTTGACTGCGTTTGGCAAAGGCAGTTCTTCAGGCGCATGCTTACAGAGCTGACAGCAGCACAGGGATGCGCCAACTCTCTCCACGTTGCTTTAACTGGACCTGATAACATGCACAGCTGACCACAGCTGGACATTTGTGCCCAGTTGTAATAAAGCACTCACACTGGTGTCCGGACAACCCACAATCCCAAACCCAGCAGCGTGAAGAACGCACCAATGATGTACGCTGGTGTGAAGGTCCTGCTGATCAGGATCAGGTCATACACTAGCCCCAGCAGCAATGGCCTTAAGGGCAGCAGCGTGATTTCCAGCTTGCCCAGGCGTGATGCAGCGTACAGAGGTGCAATGTTAAGCGCCTGTGTATGTCGGTAACAAGAGCCATGCAACAAATCAAAGCTCTGAGACATTGTGTTGGTCAGGAACATGGGCATCAACCATCATCATGCAATGCAGTGATGAACAGCTGCCGGAACACGACACAAGCTGTTGCTGCAACATCCCTCTACCAGCCTTGTTGCAACGTCCTTCTACCAGCCTGCTGCAAAAACGGAAGGAACTTACCTCGCGAGTGATGACCGCCTCAACTGCAGCACGTGCGGCCACCAGCACCACCACCTGCATGATGAGGCTGTCACGGTGCTCCCTGAAAAACGTGTCACAGCTCGGGGAGAAACCCTGTGAAGGGTGCGCACAGACAGTTGACGCCTTTCAGGCTTGTGCATACCCATGGAAGGCGATAGCGGTGAGACAGAGGGAGCAACCCCGAAGGGACACCTTTCAGCTCAGCATACTAAGCTGGTCCTTGGCACACCTGCATCTGGCCCTCAAGCACACATCAAGTGCAAAAAGGGACACACGCAACTGTGCTGCACAACCACCGACTTTGCCGTACACAACCACACACCTGCCACATGTACAGTCCGGCTGCGAGCACTTGCACCAGTGTGAGCGTGTGTGAGGCAATCACCAGCATCACTGGCATAGCACTGGTGGAAGCCATAGAAGATGAGATGGCTGCACAGGTGGTGAGCCCCAGAGCCACGCGCATTGCTGTGTCAGCCACAGGCGGAAGCATCAGGCCAGCCTGATGTGACAAATCACTCGAAGCTGCGCCTGCTGCTGGTTGTGATACGCCTTGCTGACTGAAACTGGAATCGCTGGTGCTGGTGCTGGTGCTGCTGGTGGCCACAGAAGACGCTGCCACCCTTGGTTCGCTTGCTGACGCACTGAATCCTGTGCTTTCAGCTGCGCTAGAGGGTAAATCGACCGCCCCTGTGTTTGGACTGGCGCTGGCTGTCATGCTGCTGTTGTTGCTGCTGCCACCGCTGCTGCTGGTTATGTTACTGGCTTGACTCTGAGATGTAGCACCGCTGCTTCTACCTATGCCCTTGCTGATCTCTGCTGCGCGCAGGGCGCTGTGCAAACCATCCACTACTGCATGTCCGAGCACTGAGCATGCACGTGTGAGCCAGCGCGCCGGGGGCCACTGCATGACTGCCCGCAGCACACTGGTGTTGGCCTGCCACTGCATGTAGTACGCAAGCAGCATGTGCATCTGCAGCTGGATGGTAAGGGCCAGACGTGAGTCCTCCCACCACACCTGGAATGTGTTGAGGGCATCCTGACCACTCAGGGCTGTACTCCACACATCCAGCAGGCCTGACTGCAGCCTTAGCAGCAGCAGCAGCACTGTGCGTCCAAGATCCCCCATGTCACTGAACCAATCAGCGTCTGGCTCCACAAACGCACTTGTACGCCTTGCCTGGGCAGAGCTGGGTGGCTCAGGCCCACCCTTGCCTGCCCCCAGATCATCTCCCAGCTGCCCATCTGCAATATCCTCACCAGGCCCGCTGCTCACTTCTAACCCTTCTTCCAGACCTGAATCCACCCCTGCACCCGCAAGCACATGCGCGATGCCTACCACGCCAAAGAGGGCACCTGTGGAGTGATGCAGAGTGCATGCAGAGGTGGGTGTGGCGAGCGCGAGGCAGCTGCAGGCCTGCATCAGCGATCCGCAGCGCAAGCGATCATGACAAAATGCCTGCGGAATGCTATGATGCAAGGCGATGGGGACTGCACGACAGCCACCCACCTCCCTGGGCCACGTCCAGTGCTGCGATGCTCAGCCTCAGAAGGCCCAGGAGCAGGGGGATGAGCATTGTGGCGGCAGCCACACGGATTGCAATGCGCTGCCCACGCAGCCCCATGGTTGACGGTGCACTGGCGCTCGTAGCGCGCAATGCAGGTACCGCCTCGGGTTGGCTGCTGCTAGGGCTGCTGGGATTGAGGGCATCCGAGTTGCTGCTGTGTACCACATGGGGCTTGCTGTGGAGACTGCTGCACGGTCTGCACGCTGCCGCAGCATGCATACCATGGGGGTCCACTTGGTATCCGGCTATGCGCAGACGAAGGCTATGATCATGCTGCCAGCGTCTCCACGCTGTACCAATGCATGAGCACAAGTGTTGATGTTGTACAACCCTGCTTGCGTACTGCGAAGGCCGAGTTGAGGCCATAAAGAACTAGTGGATTTCAAGTGGAATGCTTCAAATGCAGTTGCCCTGCTAATGGTTGGCCGGTGCCGCTCAGATCATCCATCCAATCATCATCAGCATCTGCATCTACTAAGGAGGTGCAGGCTCTCTCTTGCAGAAGTGACCCGCATCGCAATATCATGCCAAGAGTGACCTGGCTGCTGGTCAATGAGCAGATAGCATTTGAATAATCAAAATTCATCGAACTCCCCGCGTCCCGCCCGCTCCTCCAACCGTTGATCACGCTGCCGAAGACATGTAACGACCGACACAACTGGTAGCGTAAGCATTTCCGATCGAGGTAGTAAAGCTATTTGGAGGTGCCTGTGGCGGTCCCAATGCGCGTGCAGTTGCATGGCCAGTGCATGGTGCACAGCAGGGGTGCCCATGCAGCTGCGACCCCCAGCGCTCACACAGTAGCTGCCATGGGCAAACCATGTACGCATTGCTGCAATGCTGAGATGCACAGATGCAGCAGCCGTGCACAGCTCCAGCGCCACACAGCGCAACAGAGGGGCAGGTTGGCCAGGGCCGTGGGGCCGTCGAGTGGCTCAGGAGCAGGGGCAGCATCCTCAGCCGCCGGGCCTGAGGCAGCAGAGGTGGTCCCGGACACCCCAGCGGATGACTCCATCACCAAGCTGATTGCTGACGTGCTGAATGAGGAGCGCAAGCGCATGGGGCCAGCCGCGACAACTGGGGTGAGTCATCAGCTCTCAGCACCATGTCCATGGTGGGCCTGCGACAACAACGTTCATCGAAGGGCCTCAGTAGCCAACTGCCCATTTTACATTCATCGCATCATGCTTCAACCAGCTTCAAGCAAACCCAGCGCGATTGCCTGCCTCAGCACATCATCTTGTAGCAGCACGTTCATGTGGATCTGTGGCCTGGGCCAGGATCTGTGGGCTTAACCTGACCGTGTGGTGCGAGCTGTGTTGGCTGGTGCTGCCAGGCGGACCTGCTGGCCACCATTGATGCCATGGGCTTAGGGCTGCGTACCACCGTCAAGCGCACGTGGGAGGCAGCAGATGCGTGGGTGGAGCTGACTGGAACATGGGAGCAGGGCACAGACGCACGGCGCACAGCACTGCTGCCGGTGTACCAGGTACTGTGCAAGGAGCACATGGGCGCGTGCATCAGCTGGTGCTCACCCTTGTTACTCTCTCACGCCTCAGTACATGGCATGCCGCAGGACACCCAAATGCACGCAGCACACACACAGCTGACCTGTACCATCAACACTGTACCGTGTTGTACTGCCTGCATGACACCAGGAGCTGCTGGCACGGCGGAACCACCAGCTGGGTGCCCTGTGTGAGCTGGTGGAGCGGCTGCGGCCACGCGTGCTCCCACCAGAGACCATGAAGAAGGCAGGTCCTTGTGATGCCCTTAGGCACTCGGACTACCATCACGTTTGCAGCTGCGACTTGGAAAACAGCAAGGGCACTATGGATCGTGTTGCTGGTTGTTGCTCTGTTGGTTGCTGTATGGACCAGGCTCGATGAATGCTCACGTCAGCTCTGTGTTGCAGCGTGTGCCTCCTCCGGCACAAAACATCGGAACGGAACCTGCAGCTGAGCCAAGCGGTGAGCCCAGCCGGAACCACAGGCCCCTGCCCTCTTTCCGTTCCCACCTCACAGGTCCGTGAGGCGGTCGCTGCGAAGAAGCTCCTGGGTGTGACAACTGCGCTCAGCATCTCGGACCTGCTGCAGCTGGGGGTGGCACTCGTGCCAGTGGCCGCGCTGCAGGCGCGCATCAACACAGCGGCGGCCATGGCACGAGAGGAGGTGGGGGCGCAGGTGCGCGGCTGCGCATCACTGTTGGATGCGGCGGGAGGGGGCTCAGGGAGAGGCTGTGTGAGCTGCTGCTCCATGCAGTGTGCTCCCTACCTGCTGCCCTGCCTTGCCCCTGTTCTGTGCTTAGCGCAGAATGTGTGCGTGACTGCGTGTACATATTATGCGCACGCAGCCGTGGTTTGCGCGTGATGCTGCGCGGCGCGAGTCCCTCGACGCCGAGTTCACGCGCATGGTGGCCACGTGGGAGTACCGGGTGGCTCAGTCCGCGCTGCGCCTGCACCACGCGCCCGCCATCAGTGCCACCGCGCGGCTCACACGGGAGCTGGAGGGGCGGCGCGCGGGTGGCGGGGAGGTGAACACTGCAGCGCCCAGGTGGGTAGTTGGGCGTGGGTGGATGCCGTCAGGGCTCCTGCAGAGTTTCCTGCGGCAGATGTACCTGTTCAAAGGCAGGGACGCATCTGATAATGATGTGGTGCACTGGCGCCATTCAATTGGCTCCTCACTCCCACATGTTATGGTTCGCAGCTTGCTGTTGCAGCCTTTTTTCTATTCAACCTGCTTGTGCATTATGCCAAGCTCATCACATGCTGCTGGGATGCATGAGACGTACAATCTGTTGGCTCTGCTCTCACACCCCACCAGGAGCCTGTGGCGCCCCACACCTCCAAGCTCTCAGCCCCCATCAAAGCCCAAGGCCTCCGACGAAGACGTGTATGTGCGCACACAGCTGCTGTACTGCAAGCAACAGGTGGTCACAGGCCCCTCCTGTGGGCGCGTGGGGACCGTCTCGTTTGGCCGCGGCGGTGCACGCACCACCTCTGTGCATCCCGCCAGTGCTGCTGGCAGCAGTGGCAGCGGGACCAGCAGCAGCAGCAGGGCTGGCGTTGGCTTGGCTCGTGGGGCATTGCTGCGGGAGGTGGGCGTGCAAGGGTCAGCTGGTTTCCAGGTGGAGGTGCTGCAGGAGTTTGCTGACGTGGAGCGAGCCAACAAGGTGTATGTGGCGGCGTGTAATGCAAGCAAGACGTTCACAATGGGTAGGAGCGTGGGGTTGGCAGATGTGGGCTGCATGGCCTGTTGTGCCGTGTTGAGTGCTGTCTCGCCTGTCTTTGAAGGTGGTGTAATCAGCATGTATAGCAGCTGCCCGCGTGGTTTGTTGGACCAGCCGCTGCCACACCCTGTCCCACGACCTGTGCGTGTTTCTCACTGCCTGCCGCTGGTGCTGTGCCTGCAGGTGCAGCTGTCGCCATGGAGCGTGTGCTGCGCGCAGGGCTGCTGGATGAGCTGTGTGAGTGGGCGGAGGCACATGGGGAGCTGCTGGCAAGCGTGCCGGTACTCCCTGCCACATGTGTGCACGCGGCCAGCATCCCGCGCTTCAGCGCTGAACAGGTGACTGGGATCCATCAGACGGGGTGCTTGTGCTGTGGCTTGAGACGACCTCAGCTCAAACATGCGACCGCACTGCTGCTGTGCATTGGGAGCCAGTGCGTGGCACTGCCCGCTGCCAATGTTTTGACACACGCAACCCCTTCGTGAAAGTGTAGCATCAGTGGCAAGTGTTCCTGGCCCCCAGGCGCCCAATGCTGACTTCGCCCCACCCCACAACCGCGCTGCAGGTGCGGCGTCATGTGCTGGTGTCAGTGGAGGGCGAGGAGCTGGCGTGGATGCGTGAGCAAGCGCGTGTGCGAGGTGCCGCGTTCCTGCGGAGGGTGGACCCATACATTGCGGCCATGCTGTGCAAGCGTCCCGAGTGGGAGTACTTGATCGAGGTGGGTGGGCTGGGCATGTGCTGCGTCCAAGCACATGTCCATACACATCACACTGTATGGCATGGTGCCAGGACGGACTTGTGTCCATGCAAATTGGGCATGTACATTTCAGAAGCGCATGCTCCGGCACAGCAAGGGCAGCCCATTGGACGTGCAGCTCCTGCAATGGTCCTGCTATGTGTTGGATGGACTGGATACTGGCGTTCTTGCTGATGGCGTCATCAGCTGTCTCACGCGTGCTGCAGGGCCCACATACATGGACGCGGTTCGCACACCTGCCCCCGAATACCAGCAAGGCTCTGCTGACCCTGTTTTGGCCGGACCCTGCCTCTCCGGCCGTTACCCCATCCCTAGTGAAAGGCAGCAGCAGCAGCAGCAGCAGCGGCAGTAGCAACCACAGCAGTGGCAAAAGTGCATCGTCCGTGGTATCAGCAGTTGCTGAGGAGGAGGATGTACTTGCGCCACCTGCCCCCAAAGCCACCAGTAGCACAATTGACGCAGCCAAAGGCGGACCGGGCGCCCAAGACGGCAGCAGCGGCAGTACGGTCACCGCCACAGCTGCTGTAGCAACGCGCAGAGAAGTGAGGGTGGAACTAAAGCTCTCACTCTCCGAGCTCCACGCTTTCTTGAAGTCACTCGTCGAGCTCCTACCACACACTGTCGCACTGGCAAGTGTCACTGCCACAGGCAGCAGCTCAAATGCCAAGGTGTTTGGGACTGGTGGTTACAAGGGCCAGGTCAGTTCTATTGCACCAAGTGTAGTGCCTGGGCCATGGCTGGGCCCGGCATGTCTGCAAGTACGCTACAGCCCTGTACTGCCACATGCTGAAGCGGCGGCAGGCGGTGGCAGGAGCGCCAGCAGCACTGCCCAGGACAGCTTTGAGGTGCGGCGCGTCACACCTGCGTGCTGTGAGGTGCGGTGGGCCGTGTCGCGGCAGTCAGGCAGTACATCCCAGAAAGGCAGTGCGACTCTGGAAGACAGTAGCAGCAGTGGTGCTGCGATGACGCCCCCTGTGCCCCTCACCGAGTCACAGGTCTCATCCCTCATCTCACTCTATGATGAGGTCAGCGGCCGTTTCTCAGAGCTAGTACCGCCCCCGCCCTCCCCCTCCAGTCTGACTCCCAGCGTGGCCACCACACGTGGCAGCCTGGCCCTGAGGAGTTCCACAGCGGGTGCGGCTGCGGCAGTAGCAGCGCAGGGTCTAGCAGTGGTGGCAGTAGCTGTGGCCGCAGCAAAGGCAGTGTTGATGGGGGCGCGTGGATCAGGGGTGAGCGTACAGCTCCCATGGGCCACGCTTGGCCCTAGCACTGCTGAGGTGGACCCTGCACGTGCTAGCAGCTCAGCAACACCAGCTGCCCCACTGGCTGGTGCAGCTGCCGCCAACCAGCAGCCAACACAGCGCCAGCTCCAGCCGGTACATACTGAGCTGGACCCTGCCAGCCTATCAAGGCTGCATGAGGCCGTGAGGTCACAGGTGGATGGTCGCATCTGGCTGCCAGTTGCTGAGCTGGCGCAGGGGCAGGAGCAGCCCACACCAGTCACTCTGACGTACCAGGTGGTGGTGGACCGTGCATCTGCTCAGGTGGTGGGCTGCATGCCGTGCGACCAGCAGTCAGCCACATGGTACCATGTCACACCGTTTGCTGCACAGCTGCGCAGCGCCAAGCGTCAGGCTCTGGTCGATGGGTAAGCGCAGTGGTTTGCAGTGCAATGTGGCCCTTGGCTGCCACGCATGCTCATTAAAAACACCCACAACCGTTGCTTATTGCTTGTGGTCTGGATGCAGGAAACGCAGGGCAGGAGCCTCCTGCTTTCACTGACCAGATTGTGCACACCTGTTGCGCACCCACAGGTACCTGGATGCCGCGCGGCCAGATGCCACAGCCCCCGCCCTCCCCGGCACACTGGGACGCACCTCCGAGCATGCCCGCTACACGCCCCCACCACCCCAGGGCATGGTCGTGCTGTGCGTGCAGCTGCGCCAGGAGCTGGACCACGCAACAGAGATCCGGCTGCCGGCGAAGGGGGCGTGGTTTGGGTGGGGCAAGAAGCAGGGCAGCGAGGCCAGTCAAGGTGGGGAAGAGGCGCAGGTGGAGGGGCAAAGCCAAGCCAGGCGGGGGTGGTTTGGCGGCCTCTGGGGCCAGCCACCAGGCAGCAAGGGGGGTCAGCAGCCAGAGGAGGCCACCCAACAGGCCAAGAAGAAGCAGAAGGACCCACGCGCATGCCTGGCTGCACCCCTCAGTGCTGTGGTCCGACCCTGGGGGGATGCCGACTCGGTCCGCACCTGGCTCAAGAACCAAGCAGACATTGTGGTTAGTGTGCAGCGGCGGAGGCAGCTGACAGCTGCAGCGGAGGAAGGCAACCCCGCCGTTGGTTTGCAGGCCCCCCTGTCAACTGGTGGTGATGGCGCGAGAAAGGGCGGCGGTGCAAGTGCCGGGCCACCGGCTCCAGCCTCAGCTGTGGACCCCGGCACCCAAATGGATCAGCAGGATGCGGGCAAGGTGGTGGCTGCACGTGCAAGGCTGGCCAGCTCACGGCAGTTCAGCAACCAACAGAGGGAGACCCTGGGGCGCAGCGGCTCTGCTGTGGATGCAAGGGCAGCCGGACAGCAACGGCAGGCTGGATCAGGCGCAGCAGGCAGTGGAGATGCAGTGCTGACGGCCGCGTCCATTGAACAGATGCTGGCCGCAGCACTGAAGCAGTTGGGGTCACAGGGAGCGGGCGTGTCAGTCACGACAAACACTGCAGCGCCTGAGGGAGGAGCTGCCAGCAGTGGCCACACAACAGCACCACCTGCTGCCAAGTGATATGGATGGGGTGGGATGTCTGGGCTGATGTGCTTCAGGCAGGAGGCCAGGTGCGGTGGTGGTGATCAGGCAGGCCCTTCCTTATGTTGCTAATGGTCTCTGCTGTAACACTCTACCAAATCCATCTTGAACCTTGACAACCGACCAGCCAAGTTGAATGTGTCAACTCAAGTCAGGAGAGCGGTGCATGCATCTACAGTTCCCGGATCTCCCGGACCGCATTTGCGACTGACAGCCATACAACGACATCGTAGATTTACAGCCATGTCAGAACACACATTTGCCCTGTGCTCAGGTTGTGCACACGACCCTGGCCCCTGTCTACCTTGTGATGGGGCAGCTGTCGGTCACATGACCCGCACTGTCCTGCACTTTGTTCAAAGCTCAGACACGCAACAGAGGCAGTGACTAGCAGAGTGTGCGCATGATCATGTTGTACGCTACATACACCTATGCTTGGGGCAAGGATGGTACTGCAGTGGCAGCATCAGGGCCCGCAGGGGCGGCCCTGGCACCCACAGCACCACCTGTTGCCCTGTTGAGCTTGAGCAGCAGGTCTGCAGCAGGGCCCACACGCTGCGCCTTGGTCCTGGGAGCACAGCCAATTGGCAACACGGCAGGACAGTGGTGCAGCACAAGGTGAAACGCGGGGTGCAGAATGCCAATCAGTCTGGACCCGACGTATTGAAGTTCATTCAGCAAAATTGACACGTATCAGAAGAAGATGCATGTGGAAAACATTGTGTGGGCAGCCCTGCCCTGGCGTACCGCCGGTCATAGGTACTGCGCTGCTCAGCCACGGAGTGGCCCATGAACGCCGCGAGTGCCTCCAGCTCATGCTCACTGGCTTTGCCATCCCTACCATGCAGTGGTACAGAATAAGTTGCAGGTGGAGTTGTGCAGCGTGAATCAGCCACTTGCATTTCACAAGCCATGCAAGTACCGTTCTCCACTTCACCCACACCATCCTATGCTGTGCAGCATGCTGGGGACCGGGAGGTCAGGAGGCCCATGCGGGCACACCTGATGGCCTGGCTTGAACAGAGACAGGACACCATCAACAGCACCACACCTTGCGTGTGTGACAATCATGTCCCGAATCAGGTGGGGGTTGGTCTTCTGCCCAGTCAGGCGGTACGCAGTGATGGAAAACGAACGGCTCAGCTCCTGTACATCCAGCGGCTTGCCACACTTCCTGTAGGACACATATGGTGTGGCAGGACCAGGTGCGTGCACGGCCATGGTGCGTGAGTTAGGTGCTTCCAGACAGACAGCCACTTGAAGGATGGTGTTGCGCCACACCCTGAGCTGGACAGCCTGAGCTGGACAGCCTGAGCTGGACAGCCTGAGCTGGACAGCGCGGAGACAGAGGCAGCCGCATGCTGCCTACTGGTGCACCAAAGCACACACGCATTGATGACGCAAACCCACTTTGAGAAGACGAAATTGTGCGTGGGCTGCAATGCTGCCCGCCACGTGTGCAGGAAGGCCTCCAACTCTGGATACAGGTGTGATGGCAGTGCGAGGGGTGCACGCTCTCCGTACGTCTTGCCTGCAGTACAGCATTACAGCAGCAGAGATGTACAGCAGTTGTAAACATCAGCAGGACAGGAACGCATCTGGACAGTGATCACGTTGGTTGTGAGCACAACTCCATGCTGTGCCTCTGGACCAGTCATCCTGCAGTGAATGCACGGGAAACCATCGATAGGCTGGATGGGCCAGAGCTACAAAAGCAATGCACAACCAAGGGGTTCCAAGCCAGGCACCACAGGGGCACAGCATTCTGTATCGCACCTGTCTTGTAGTCAGCATGTGAGTGCCGGATGCTCCAAGTGCCTGATGGATCCTTTACCAGTGTCCGCCCCACCTCCAGCTCCCTCAGCGTGCGCTGCCTGCGGCATGTGTGACGGCGTGGAGAGGGGCAGGTGAGGCCGGGGTGAGGCTGCAGGGGCCACACAGCCGCGTCATACGCGCTGATGGGCAAGCAGAGAGGTGCAGGTGGGGAGTGCAAGCCGGACAGGTGGTCACCTTCTGGGATGAGCAGCAAGACGCACAAACTTGGCTCAACGGTAGCAGGACGCACCTATCTGGGATGCAGCTGAGGATGGCTGCCATGAGGTACGCCTGTGTGAGGTGAGGTGGCAGGTGCAAGTGCCAGGTGTGCTGTGAGGTGGCAGGACGCAGAAGCAGTGCGGTTTGAGAGGGCCGGGGTTCAGAGGCATGGCAGGGCTGCTGGCAGTGCGCTTGCCGCCCCACCTGCAGTGACATGGCCACATCCACGGGGTCACGCGGGTGCCCCTCCTCATCCAGCCCTGCACACTCCCTGCAGGGAGCAGAGGGCGGTCATGCAGTACAAGCACACATATGTGTGAGGTTGACAACGACGGCACAGCAGGGGCCCCGTCCATGGCCGGCGTTTGAGCTGACAGTGCACGTTGACCCATGCCCGCGCACCTGAATTAGGCAGTTCAAGCCAGCAACCCAAATCAATGACCTGAGCTGTACATCAGCCCCAGTCTCACTTTTTGAGCTCAGTGACCATGCCCAGGTACTGCTCCCATGACAGCCACTTCTTGGCATCATCCACCACGCGTGACTCCACCCTCACGGCCTTCTCACATGACTGCGCGCTCAGGCATATCAGATGCAGTCAAACTGAGCTTGCATGTCGTGCAGCACATTGCCACAGACCCTGCTGCACAAACCTGCAAACAAAAAGTACAGTATGTCGAGCAGCCATACAACCAGAGGAACCTGCGCCCCCCCACCTGTCTTGCAAGCACAGTAGCCACCCGGTCCTGGCTAGCATGCCTGTCAGCTAGCAGCACCCACCATGTACATGGCGCGCAGCTGCTTCACCACGTCAATGTCCGAGTACGGATTGTCCCCCGGCTCCACCTGGGACTCACTGTGGTACAGGAACTTGGCCAGCGCCACCATGCTGAGCACCACCTCACCCTCACTGCTGCGCGCCACACCCCTGCAGCCGATGCAGGGAGGCCAGCGACGATGACGTCGTGGTGCAGGTCAAATGTCGTAGCCCTTGCATACCGTACCATACCACGCCAGTGGGGTGGCCCCCCAAACTCACTGCACCAGTCCACAACTTGCAAAGACACCAGCGGCCGCAGCACAGAGCCAGGTGGCAGCCCTGTACATTGTGATGCCACTATACTTGCTCCCCTGACTGACTGCCTGACCAGAAGCAGACTGGGTCCCCCAACCTGTTACACTGCTTCATTGCAGTACATACCGCTCGGTGCGCAGCCAGTGCATGAAGTTGTACACGCGCTCTGCACCGGCCCGCAGCTTAGAAGGGATGAGTGCCCTGAGGCTGAGCACGTCCAGCGGCAACCCTTCCACACGATGCAGCCAGCCCAAGCCAGCCCTGATGTTGGCCACATACCTGCCACCAGTACAGGTGCAGAGCAGCAGGCAGGCGGGTGGACATGGAAAGCGCAGAGTTGGAGGCAGCGCCTGGAGGCATTCACCAACTACACAGCCACCCGCATGCATACTGCCCACACACTGGCCTGGACCCGCACATCGACAGGTGGCAGGGGTGATGCGTTGCACCATGCCGTGCATGCAGTTGCCACATGTCATCATCATGCAGTCGCTCCAACCAACACACGCACTTGGCACACGCGATGAGGCGCACGGGATCACTCTGCGCCCCCAGCACACCCACGGTGTAAAAGCGTGAAAAGTCACGCAACTCCAACTCAAGTGCTGGGGACGTCTCAGATGCCTGCAGGCAGTTCAGTGGCACAGCATTCAATCTGTGAGAATCCACACAGGCTGCCCCACACCAGCCCGATCTTAGAGTGATGGTGAGTGCACACTGTTCCTCACACTGCCCACCTCAGCCCCTTCTTCATCCTGGCAGGCAGCACCACCCAGGAGCTCTGGACAAAGTGGGAATGAGGCGCTTGAATAAGTTCACCCACCTTCAGGGCGTATGGTCCCTTCCTTGCACGCGCAGTCAGCTTGGCCTCCTTGTACTTTTTGTTCCCAAAGCGCCGCAGTGGCGGGCACTTGCGCTGCATGATATCCGGGTGCAGGTCAGCTGGCTCCCCAAACACCCACTGGCGCTGAGAACACGGGGCAGCAGTTTGCGATGTGCTGGCGCCCGTGGGGTCTGCTCCTGAGCCATGCTTGCCTGGTGTGACGTCTGTACCTCCTACCCCACGAGTCACTGCATGCCCTGCTGTGCTGCCTGCTGCTGCCCTGACCTGCAAGGCCCACTGTACTGGCGGTCTGCTCCCATCACCTCCATCCACCCCTGTGCCTTGGACATCGGCACAGGCCTGGGCCACCAGCCGTGCCAGGTGCGTGTGCAGGCGCATGGGGAACCCAATGGCTGCAGCCTCTTTCTGCAGGTACCACATGCAACACAATGCTCAGCTTTGTGCAAGGTAGCAGGCTAATGAGCAGGTACAGAAACATGTGCAAGAGACAGCATGACATGGTGCAGGGATGCTTGCACGGGTTGCACCATCCAGGCACCTGGCAAGGAGCAGCAGCCGGTAGCAACCAGACCACACACCCACCTTGCCAAACTCCATCAGATCTGACACCACTTCATACAGGTTGCTGCGCAGCAGCTCCGCCTGCACGGCGGTGTGGTGGCCATGTTGGTGAACGTCACCACAGCACAGCATGGATGCACATCTCCGTGCGATGGTCCAGCCTAGCCATTCTCAGCGTCCAGTGCATCTGACAGAAAGGCTTGTCAAGCAACACACATCCATGCCCCCATGCCCCACCAGTATGTGCTCCTTTGGCCCCGGTGCACGCTTCATGGCAATAGCTGCTGCCACCACCACGTGTTCCACTGGGGAGCTCCTGTGGATGTGAATCGCCTGCACGACGTGAACAGGGTCTGGAGTCCCTGCAGGTTCCACCGGGTGTGATACCTGCAGCTGTGCTGGTGGCTGTTGGGCCACACTCAGGAGCTGGGGAGGTAGCGGCACGTGTGGGGGCTGCACATCGTGTGATGGGTGGGCTGTGTCTTCACCCTTTCGCTGCAGTGGGAGCGCCCGCTGCAGCAGCAACAAGGCCGCAGAGTGTTGTGATAGGCTCTCCGTTGCTGGTTCCGGAGCACGGGAGCGAGGAGTGCTGGGATCAACTGCTGTCCCCTGCTCGCCAGCAACTGCTGGTGACTTGGTTCTTGCTGCTGCTGGTGACTTTGCCCACTCGCAGCGCATGCTGCCCCCTTGCCTGCGCTGTTTGCTGTGGGCGCTGCAGGAGCAGGGCGCAGCATGTGCTGGGCGGAGCACGGCAGTGCGTGCATGTGGCGCAGCAGCATACCTGCTGCAGCAGACATGTAGCGGTGCCAGCTCAGATGGTCGAACAGCAATCGTCGCAAAGTATTGCCGCATATCCCACCTGATCAGTGCAGCGTTGCGAGCAAACATGGTCTGGTTGTTCGGCCGTGCGCAGACCTGTGTACTGGCTGCTGACTATGGCAGAGTTCCCCTTTTCCTGGCCATCAGATCAACATCCTCGCACAAAGCCATATATTGCGTTCAGTTCCGAAGATGCTACAGGTTTGACCCTAACATGTAACAGGGTTTCCGGGTGCTGTTTGAATGCTATTGAGTATTGACCAATTCATCTTTTTGGGTATTGGGTTCGGACTACGTTGGGAATCACCTGCATGTCACAGCAAGGACCTTTGAGCTACCACACTGCTGCTTCGCACATACCATGCAAGCCCACCAAGTCTTACAGTTGAGTAGAAGAAATAACATGATGGACGTACCTTAGCATCTAAGCAGCTATGCCCTTGAGACAGCAGCCTGCTCAACATACGCCCATGGAACGCATGCATGGCCAATTGGCACATTACCGTATACATGGTCATGCAAGCTTCTTGGCCGTCGCGCCAGCCAGGACCCCCTCAGGTGCACCCCATACAGGCTTGAGCCATGCTACCACCCCATGGCCCCCCATGACCCTGGAAATGTTGGCAGCACGGATGCGCAGCTCCTGCATGAAGCTGTGGTTGCAGCCGGGTCCACAGCCAGGGTGGCCATTGACTGGCTGCGCTGCCACAGTGACCAGGCCTGGTCCCTCACCACCTGCCATACCCCCTACACCATGGCTTTGCGACCCTCCAACGCCTGTAACATCCCCACTTGGTTGCGGCATCGAAGGCTGGTGTGAGCGCATCATCATCATCTCCCAAGGGCTGCGGGGGCCCATGCCGCCGGTGCCGTGGCCGCTCGCCACCCAGCTGCGAGCAGGAGTAAAAGGAGCAGGGGCCGTGAGGTGGATGGTAGTGCAGCGAAGGAATAGTAAAGGCTTACATAGTGGACATGTTGAGCAAGAGCAGGCCACCAGGTAAGCATGCACAACCCAACGTTCCGCCATACCGTAGCCAATCTCTGTCCGAGTTTCGCTCATATATGTACTCGTTCATTAAGAAACACATAGTGCGCACCTCAGCGTTGACCCGAACAGCATGCCCACACCCAGGAGGATGCAGGAGGACACCAAAATGATGTACATGGCCGCCATGTCTTCAGGCCGCAGAGCGCGCAGGAACAGGAAGAGCCCGTACGCAATGTCCCAGTCGTGCGCCGTGCGCGACCATGCGGCCATGAACGCACCCACGATGTGCCTGTGAGGCAGCAGCAGAGCTAGCGCACATTCCAATGTCATGGTCAAATGGTGGCCAAGTTTTGCTGCCATATGCTGTGTAGCAACGCTGCTGGCCCAGTGCAGGTGCACACGATCATTGCAATGACCCGAGGGTGGGTCCTGTGCAGGACTAGCCCTGGACCTGGACAGCCCCAGCTCACGCACCCTGAGCGCCGACTCAGCACGTACGCGCAGTGCGCAATGCAGAACACCATTGCCGCGCACACCCAGCCCGTGAAGTGGAGGAAGTTGCGCAAGTTTGCGCGGCCTACGCAGTTGTTGACGAATGGGCAGTGGTGGTCCTGGTCCACCACGCAGCGCTTGCACACGCTGCAGTGGTGCGCAGATGGCGGCTTGGGCGCCTGCGGCATGGCAGACAAGGAAAGGGTGGGTGTGTGGGCAAGGGGGAGTGCGATCAACCTCATTGTACAAGGTGATGCAGAAGAAATGTTCGTGACAATACAGGCTGCCAAGACATTGTTGCTCTGGCCATGGTCAGCAGCACAGGACACAAGGCTTCGCATCCTACTAGTGTTGTGGTGCAGGGGATCAAGGGATATGAAAGGCCATGTCGTGTATCAGGGCTGTACCTGGCACAACCAGCAGTAGCGCATGTTGTCGAATGCACCCTGGTGCACTGCCTGCCCAGCGCCCACTGGCAGCTGATAGCATTCAGCCACGGTGCCTGGAGAGCTGAAGACTGGGGGCAGGGCATGAGGGACAGTGGCACAAACACACAGTCACATGCAGCTGAAACATGATGCACGCACTGCAAGCAATCCAGCTGCCGGGAGATGCAGTAGGCCAGCAGCAGTTTCAGAGCGTGCAGCCACACAACAACCTGAGGCAGTACTGGGGACTGCGCCGCCAAAGTGTGCGACAGCTCAAGCATGGGCTTGTGTGGCTGTGTGAGGTACAGCCCTGGCACATGAGGATGCGCAGCAAGATGATATCTATCGTATTCACCTGTGGCTGCATAGTTGAACAGGATCAAGTACGTAAACGAAAACGTGATGGCGTGGTTGAGGTACAGCGCCCATGTAGCAGTACACGTGGCCGGCAACACGTATGCCACTCCCAGAAGAATGATGGAAGAGATGAGGGCGAAGATCACCACCACCACAATCCACTGCAGCTTGGACAGGCACTTGATGGTGCGTGAGAAGCAGGTGCGCCGCTTCTGCTCATGCGCTGCTGCAGCAGCTGCACGTGCAGCGTATGTTTCACTGATGGCGCCACACCAACCACACTGCAGATCAGGGAACAACGATGTTGTAACGCTGAGTGTGCTGTTGTTCATTGCCAGCATGCATTGAACAGTCTTGTCTGTGGGCCACTGCCTTTGACCAATAAATGAAGCTCATCTGGCGACCAAACGCACGACGGATGCAGCTACAGGAGCTGAGTGCACTCACGCAACATGCCATGCACCAGCTGAAACACCATGGCATGCTGCCCAGCCCCCACCTTGAATAGAGGTGCCTGCACCTTGTCTTCCCCTAGCAGCGGCACCTGGACCAGCACATTGCAAGCCCAGCAGTTCACATGATTCGGGTCCCTGCCAGGAGGGAGAGAGTCGTCCTTCGCATCCCCTTCCATTGTTGTATCATAATTACAGTATCATGGGGAACGATTCCCCGGATGATGTTTTGGAGGTCGCACAGCAGTGACGCAGAGTGGGTTCGAGGGCTGTGACGCGATGTATACTCTTGACCGTGTAGATGGGTCAATTTATCGGCAATCCATAGCTTCACACGCTTTCCACCATGTGATCTGACGATAGGGTTTTGGAGCAGGTGATACATGCATTGGCCACAGCCTTGGCAAGCACTTGGGCTTCTCATGTGCTGACATCTGTCAGAACATGCCAGCAGGATGGCTGCAGGCCGCTACAAATATACGGGCTGGTGTGTTTTGCACCGTTTTTGGAAGCCCTGATGCATCCACCTGGCAGCAAGTATAAGCGACGGAATGCATGCATGCCACGGCACATCTGCAGCAGACGCATTCTGTGTGTGCTAAACCATGGCTGCAGCGTGGAAGAGGACCATGGGAAGCCCATCTTCTGCATTGCTTTCAACTTTGTAGACCCAGCACACAAGGATGTGTTTGCGTCTGTGGGCTCCAACCGGGTGCGCTGATGTGACTGCCACAACAAGCACCAGCCCGTTGACATTGCAGATGTGACACCTCCACAGCATATGGGCTGGGGGCAGACAACGTGTGCATTTCGCACATGGTGATTTGTGTTCCATGACGTCACACAACCTCATGCCTGCGCAGGCCACCGTATACAGGTGCCAGCCTGGCGGCCAGTTCAAAGTCCTGCAAGCGTACATGGATGAGGATGTGAGTGGATTGGCTCTGCCTGTTCAACCAGCACATGCTGGTGTTGCTGTGTGTTTCATGGGGTATGGGTGCTGACAGACCCAGTGTGGTGCTTATAATAAGCTGGACGCGCCGGGTGCGATCATGCGTACTGCGGATGCGTAGTAGTATTCATTGTTCTTTTTGCGCAATGCTTTGCAGGAGAATGAGTCATTCTATGTGTGTAAGTGGAGCGTAGAGGAGATCACTGGCGCGGGCCTGCTGCTGCTGGCCGGACAGAACGGCGTCGTGCGCGTGCTGGACTGCGCACACTCCACTCTTTTACATGTACGATTCATAACAATCATGAGGGTTGAGACAGGCTTGGCAGGGTTGAGCTGCTGGTATGGCAGAGTTGTCCCTGGTTCACGTTTGTGCGGTGCCCTGCCTTTGCACTGCTGTTGTTCATCACCACCCTGAGTTCCTGGCAGCCAACCAGCTCGCACCTCAACATGCTCAACCTGCTTGTGCAGACCTTTGCGGGTCACGGCAACTCCATCAACGACATTTCAGTCATCCCCCAGCGCCCCTCACTGTTTGTGACTGCGTCCAAGGACGAGTCTATCAGGTGAGGACTTACCTTCCCTTCACACAACACACCTTAGAATCAGATGGTGCTGCGTGACCCAAGGCACAGAGTACTGTATTGTGCCTGGGCGAGCCGGCACACAGTTCTGCAGTGATCGGTTGGGTGCGCTGTTCAAAGACGCAGGTCCAGGGCCGCACTGGTGATTCCGCAGCCAGTTGCAGCCAAGTGCTGCAGCACCACGCACGATGTCATGCCGCCGTACTGCACTGTGTGCAGCATGTGTGCACAACCCCGCCCTGCTGCAGGCTGTGGAACCTGCGCAGCCGCACCTGCGTGCTGGTCATGGCCGGGGAGGGCGCGCACATGAATGAGGTGCTGTCCCTGGACTGGCACCCCTGGGACGGCACCCGCTTCCTGTCCGCCGGCATGGACAACATGGTCAAGGTGTGGAGCATCCAAGGTGGGTGGTGGGTGGTGGCAGCAGCGGGGCCTGTGGCAGTGTGTGCTTGTGCAGAGTATGCAGGGTGGGCTTGCCGGAGAAACATGGCTATGGGTCGCGCACGGTCTTGCAGCAGTCCTCTTGTAATCCTTGCGTCGTTAACTGAGTGCCGGGCCGGAGCGTGCCCTGCACATCATGTCCTCAACGCATCACTGTGTGTTCCCCACAGGCAGCTGAGCTTTGTGCGGTTGTTTGGCTGCTGTCATGCTGGCACTCACAACATCGGCGTCCCTCACACAGGCCACATGGATGTCGTGGAGGCATCATTTGCGTGGGAAGACACCCGTGAGCACTCCTTTCCTACCAAACTCATGCAGCACCCTGTGTTCTCCAGCATGCAGGTGGGGCGGCTGCAAACCCCCGAACTTGCGCTTATCATCTGTTGCTATACCTGAGCATCGTGATACGTCGCTGTTGTGTTGCACCTGTGCACATCCATTGCATGGGGGACCACGGCATGGGGGATGTCTGTACGCCACCTGCATTGAACAGCTGGTCAGCCCGCTCTTCATCAGTACCGCTAACTCTTGTATCCACACTCTGCGCACACGTCCATCAGCCATCCTGCCACTGGTCAGAACTAACCATGTGCACACGACCACCTGCAGATTCACGCCAACTACGTGGACTGCGTGAGGTGGCTGGGTGACCTGTGCCTGTCAAAGTCAGTGGATGGCAAGATCCTGCTGTGGCGCCCCACACAGACCGTCAAGCCAGGAGGGCCCAAGACGGAGTCTGCGTTTGAGGTGCTGCAGGTGAGGCGGATGGTGTGCATGTGGAGCGGAGATGGTGCCCATCGGCTGATCACCAACCTGCCAATTTGCCAACTGCGCTAATGGTCCAACCGCCTCACCGCGCCGCGCAGGAGTTCCCGCTGCCCAACTCGCATGTGTGGTTCGTGCGCTTCTCACTGGACGCACGCCTGAACCTGCTGGCATGTGGCAACCGCTCTGGCACGGTGCACGTGTATGACCCCCATGCGGCAGCAGGCAGTGGGGTGCTACAGCGGCTGCATGCCAAGGCGTGCAAGCTCGTGGTGCGTGGGAAGCAGTGCTACCACGTTTGGGCAGTTGCAGCTTTCGGGAAGGTGGGGCATTCGTGCCATCACCACATTCCATTCACTCCGACAAGTGCAACTAGGCACTGGCTAGCGCAGGTTGCAACGCCAACACCACCATCCTCTGCTGCTCATGTGTGCTGCTGCACTGCACAACAACCATGCAGATCCGGCAAACCGCTATCTCCTGGGATGGCGGCATTGTACTGGCAAGCAGTGAAGATGCATGCGTGTGGCGCTGGGACCGCTCGCAGCTGGGGGACGTGCACAAGCCCGGAACGGAGAGTGCCAGTGACGAACCGGAAGCGGGAGGTGAGGAGGAGGACGGGCAGCAGGCAGAGAAGAAGCGCAAGGCTGTCGAGGTGGATGGTGGGCAGCAGGGGCTTGGGGATGGCCGGGGCAGGAGCCAAGGGAGCAGACAGGCACGGGGAAATGGGTGGGGCCAGCGGCAGGGGTGACGGCGGGGATGATGAGGACGATGACAGGGGCATTGGCAGTGAGGGCGCTGCAAGCAGCGGAGAATAACAGCTCACATACCAGGCGCAGGGATGGACGCAACCCCCACCTGGCTGACTTTGCGTTCACGTTCAGGCACGCTGCAGACTAGGGGCGGATGATGCATTCATCGCGTACACGCACATGCTGTTGATAGCAGTGCATGCGCACTATGAAGAGTAGCAGGTGCATCACATGCACACTACCGCAGCGCAGCTGAGACCCCAATGGCTGCTATGTGCAGTTTTGCGTTTCCCAATGCTGTAAGAAATGCTGATGAATCTTGGCACCCACGCTGCACAGTCAAAAGCCATGAGCAGCTCCTTCAACACTGCCCACATGTACACCCCGCTGTACACCCCACACAATACCATGGCAGCAAGTAATGAGCCACATAGACTTGCCCACAACTGCACCCCAACTGCCGCGCCCAGCTGTGCCACCTGACACCTGCTGGCTGGCGTGCTGCATGTAAGCGCCTGCTGGACACCCCACAAGTTGCTCCAGACGCAACACCACGTCTTACTTACACATGTCACCCGATCAGTCAGTGCCTGCACAGTGAAGAACATGCAGCTGTACCTCCAAGCCCCAGTGCACAAGTGGCTGCTCCCAGGCAGCTGTTGCATGCCCCGCATGGCGCCGCGTACAGTCGCATGGTGTTTGATCCACCCAGCTGCGCCCACTGACCGGCTGCATGTTCCTAATGAGAAGAAGAGCTCCACATTTACTTGGCGGCCTTCTTCACGCGCAGGGACTTGTGGATGGCAGCCAGGCGTGCCTGAGCAGCCTTCTTCAGGTCAGGGCGCACAGAGCCGACCTGCTTGCCAATGGACTGCAGAGCGCGGCGAGCATTCTGCTTCACGGTGTAGCTGGTGCCGTTCTTCTTGGGCTTGCTCGCGTTCTTGGTGCTGCCAATGCGGAACTGCACCACATCCTTCTCCACGTCAATAGCGACGTGACGATCGTTGGCAAGGCCTGCAGTAAGTTTCCAGCACCAGCAGGCGATCAGCAAATCCCTGCTCATGAGCATGCCATGGCCCCATGTCGCATGCATGAGCCATCACGGGCTGCCACGCACCTGAGTGCTTGTAGCTGTTCTTGTTGTACAGGTTGCCGGGCTCAGCAGAGAACACAGCGCCGTTCAGGCCCTTGCGCACGAAGGCGTGGTTGCCCTTGACGATCTGCAAACGGCGGCGAGCAAGGCAGATGTCATAGAAATCCTGTACAAGGGAGTAGTTTCTAGGGCATGAAGCAGTGTGCCCCACCTGCCACACGAGCGCGGAAGACATGGTGGCCTCTTCTTTTTATAAGGAAAGAAGAACCGGCAAATTTGAAAGAGGAAGAACTAGCATGCAAGGACGCGATTTTCATGGTCATGGGTGAGGTACTCTCTTCTTGGGCTTTGCCTTAAAGCCCGTGCCGTGACACAAGTGGAGCTTCAAGTGCATACGCGAGTATGTCGCCGCCTCTGGGTACCCTGGTCCCTTCAGGTCCGCCCACTGGGAGCATCAAAAACAAAGTGCGGTGCTTCCATGAAGAAGAGCTCATTAACAGCTGACTGTAAGCCTGAGCAGTGTATACCGCAGGTGCTAAAGCACGCCAGTTTGACGCCTTGCCGCCCGCAGCCATGCCGTGCACACAGTGATGAGTTTTGGAACGTGCCCCATGTGTCCATCCGATGTATCAGCAGCAGCATAACATAACAGCAGCGCATCACAGCTTTCTGCTCCTTACAGAGTGAACTACATAGAGAGCCACCTAGTGGTTCACAGCTACCACAACTAGCCGCTGCAAAAAGGCGGACCAGAACTCCAAAGCAGGAAACCCAGATCACAATGAAATCCCTGTGCCCTTGGTCTTCTGCTGGCAGCTGCCCAGTCACAACAACCAATGTGCCGGTCGTCACATGCACCATCCCCTGACCGCCTCACTAACAAGCAGCTCCAGCTCATGTTGGGGCTGGGTGAGGAACCATGACACACGGGGGAGGCGTGAGTGTGGGGCGGCACCATCACCATCATCATCATCAGCAGCAGCAGCAGCAGCAGCAGCAGCAGCAGCAGCAGCAGCAGCAGCAGCAGCAATGGCGGCGGTCTCCGGGGTACATTCCCTGGTACACCAGTGATTGTCAATGCTGTTAACAGCGAGCTGTCAGGCTGAGTTTTGCCTTTGCACCCAGGCCACCCACCATCATCACTGGGGATTCCCTGGGGAGCCTCAGCAGCAGGGTCCCAAAAGTTGAGGCTCTGGCACACGCTGCACAGCCTAGCCGCCAGAAACTAGCCCTTCCATCTGCTGTGTGCAGTCTGCACACCGGGGCTGTCGAACGTGCCAGTTGGAGGCCACACAAGCACAGGTTGAGCTGCTGGCAACCACAGGACCATGAGCCTCACAGACCTGGCTGCTGCTGCTGCTGCTGCTGCTGCTGCTGCTGCTGCTGCTGCTGCTGGGGCGGCAGCGGCGGCGGTGGCTGTGAGTGGTGGCACTCAGTGCTCACCACACTTGTCCGGCCAGCCGCTGGCTGCTCTGGCACGGCTGTTTGATGCAGCCAATGTGCTGCAGGTGGTGGGCGGCCATGGGTGTTACACGAATTGCCCATCTGTAAACAACGCTACTTAGCACAGCTTTGCCAGCTCAGAGCAGGGCACATGCTTAGCAGCGGACGTGAGTGTGCACAGATAATTCCCATGTCAAGCACAAGCATCCACACACAGGCCACCCGCAGGGCAGCTCTTGGTTCTCCTCCATTCAGTTTGCGCTGCTGCGCCATTGCTAAAACCTCTTATCATTCAGCAGTGCTGACCAGCATGACAATGCACATACTGCCTCAGCACATGTTGCAGTGCCCACCAGCTGTTGCACGCCTCCCACCCCCTCCTCTATTGCTATCCGGGCAGGTTCTCATGATCAAGCCCATTACTCTCGTCCTCTGCCCTGCCTCCTCTCAGGCCGCTTGCACCAGCCCCCCTGCCACCTGCGCATTCGTTGCTGCTGCCTCACCTGCACCATCTGTGTCGTCATCACTTTGCCATGCCATCAGGGAGCTGCCGTGGTCCATCAGCAGGCGGACCACATCACCATGGCCGCGTGCGACGGCGGCCCACAGCACTAGCGCGCCCCCAGGCCCACCTGCTGCTGCCCCTGCCTCCAGCAGTGCTGCCACAACGGCTGCGTGCCCGTTGTCTGCGGCCCACAGCAGGGCCTCCTGGTCGTTCGCGTTGGGGTCCGCATGCCAGGGGGCGCCCAGTAACTCCTTCACAACATCCACTGCCCCCACACTTGCCGCACTGCGCAGCGGCGCCTCATCGCCCGTGTGTGGATCAGCCCCGGCAGCCAGCAGCATGCGCAGCAGCTCCAGGTTGCCTGCACGGGCAGCGGCCTTCACAGGAGCCTGGCCGCCCACCCCCGGGTCTGCTCCCGCTGCCAACAGCACGTGTGCAGCAGCTGTGTGGCCCCCATCACATGCAGCACGCAGCGCACGCCCGTCCTGTGCCCGCACGTCCGCACCGGCTGCCACCAGCGCTGCCACAACACTTGCATGGCCGGCGCCGGCTGCCCCAAACAGCGCGTCGTCATCGGCTGCGTGTACGTCCACCCCCCAATCCAGCAGCTGCTGCACAACCTGCTCATGACCCCCGCAAGCAGCCAGGCTGAGGGCTGCAGATGCGGCCCCTGCAAAAGCTGAGCCCCCTGCCGCCCACAGCAGCCTCAGCATCTCGAGCCGCCCTTCCATAGCCGCCCAGCGCAGGGCTTCTCCCTGGCGCAAGACCACGCCACACCCAGCAGCCATCAGCATCTCGGCACAATCCACGTGGCCACCCGCGGCTGCACAGCACAGTGCCTCGCCTGCACGGGCTGCTGCATCAGCGCCCGCCCGCAAAAGAAGCGCCAGCGCAGCATCCTGGCCAGCGGCAGCAGCAGCCACCACTGCCGCGTCTTGCCCTGCGTGTACATCTGCCGCATTCAGGTGGTGGCACCCACCTCTGCTGCTGCCACCTGCACTGCCGCTCCTGCCGCCGCCGTTGCCCCGGCACAGCTGAGTGCCGCCATGGGTGCGCTGCCGCACGCGGCGGAGCATGGAGCTCCCGGCCTCACCTGGCACTGCCAGTGCCCTGTTGTGCTGGGCCTCAGCTCCCATCATCCTCCAGTATGCCGCCTCGCGATCTGCTTCCTCGGCAGCGTCCTCCTCTGTTGCCCCCCTGCTCCTCTCCTCACACTGCTCATCATCACGGCCCTGTTCACTGGTTGGATAGTGCATGTGGTGCTCAGGCTGCTTGGTACAGAGCAGCTCTGTGACTCCGCAAACAGACCTCCCAATGCTACACCCTCCTGTGGCCGCATACTTCGGTGGGTGCTGCTTGGCACCAGAGAGCAACAGCTGCATTGCAGCGAGCTGCCCAGCACCTGCGGCAGCGGACAGCGGGCCTCCAGCACCATCACAGCCATCTGCAGGTACTCCATTGGCTAGCAAAACTGCTACTGTCTCACAGTGGCCATTCCTTGCAGCTGCTGTGAGCGCGGCTGTGCCCGGAGTCCCTGACAGCTGCAGGTCCAGGCCGTGGGTGGGTGCGTGGGTGATGAGCAGCTGCAGGGCCCCAGCCATGCCCCGTGCGGCTGCAGTGGCCAGGGCAGCCTGGGGACGTGCACGCAGCAGCCATGCTGCAGCAAGCAGCGGGCTGGCACTGAGTGTACGCAGGGCGCGGCACGAGCGCGACACGGCTGCGATGTCAGCCGGGGATGTGAGGCGGGCGCACACCTCGGTCAACACGTCAGAGGGCAGGTGGGCTAGGCTGGGGCTGCTGTTGTTGGTACTGCCGCATCTGCTGCTGCCAGCCTCTAAGTCAGCTTGCATGGTGTCCTGAGCATCACGGTGCATGTGCATGCCTGTGCAGGTCCCTTGGATGCGCTGCGCCGCATCGCCCGCCCGAAAACCACGGCGTGAAGCCATTTAGATGCCCACCAGCCGCGCATGTCACGGCGTGCAGCCCGCTGCGATGGTAAGTTGTCGCGAGCCTTTGTGAGTATTACCATCTATGGCTCCAATCAAAGCATCATAATCAGGTGGAGCCTACAGTAGCACGATGCCTCACCTTACTCTGGCTAATCCTTTCCTGAAAATGCTACTGCAACTACTGCCAGGATTGCGAAGGCTGTAGACGCAGACATGCAAATCTCTGCGAACCACACGACGCACTGTGATGCGGCGTCCAACCTCCCGCGATGTCCCTCAATGAAACCCTGACTAAACCCTGGGGCCTCACTGCCTCTTCAGGGATGCACGAACTACGGTAAGAATGCATAATAACGCATGAGGGCTCATGTCGCGCGCTGTCCAGAAGGAAGGGGCGGTAGCTCTGCCGCAGCTGCAGCGGGACAGCTGCCTGTATGCTAGCTGCTACTGGTGAGCATTGCATTGGGTTTCATGGTGCACTGAAGAGGTGTATACTGCTGCATTCGTCGTATGTGTTGGTGCGTATGTGTTGGTGACCGCAGCGAGGAGAACGTCTTTAAATTGATAGAGCGGCTGCATTATCAACATGGAGTACCTTTGTCGGAAATGTTTGCCGTGTTCATCTCCAATCACGTCAAGAAGGTATGTGGTTTGCTCGGTGTGGATGAATTGCCCAACGAAGCTGCAGCTGCAGTCGTCCAGTACTCTGGGGAAAAAGCTGTCCAGAGGTCAGACGATCTTTGTGATGTTTCATCTGCTGGTCAGGGTGGAGGTGAAAGCACATGCCATCAACACGCCTATCTGCATGTGTTGCATATGGTTATCGTCATGCCCTTCATGCATCATATTGCATGTTTTGCGCGGGCCATGCTGTGCATGCATCACTCTGTAGGTGCCACTGTGGTGCCAAAAAGGCAGCGCGGATGGACCTGGAGGTGATGGCCTGGTCGTGTGGTGAGCACACCAGCATGCGCGTGCAGTTGAGCAGCAATGCGAGGAGCAGCGGGCGAACATGAACAGCATAGATGGTCTGAACACAACTGCCTGAACAAAGAACTCAGATCCAGTGGGGCACAATGATTCCCTTTTGGGATGTGTATGGGTGCATATGAGCAGCGAAGGCCGTGGCATGTTGTGCCACACGCATTGTGCACGAGGCCCTTGTCTGTGGCCTGCACAATGTCCTGAATCCTGAAGAATCCTATATCCTGAAGATTGCTCAACATTGGGCCCTGACCTGCTCTGCCCCTGCTACACCCGCAGGGACTACCATGTGATTCTGGTGCAGCACACGCAGCAGCCATCTCCTGGCAGCCCAGTCCAGGTGCAGCCACATGAAGCCCTGCAAGCCACGCCCCCTGAAGTACCAGAAGGGTTTACAAACAGGCCCGGATCGGTGCATGGGGACATGGGGTGTCAGCAGGAAGGGGAGCACTGCAGTGAGGGTGTGAGTGAGAGCCCTGGCCCTTCTGGTCGAGCAGCACACCGTGGTGCAAGTGCAAGTGTAGGCAGCCACCGCAATGGCAATGTGGTGGAGAACAGCGAGAACGGCGGCCTTGCAGCAGGGAGTGGCACCAGCAGTGCTGAGGCCAGTGGGGGTGCAACCGGTAGACCACCAGGGCCAAGGGTGGAGGCAGGTGCTGCTGATGCAGTGGCAGGTGGCAGCAGGCGGCAACCGGGTGGGGACGTGGCTGGGTCAACGGCGGTCAACACACTGGTGTGGGACCTGGACACAGTGCTGGCGTTCCCGTGCTCAGGCCAGGAGTACGCGGCGCGCGCACTGCGCTGCGGCCAAATGAGGCATCTAGCACGCCAGTTCTGGCGCAAGTACCGCGTTGTGCCTGCCGCGGCATACCTGGACGGTTTTGCGAGTGACCGCAGCCACATGAGGCAACCCAAGGCAGGAAGTCAGCACGACCCCCACGCGCACACCCTGTGCTCCGCAGTCGCCACCACAGCCAGTGTGGCCACCAATGCAAGCCTGCATGGCATCTGGGATGAGGAGTTCGATTGGCTCGCGCCCCAACCATTGTGGCCACCGATTGTGTCGCGAGATGGTACCACCATGAACCTGCACAGGTGTGTGCGCGTCTCACATCTCGCTACCTCCCAACCTCAGCCTTGCCACCCCCTCTGCACTGGCGGGCATCATACTCACTCAGTGCACTGGATGCAGCGTGTTGTTGTCTGAAGCCATCACCCGTGACGCACATGATTGGGTACGCACGCACATGCACACCGTGCCCCTCGCCTCCTGTGCTGCACGGCTGCTGAGGGGCCATGTGCCCTGCCTGTGCATGCTCTGCACATGAGCAGGTACTGGGACATGGCAGAAGGGGAGCATGAGAGCCCCCGCGCAATGGCCACCCCTGCCGGCACCCCCTCCACACCCCTCGTGGGGCAGCAGCAGCGGTCACAGGGCCGGTTTGGGCGTGTGTACCGTGAGGCCGCATTCGTGTCCCAAGTGTTGAAGGTGCCTCCGGAGGGGCTGGTGGGTCTGCATGGGTGGGCCATCTCAGACTCGGATGATTGGAGCTAAGCATTTGACTGTATGGGTCTGAACGTTTACAGATGACTTTGCTGCTGCCAAGCATTGTGGGTGCGGCATTAGTTAGTAATGGTACAGCTTTGGCATCACGCAGCCAGATCGCAAAGAGATTAGCAGGAAAGGGAGATGCAGATCAAGTGTGGTGAATGTGGCGCAAGGGCGCGTTTGAGAGAAATGGCCAGCACCTGCTGCAGGGTGCAGCAGGACGAAGGCAGGCTGAGGGAATGAGCAGTAGAGAAAGAGAAAGGCAGCAGGGCATGTGAGGGGAAAGGCAGAGAGGGTAGAGCAAGAGAGGCAGAAGAGGCTGAGTGGACCAGAGCTGGGCCTTAGGTTGGTAGGACTCGAGGTAGCGGTCACATGGCATGTTCATGCTGCTGCACCTCAGTGTAGCTTGAGCAGGTAGATCATACATCACCACCTGTCCTTGTTTTCCAGCTTGAGTGCAGGAATGGTACTTCATGCGCCATGTTGAGCTGCTCTGATCTGCTGTTACTGACTCCTTATCCAATGCTGTGGCTTGATGCTACGCGGTAGGTTGACAATGGACATGATGTTGTTACACATGATCCGGGAATGATGTCAGGCGGCAAGGTCCGGTGCTGGGTCCGGTGTGACAGTGATAAATTCAGAGCGTTGTTGCCCTATGATGGGTGCCCTGGTGGCCGCTGTATTAACACTAACAACCACTTGCTGCGTTGCTCTTATGCTCCAATGATTTTGTCTCCTGTGATTGTGTGCATACATGAGGTGTGGCTGATGCGGCACGGGCCGCAGTATGGCATGCCCTTTGTCATCCGGGCTTGTGCCTCTGCTTTCATCCTGTGCACTACTGGCGCAAAGGAGCCACCAGCCAAGCAAACTGACAGCGGGATCATCAGGTGGATGGAGTGGGAACTCCGACGAGTTTGTCGTGACATGCTGCCAGTGGCAGTGTTGTATGCAACTTCTGCCATATACATCGATACATGGTATGTAGAAGGTGCTCTCGCAACCAAACAGTCTACGCCCCAACAGCTTGCAAGCCAGCTGCATAAGTCAGCAATGTATCATATATTATGTACGCATCTGGTCTTGGCTCACACTGCTGCATGTTGCCTGACGTGGACAGCCACAACACTGTGGTGCCTGCTGTGGCGCAAGTCAATTGAAGTACTGCCTGTAATGTTCTGCCTGTGCTGCCTGCATTGCCTCACAGCTCTCCCAGCGCCACAAGCTCTGCCTTGAGGCGGTTGATCTCATACCTGTGAGCATGGTGCACCATGCGGCACCAAGCAGTGAACGCACTGAACTGCTGAGAGGTGCACGCACCATGGCTCCGGGGTGAAAGGAGGAGAACAACCAACGTACAGCGCACGTGGTGCACCCCAGGGCGCCAGCACGGCAACTATCGCAGTGGACATGCATACACACACTCCACTCCTAAACCCTAACCCTAAGACCTAAACAAGTACCACTGCAGCCCATGGTCGTCATCATCGTGATGCTGCACCAACAGGACAGAGGGGTGTGAGGCAATGAGGTGGACACCCGGCTCAACACACACCTCAGTGCCACCCGGCGACGGCGCTGCAGTTCTAGGAGGTTGTCATACACCCAGTCGCTGCCTATGGGGGGTGCTGACTTAGGGTCCTGCAAGGTGCAGGTGAGCATGGTGCAGCGGCACAGTAGCGTGGTCATTGTGTGCCATTAAACTGCAACAATGGTTCTGATGCTGGAATGCCTTCAAGGGGGGCCTCACGTCTACAGAAAAAGGCACAGGTGCTGTAGCTCAACATGCTGCATTTGTGAGCCATGTGCATGGCAGCTTGCACATGCACGTGACGAGCACCAGCCGCATCGAGACATGCCTGGTCACGCAGTTGCATGTGCTCATTGCCAACCCTGACCTCTCAACAATCAACACATAGGCGGCACCATGGCAAATGCACACGTGCACACACGCATGCACACACACCTTGGCCACATCCAGTGCTGTGAGTGTGTCCAGTTTGGCCTGTTGCCGTGCCAGCTCAGCGCGCAGCTCTGATGCAGTGCCTGAAGGTGCACACACAGGCATGCCCTCAAAACGTGCAGATGTGCTGGGTGCTAGTCCACGCACACGAGCAAGCAACCCCCTGGCCATGAATGACGCAGGATGCACCGGCCAAGTGCAAGAAGTGCCCACCTGAGAAGGGTGTTTCACTCAGCGTCTGGTAATCCTTGGAGGGGTCAAATTCATGGTGGTCAATCTGCAGCAAAGACATGACCCATGCATGTGCTGAGTAACGTCTTTGTCCCCTCACATGCCTATCTGCAGCCTTGCCATTTGTCCACCTATCCGTCTGCGTATCTACCTGCTAGCCCATTGACACATGGCCAATCAGCTCAGGCACACAAGGGACACACCACATCATGCGGCACAACACAGCGTGCGGCAGCATGCAGTATGATGCACCCCATGAGGTCTGCACAGCCCCATGCAGTGCTGTGCACCTCCAGATGTTGGCCAGCAGCGGCACTTGCTCACGCACCTGCAGCAGCCGTGGCGGCACCTCCTCCTCAGGGACAAACCCGTAGTTCAGCAGCGCGTAGTCGTCGCGCATGTGCTCGTTGTAGTCGTAGCACAGCTGCGGAGCAGGCGGCGCAGTCGGTACAGGCTGGCTCAGGCAGTACAGGGTGGTTCATGCAGCACAGGGGCCAATTTGCGCAGCACACACGCAACAGCAGCATGGCTTACGGCAGTGAGCAGTGCGTCACCACCAGCAGCACCACTACCACCACCAGCGGTGCGCACCTCATCCCCGGGCGCCACCTCAGAGCCCGCCACCACATGCACCTGCTCCTCACCATCTAGCGCCGTGGTGGTGTGCTTGCAGTGCCGCTTGTGGTTCTGCGGTGGGCATGTGTGGGAGCAGCAAGAAACACATGAGAAACATGTTACCAGGAGCACATCTGAATCACCCACATCAGCATCCAGATACTCGAATGGTGCAGCGACATCAGGGTGTGAGCTCTGGGAGTGGGTGAGCGAAAGAAAGGGGCAAGAGTCGCACACCTTCATGTCAAAGATAGGGATCATCATGAGCCGCTTGCGCATGTCCACAGTCACGTAGCGCGTGGATGCCTGCGGGTATGTGACCAGTTTGCAATCTTTGCATGCCTTGCCGTGCTTGACCTCCCTGTCCCCATTTTTTTGCATCAATTAACAGGGCAGTCAGGTTTTCTTCAGCATTCCCCGTAATGCCTGCTTGTTCTCTGAATGACGCATACTGGGCTGCCACAAATGGCACCATGGACAAGACCTGTGCGCCATGCTTCTGAGCTCCTGTGTGTACACTCGATGCACTGTTGGCATGGCCCACGGGTGCGAAATAAAGAGTGTAACTCACAATGGCACATGCATACTTCATGTCATCCAGTGTGACCGGTGCGTTCCCCACCATCTCCTTCACCGTGTAGTCAAGGTCGATGTTCGTTACGCTGCATGTGCTTGCACATGTTGACGCTTGGTGCAGGGCAACCATCAGTGCCAGCGGTGAGGCACGTGTAAGGCCCACGCGCTGGCAGCCAGTGCACATCTGGCTTAGCTTGCAAGTATCGCACAAGTCAGACTGCAGCTGCGCAAGAGCCCAGTGCGTGGAGAGCTGCTGAACCCCCTGAAGTGAACATCATGCCAGCCAACAGGTTTGGAATGCATGTTACCCTCTCACCCATGCAGTGTTGCATTGAGGTAGTCCTGAGTCATGTTCACCATGCGCTCCCCTGCGCACACGGCAGGGACACGACGCATGTGTCGCCATCATCAAGTGCCACATGCAGCAAGCAGCACACACCGACCCTTTGCCGCCTGTTCCCATCCTTACAACCCCTCGTGCGCTGCCATCGGGCCAACATGAAGGATGGCAGCAGACCAAGGGCAGCCAGCTGCACCAGTGCGTAGGCACGCATTGTACAATATGCAACACAATCCCTGAACCCCGTGGCTGTCTTCACAGTGTACACCGTGCAGCAGCTGGTGCTGCGCCACTCACAATACTCTGACTCAAGCAGCGGCAGGTACTTGGCAGGTAGGGTGCACACATTGATGACCTGGCCCCGTTTGGGCCACACCTAAAGCATGTGCACACATGAAGACAATCTGGCAGGTCGTGAGGACCATGGCAAACGCACCTTTTGTGGCTAGGCACCTGATCTAGGACATAAGAACTTCGTTGCGATCTAGGGTTCATGCTGCAGAGATTCTGGCCTGCCTTAGCAATGTCACGTTATGATAGTTGTTAACCAATACTTGGCCATTACGGTAAATTCAAACTGTCAGGCTACGGCAAGCAGATGAAAGCTGTGATATGCCACTGTTATGTTATACTATGTTGTGAGAGCCTGGTTTGGGCATGCTATGCTTTGCGGCACAGGTCCTGTGCACCATGTGGTGGGTACAGAACCGCACACACCAGCACACACATGTGTGCGCTGTGGACATGCAGCTGTAGTGTATGTGACTGTGTGGCCCTTGTGGTATGCATGTTTGATCTAACCTTGATGTATTCCTTGAAGCGCGTGTGCGGGTCGATGAGCTCACGGAGCACGGTGAGTGTCCCTGTCTGCACGTGCGCACACATTGAAGTTATCTTCAAGTAAGCTCATGTGGCTCATGTGCCTGATTACGCACGGGCAATGCATTGTGTGCTAACAACTATGCAAGTCTGGCGCACTGCTGCTGCCCCTCTACACGCAAGCGGTGTACCCCCAAGCTTGTACCCTTAGTGCATGCGTGCATTGTGATGTTGCATGCCATGCCAGGCATATTATTGACAACGAGCTATGCTGCTGCATCCCATTGCCAGGGCATGCTACATGTGTGCATGACTCATGTCAATAACATGCCAGGTTCCCGTCTGTCAGCAGTTGGTGTGATGATTGTGCTTTTACCTAGCTGCATGGCTTGACTCAAATATTACCGTGAGCGATGCATCAACGGCTCCACAGTTTATCATGACAGATGAAGGAATAGTTGCAAGGTATTCCCCGGGTTTGGCGTGGACTTTGCTGAAGAGCCCACGGTACCCATGCTTGTTTATCCCGATCCGTGTGTTAATCTGAAGGTAGAAGTGTATGGCATGTAGATCACGTCAATATCATCGCAAAAAACCAAAATCCGACCTTTTGGCTTGACATAGTTGCCCACGCATTAGCGCACCATGCCCCCGTTCTCTATGATCCAGTTCTCCAGTGCTTCATATTCATATTTCGAATCTTCTCCTAACACAGCCAGTGCCCCGTATACAAGCCCGAAAGCTGCCAGGATAAAAACCGTGAACACGAACCCGGCCATTATTGTTACCACAAGCTGTATTGGTTAGGCAAGCCTGGAACGATTTACACTTGCGGTGGATGTACAGGAGCGAGCAGTGATGCAGTACATTCCGTTGATGTTTCTGCTTGCCACCTGCAAGCCCTTGACTGGCTTACGGTGTAACAACAACAACAGCAACAACAACAACAGCCTGACAATGCATTAATTGCAACCCACTTCTTATGTGCACCCATGTGGCGTCTCTTGTTTAAGACTACATTACTGCTGCCCATTTGTAAAATTCATAACATACTTCAGCACATAGGGCACTATCTGTTCTGCCTGATTGGGACCATCCTCAGGTCCTCACAGCTCCCGCATTTCCGCTAGGAGAGACTTGAGGCGGTTAATCTCATACCTGCAGGTACACAAGGCAGCACACAATCCAAGTGAACTGCAGAATCGCTGTGGCGCAATCCCACCTTCACGGGTGGAGAGTGCTCCATGACTGCAGCTCACCATGACATAGTGAGTTATGGCCTTATGGGCGTATGCGCCTGAAGAAGTGTGCTGACTGTCGTGGTCTGGCTGCCATGACTCATGCCGCACGGACATCAGCAGCAGCACAGGTGTGAACAGCAGAGACAGCGGGCCCCACACACCTCAGTGCCGCTCGCCTGCGGCGCTGCAGCTCCAGCAAGTTGTCATACATCCAGTCGGTCCCCGTGGGTCGCAGCAGCTCAGGGTCCTGTGGGGGAGCCGACGCGTGTACATCGCGTCTTCACCTCATCGGACCCCAATAAGAGCCTAGCTGCGCGTTCAGGGTGAGCTGAGGACATGCACGCCAGCAGCACGGTAGTAGCGCACACTCCCCAACCCACCCCACGGCCCTCACCTTGGCTGCGTCCAGCGCTGTGAGTGTATCCAGTGTGGCCTGCTGCCGTGCCAGCTCAGCGCGCAGCTGTGACGGGGTGCCTGTGAGGAGGTATGGCGGGAGCAACTATGACACCAAGTGGTTGGTGGGCATGTTTCTGAGCGAATGAGGGGTTGCACTGCACATGAAGCCTGACAAGTTGGACTCACTGTACAGCCAAGTGCAAAGCAAAAGGCTGGCAGAGGGGATTGTGCATGCGCGTGCCTGTGAAGGGTTCTTCGCTCAGATTCTGGTGGTCTTTGTTGGGGTCAAACTCATGGTGGTCAATCTGCGATGGGAGGAATTGCCGATGCTGGCGTTGGGCTCGTGCGCTCTGAGGCAGGTGTCATGGTGTGATCTAAGCTAAGCTTGCACATCGGGCGCTTATCCCTACAGATCCCGTTATGGTGTGTTCTGAACACACAGTCCTGGACAGCCATCAGCAGACACACACTGGCAGGTCCCACACGGCCACAGGGAGGCACGTGCAGGCTCCTGCCAACTGGTGTGGGGCATGTGGCAGGCACACGGATGCGTGAACCGAGCGCGGCTGTGCACACGGACAGCACGTGCCTGCAGCAGCCGAGGTGGGTCCTCCAGATCCGGCAGGAACCCGTAGTTCATGAGGCCGTAGTCGTCCCGCATCTCAGGGCTGTAGCTGTAGCACAGCTGCAACACACGCAGCTCATGCAGGACAGCGCTATCAGCAGGGGTCACAAGAGGTGGCAGCCGCGGGGTGCAGGCGCAGGCAGCGCGTGGGCTGACACACTCCATGTCACTGTCCTGGTGGCAGTGACATGCTTGGCCGCTGGGCTGGCTGCCGCGGCGTGGGATTGCTGCTGCGCATCAACATGCTCCAGCACCGCACCTCATCGCCCGGCTCCACATCGTGCCCTGCCAGCAGGTGAACGTAATCCTCGTCATCTAGCGGCGACATGGTGTGGTTACACAGCCGTTTGTGGTTCTGCGGCCGGTTGAGAAGTAGCGGGACCAATCAGCAGCAAGAACACAACAGCGAGCAGCATGCATGAGCGACCTGCACCACAACTGCCACCACCTCGCGCACAGACGCGAACACACATTCCCAACAACAAGCATTACAAGCCCTTCCCCCAGCCCCCCTCCACCCGCACCTTCATGTCAAAGATGGGAATCATTACGAGCCTGTGCCGCATCTCGGCCGTCACGTAACGTGTGGTCGCCTGCCACGCACAGGGACCCACCACCACCAGGGTCTCATGAGCTGCTGCCGAGCATGGAGCAGCTGTGCCAAATGCAACCAGCATTGCTCTGCCCTGACATGCTTGTACCTCTCATCGCACTAACCACAGCACATGCGTACTCCATGTCTTCGATTGTGACTGGCTTATTCCCGAGCATCTCTTTCACAGTGTATTCCAGCTCTTGGTTGACTTCACTGCGCGCGTGTGTGGACATAACCAATCACAGCATGATGTGGCTGCATACTGATGCTGCTGTGCAAGCACAGTATTGGGTGCTGCCTGCAACTGACATGTGCGCCAGTGCCCTGCTGCTCATGGCGTAGGTGCTGCCCCTGCCTCAGACAGCCTGCACACAGATTCAGCCTGCCTTTGTTGCCCCGTCCGCACCATCCAACCCAGCACACACCTGGCCAGAACAGCGCGCAGGTAGTCCCTGGTCGTCCTCACTGCCTTCTCCCCTGTAGTCACAGTAAAAGCATAATAAAACATGATACACAGGCGCAAAGGCCGGCAGCAGGGCCAGCACTTCCTCGACAGCGGCCTTGCGTGCTGCAGGGTGCTAAGGCACCAAGCACATGCGTGTCTTTGCTGGGATGGAGAACAGAACGGAGTATATCACACACGTGCGACGGGGGTGCCCAGCATCCCTTGGAGAAGGGTCACAGTGTGCAGTGCCTATTGGATCAGTGGTGTGGAATGCAGCGTGGTGTGTGCTACTTACAGTATTCTGACTCCAGCGCTTTGAAGTACCGGTAGGGGAAGTTGCAAACGTTGATGACTTCGTCCCGCTTGGGCAGGATCTGCAGGAGAAGGGCAGCAAATGCAGCACCTCGCTCTACCAAGATGCGAACGATCAGCTTTGTGTGAGCACCACCACCCGAATCAGTAACGTACAGCAGGCGCACTGTGTGTGCTACAGCCAGCCTTATGCGCGCACACACAGTCATACAAATGTTTGATGTCATGCATGCAACAATGCCATTGGCACTGGCCAACCCCACAGGGATCATCAGCCAAGGACAAAGGCAGATGTGGGATCTGACACCTGCACATTTAACGTTATGCACCCATGCATGTCGGCATTTGCATGTGGCATCCATCGGACCTTCAAATATTCCTTGAAGCGTGTGTGAGGGTCCATGAGCTCGCGCAGCACAATCAGTGTTCCCATCTGCATGCAAGCGGGCATGTATACATCAGGTAGATTCAATCGCAGCAGGCATGACATGCTGCAATGTGCACCGACCTGCGCAAGCACACGTAGCACACGCCCCATGTTGTTCACATGGAATGCTGACAAACCAGCATCAACGGGTTTGCACTGGGCCCAGAATGCAGTGCAGTCCATACTGGGACATGTGTGCTCTTTGCCGTGATCTGCATGCTGCTGCTGCTTCTTGGAGCAGTCAGCCAGTCTGTCCGTCTTGGTCAACCCTGCCACGCAGACAGCTGCATTCCTGCCATTCGCATTCGCGTCGCACTGACCGCCAGATTTGAGTCCAGCGACCCGCAATTGATCATGCACGCGGATGGGATGGTTGCGAGGTGCTCGCCCGCTGTCGCTTGCACGTTGCTGAACAGCCCGCGGTAACCATCCTTGTTCAACCCAATCTTCGTCTTAATCTGCAGCGGAACATGAATGGAACCGTTGAGCAGTTGCTGCATTGATACTGATGAAGCAAGCCCGATGTTTCCCGATCATACGCTGAAGATCAAACATTCAAGAGACAAGACGAAGCACGCACCATACCCCCATTTTCGACGACCCAGTTCTCAAGGTCCGCATATGCATAAGCTGACTCTGATGACGAGGCAATTGACACGAAGGAAAACAACACTACAACCACACTCAGCCAATGCAGTTGCGCGGAGCCTGGCATTATTAACAACGCTGCTCTATCTTCAGAGCAGCTTGCAATCATGCCAGGTACAAGGTAGCGTAGTCCCACACAACTCAATACCAAAGTGCATGTGTGACCAGCAGTACAACTGTAACTCTTCTACACCAGAGCCAGGCACTTGTTGGTCCTCCAAGGGCTTCTTATCAACGCTGTTCACATCTGTTCTCTTCTATATGACCCGTGCGTGCGATTAGAGTGGCACATCACTGAACTGCAATGGAGGCTCAGCGCGGGCCTCATGCAGAGGCACTTGCTGGCGCCTTCTCCTCCTTCTTGACCAGGCAGTGAGTGAAGGCATCCTGGAAGGCCTCGCGGTCCAGCTCACGCCCAATAAACACCATCTTGCACACACGCTTCTCATCGGGTCGCCACTTGCGGTCAGGTGTACCCTCAAACATTGTGTGCACGCCCTGTGTTGTGATGCAGTACACAAAGTATGAGCGGTACATCAGGATGGTGTTGCACAGTGTACATACAGCAGTGGGCGGTTGAGTTGGGTGCCACACAACAGCCCATGGTCCCACCAAACACTCCAACAAACTCCACCACGGCATGCACTCCGTCTGTGTGGCACACATAGTGGGCCCCCGCTGCACAACAGCAACCAGTGTACTGCTCCTGTCACGCATGTACTGCATCTATACTGCCCACCTGGTACACATAGCGGTAATCTGAGCCTGCAATCGACAGCAGCCCCTTCATGCGGTAAATGTCCTCTGACCGCGTCTCCAACAGTAGGCCCAGGCTGTAGTTAATCTGCGGGGCAGACAGACAGAAGTGAATCCCCAATGGCTGTCAGAGGGTTGACCGTCAGAACAACCGTCTCCAGGCTGCGCACAATCGGCAGCCTATGCAGGCAGAACAAGGCTTGGCGCATGCAGGCTGCAGCCAAGCTCAGCAAGCATGGTCACATGCCAACGATGCATGGGTGTTCACATGGGTCACAAACCTTGTCCAGGTCCATGTCACCCTCCAGCAGGAAGCTGACAGACGACACCTGTGTGCGCGCCCAAGCAGCATGCAGTGCCCACATGTCATAAATATTCCACCTTAACAGGCAGCGCAGTGGCATGTGCACATCAGCATGCCCACGCTTGACTGTCCACTGCACACATGCCCCTTCCTGGCCCCCCACCAGCCCCTGCCATCACATGTGAGCACGACTACGAGCAGACCGCTCCAACTGTCCACGTCTACGCAGCACACACGCTCTCACCTTGTCGTTATGGTGCTTGTGCAGGTCATCGTGCGCGTGGCTTTCATGCGTGCATCCAGGGCCGCTGCAGTCGTGGTGGTGGTCGTGATCATGGCTGCGCATGTGCAGGCACGCAGTGCAGAGTTGGAGGGTGAGTGAAGGGTGCCCTGGTTAAGATAATGAAGAGCGTATGATGTATATGTTCCTGCCTTGGCAGAGATGCGGCTGCATCCTGGCTGCAATCAGATGTGCACAGATTCAAAGCACGTACCCTGCAAGCGATAACAGGCACACCTGGGGGAGCCAACTGCATGCCAAAAGAATGCATGCAACCTGGCGCCGCCCCCCCCTTCTAGGAGACACCCACCTGTGTGATGCGTGCGCGTGGTCATGATCGTGCTTGTGGCTGTGCGCGTGGCTCTCATGCGTGCAGTCCTTCCCGCTGCACTCGTGGTCGTGGTCGTGGTGGTGGTCGTGCTTGTGCGACTCATGCGCGCAGTTGGCGCCAGAGCAGTCGTGGTCGTGCTCGTGGTCGTGGTGGTGGTGATGGTGGTGCCCGTCACGGCTGCGCGCAGCAGTGCGCACCCAACCTCACGTGTATCAGTGTATGACAATGACAGTCATGCAGCCACGCGCTGTTGAGCAGCTATGCGCAGCTGTGCGCACGGCGCACTACTCCACACCTGTTCAATGGGCCTGGAGACCTCGCTGCAACCAATGCCCAGCATCAGGATCACCCCTGCCCAGACTCCTTGTAACGCGCAGGCCTCACTAACCTCAGTGTGATGTTGAGCTCGCGCTCCACATTCTTCAGGTCAAACCCACCCACACCCAGCACAAAGTCGACATCCACCTGCTCAATGCAAGCACAGACACGTGGCCTCCCACACTTGGTCAAAGTCGACGGTGCTGTAGGGCGTGACAGCTGTGGGTTGTGATGTGGGAAGTGATTGGGAACGGCTGAAGGGGCCATGATGCCCTTCAGCATGCCACACCAACACTGTTGCGCGACACGGTTCACAATTCGAGTGTGGCGTGGTTTGCGAGCATAGTTGTGTACCTTGGAGCGCTGCGTGCGGCGGATCTCCGCCATCTTGTTCACAGTACGCAGCCGTGCCTCCAGTGTACTCAGCTCCTTGGCACCCACCTGCCAGGCGTGATATGTATGAGGCACAAGCATGGCTCGTTCAGCAGGGCTCCAGGATGCGGCAGGGCCAAACATGATCCAAACATGGGCAGCATCCTGACGTGTTGTGACGATAGTGTGGGACCCTCTAGCAGCAGGTGAACGCGATGGATCTTGCTGTCCCACCCACAACCCCAGCCATGCATGCCCCCATCTCAACCACCACCGCCCGCGTACCAGGTCAGTCTTGTTGAGCAGGATGCGGTCTGCGTACGCGATCTGCGTCACCGCCTCGTTCACCACGTCCTCCTCCTTCTTCTCATCCAGGTGGCGGCTCACGTGCTTGGCGTCCACCACAGTCACCACGCCGTCCAGCTTCACCCTGACAGCCACGCACCACGCCACCCAGTGTCACAACGCCTCCATCCATCACAACTTGAGGTTTAGCGCCGTGCTGCGGTGCTGGGGATGGCCGCGGCACAAACACTGGCTGGTGGGTGCTGAGCACCTCCGCCAAGCATTTGAGGCCGGAGTCCAGGGAGTGCCAGACCTAGGGACCCAACAAAGCACAGATGGCTCACCTGTCAGGCAGGTTGGGGTCCATGTAGAAGGAGGAGATGATGGGAGCGGGGTTAGCCAGGCCCGTGGTCTCAATGATGACGTGGTCAAACTCGGAGCGACGATCGTACTGCAGAAGCAAGCAGTGATTCCAGGCAGTACATAAGAGTAAAAAACACCAGTGGGTCCTGCAAGGTGCAAGGCGGGATGCTGCACAGCGCTATGCAGGTCGGAAAGCATGCACTGCACCTGTACCGCAAGACCGACCGGCTGTGCAGCACCCTGGCCCTCTTTACCAGGGCCGGATGCAAATGAAGAGCAAACATAATTGACCACATAACCAGCATAACTGGCAGCAGGACCATGCAGGTGAGACACCTACCAGGCGGTTGAGCGCCTGGATGAGGTCGTCGCGCACAGTGCAGCACAGACAGCCGTTCGACAGCTGCATGATGGTATCCTTGGTGCCCTCAACCGTCTCCTGCTTGACCACCAACTCTGAGTCGATGTCGATCTCACCAAACTGCACGGGTGAGGCAGTACCAGCATGCAGGCAAATGATGATGCCCACTGTTGCCCTGGTGCATGCGTGTGGCTGGGCTATCATAGCAGTGCACGCGCACAACTTTGTTCATACAATACTGTGGTGTGCCATTGCCTGTTCTTGCTCATCCTTCTCAGGCCGACTCTTCCCCAAAGCACTGGTGAGCGCAGGGGCCTACCATCACTCACCTCATTCTCGATCACAGCAATGCGGCGGCCGTGATTCTGAGTCAGAATGTTGTTCAGCAGTGTCTGCACGGAGCAGCAGTGTATGTGACAGGTCCCGGGTCAGGTGCCTGATGCAGAGCAGAAGGAGAGGGGGGGGGGGGGTGGAGGAGAAGGGCTAAGGACTGTAGGGAGCATGCATTGGTCATGCACTGCATGACCAGGAACATCCCGACATGCTATGCATGCATTATGCTTCAGATGCCCGTATCCTCCTCACCGTCTTTCCAGCGCCAAGGAATCCTGTAATTACCTGTGAGCACGATGTTTGGGGAAACACAAAAATGCGAGGGTTCATAGCCACGTTTCCAGATGTTGCAGCCAGGCATGGACATGGAACTAGACACTGCAAGGCTTCCACGATAATGATACAATTCAGCACGCATGCAGCATCTGCACTGACGAGCCACAAAAACAAACCCACAGTGACAGGAATGCGCTGGTCCTTCTCTTTGTCAGTTCCATTGGCAGTGGCCTCGGCGGCAGCCGCACGGGCCACGGTGTTGAAGGATCGAGAGTTAGCAGTACTGGGGGACGAGAAGACAATGCAAGAGCGTCCATCCTTCAGCAACGCGGATAGATTGATCTGCTTCCCGGTTGCTGCACACTTGGGGACGCATGGTAGGATGCAGGGCTGCCGGGCATTGCGCAGTGCAGCACCTGCACGGGCTGTGCACTTCAGAGCGGACGCCATTATGAAAATTGGCCTTGTGGCACAACTCGTGCGAGCTGTACGGCTGGTCAATCACGTCACACTGCAAACCACCAATGTGTCCACAGCACAGGCATGGCTACTGGAGCTACGGATAAGGCGTTGGCAACACAGACCATGCCAATGGCAAATTGGCCCCGGTTTCCTTAATCATCCATGCGCTCCCCATCCTCCCCGCCCCCGCCTGATGCCATCTGCTCCCCCACCTCGGCCATGCCCTGGTCACCGCCCTCCCATGCACCCTCGCCCATCCCCATGTCCATGCCATCTGCCCCAACGCCCTCCTCCACAGCCGCTGCCTCCATGACTGCCATCTGCGCATCATAGTCCTCACGCAGGGCAGCCAGCTCCTCTGCTGTTGCTGCATGTGCAGCTCGCTCCTGCATGCACGGCAACCCACCAAATTTTTTGTCCGGAAGCCATGGGCAACATCATCAATGCTAGCATCAGCAGGCAAAAACGTGAGAGGAACTGCAGAAACAGGGCCCACACCTGCTGCAGCTGCTCCTCCAGTGTTGCTGCACGTGCAGCTGCTCCCGCAGCAGCAGCCTCTGACTCTGCAGCGCGCATCTCTGCCGCCTGCACACCAGTATGCAATCAAGCGAACATGGTTAAATCAAGCGGACACGTGCTTACAACCAAAATGTGTTTCTGCGTCCACGCCAATGCAGGCTTGCAACTCCTCAACGTGCTTGCAGTTTTTGAACCCTGCGCAGCAGTCTACCTGCGCTCGCGCAGAAGCCTCTGCTGATGTTGCACGTGTTGCCTCCAAGTCAGCACGCGCCCCTGCCAGCTTTGACCGTACCGCCTCCAGCTCGGAGCGTACCGCCTCCAGCTGTGAAGCCAGCGCTTCATACTCGGCGTCCGAGTGCCGCGGCCCCCGGGATGCCACCTGCATGGGTGCTCAGGTTGTCACTGGTGACCAGGCGTAAGGCACTGCAAAAGAAGGAGTGGTCTGGTGCTGATCTGCTGATGCACACAACACGCAGAACCTGCCAGGTACTGGAGGAGCATCACGACATGTTGTTGCGTCAGCCAACACATCAGGTCAGCCTGCAGCACCTGACATGCGCACAAACTCCAGCAGCCCACCCGCACCTGCTCCCGCAGCTGTGCAGCTTCTGCCTCAGCTGCTGCGCGTGCACTGCGTGCCGCATCCATCTCCCCCTCCATGTGAGCCAGCTGCGTACGCAGTGCTGCTGCCTCAGCCTGCGCCTCCTGCTCTCCCTTAGACTTCGCCTCCACCTCCTGCGGTTGGTACGTCACTTTGCTTGTTACTTGGTGGCCAGGTGCAGGCCACCGTGCGGCGGCTGAAAGTGACAGCAGTTGGGCAGGTTGATGGCACAGTGCGGGCAGCAACCATGTACGCGCACGACGCACGAGCAACCTGTGGCAAGCCCACCTTTTGCAGCGCAGCTATGCGCTGCTTGAAGCCCGTCATGATCATGGTCGCCTGGGCCATGCACAACAGGAGCAGCAAAGGGCGCTGTGGTTGTTCCCAGGACATGGTCAGGGGAGGTGCATGACAGCAAGCACCCCAATCCGAGCAGCAGGCTGGGCGCAACCTTGCACGTCCTCCTGGCATGGCTTGATTAGATGGTTTACATCACGCTTCCCGTGAGTCCAGATCAATCCCCACAAGTCCCATCATGCGCAGCAGGCACTGTGCCACGCACCCTGTCAGCTGCTGTCCCGGGTGTGGCTTTGGCCGCCGCCGCAGCCCCTGCCGCCGGTGATGGTGCTGGCTTGCCTGCACTGCCTGGAGCACCACCTGGCGATGGTTTTGCAGCGCTGCCTGGTGCTGCTGCACCTGCGGGCTTGGCTGCTGTGCCTGGGGAGGTGATGGGTGTGGCGCGAGCAGCGGGCGTCCCCGCCGCAGTTGCAGGCTTGGGCGTTGTCCCGGTTGCCGTGGCAGTTGCAGGCTTGGGCGTTGCCCCTGTTGCCGCTGCTGCTGCCCCTGGTGCTGGCTTGGCTGTACTGGCAGGCTTGGTGGCTGTGCTGGCAGGCTTGGCAGCTGGCCCAGCTGCAGCTGGCGTGCGGGCTGCTGCTGCTGCTGGTGTGGCTGCAGGCCCTGGTGCTTGTGCGGCTGCGGGCGTGCGCTGTGCTGCTGCAGGCACAGGTGGAGGTGTGGGAGCATGTGTGGGGGCTGGAGTGGTGGTCGGTGTGGCTGCAGGCTTGGGGGCAACTGCAGCTGCACCATTTGCGGCAGCACCGCTAGGTTCGTTAGTGGCGTTTGTGGCAGGTGCCGCCCCCGGCGCAGGTCGCTTCAGTGGGTGGGGCGTCCTGCATTGAAAACAGATGTTCCAGGACAAGTCAGCAGCAGCACTCGGCAGCAGAAGGTGAAAAACCTCTTGAGGTACATTTGCAGTTTTCGTTTTTTCCTGTTATCATGTGATATAACGCCCATCAGTATCTGGCATAGTCTCCACAATTCGCGTGCGTACGCAAACCTCAACCCAGCCTATTCCCCACGTACTGCGCATCATCTTTTGCTGCCGCGCCATTCGTCTGTGCGCTGCGATTCTCCAGCGATGACTGCGGCTCCCGGCTTTCACATGTTTTGCACACAAACTCACGCCTGCGTGAAAGTGTGTGCGCTGCCATAATGCGTCCATGCGTGCTGAGCAGGCATGTGATTGGTGAGGCACGGCCATGGAATGTGGCAGCGTGCACATCACGCATGCAACAATGCCCCTAGTGAAACACCCAGGCCAACACCTCCGGCACAAGAGTGGGGCCCACACATGCAGGTGCAGCAGGTCAGGAGGGGCTGCACAAAAGTGGGCAGCAGCAAGGCACAAGAGAACACACACCCCGTGCGGCCGCCAGCTGCTAGCAGGTGTGGCAACCCGCTCACGCCTGTGAGTGTGCGCGACGGTGTGGCCCCCGGCTCATCCTCCGCCCACACCTCAGGCACACAGTTGCAGTGCGCATGGCTGTCACAGCCCTGGCACTCCCAGATTGTACTGCTGGCTCCAGCACCACCATCTGCAGCGCAGCATGCCGGCCACGCATCACACGTGCTTGCAAAAGAGTAGCTGGGCTGGCCATGAGTCGTACCACAGCCATGTGACATGTTTTGTAACTGTCCCTGGAAAGAGCGTGTTGAGGCATGACATACGTAAACCATCTGCAGAACCCTACCATGACAGACTTCTCCCTTGCCCAGCCCCAGCATGTGGATAGTGCATGCATGCAGTGCCTGTGCGCTCAGATGCGTGGTCCACCCCACACCCTGCCGTGGGCCCTGACACCACGGCTCCTCACCTGCACCTGTAGCAGCTGTGCCCGCTGCCCCCGCTCCCCCAGCTGCAGCGCCAGCAGCTGCACTGCTGCCGTCCTCCAGCGGCTTGCCACAGAAACAGCAGATGCCGGGAACCAGAAGCAACTTGAAATGGTTTGGGTGGCTGGGCACCGCGTACATGATGGCCTGTGCACAGGATAGGTGCAGGCAGGACGAGTATGGAACATGTGCGGTGCTAGAGCCCTGACACTGCCTCTATTGGCCCATGGCTGGCACAGAATTGGACGTGTTGGTAGCCTCCCGCAACGCCATGGATGTAACAGTGACGTAGACCAGCCAACCTCGTCACAGTTCTAGTAATGCATCCTACCTTGCGCCCCACCACCAGCAGGCCATGCTGCCTCAAGCTGGGCAGTAGCTGCTCAACCACTAGGTGTGCTACAGCTGGTGTGTTGGACCCAGGTGCAGGCGTGGTTTCCAGGTAGGGCACCTCCAGTTTGATCACCTGGGACTCGCTCCCGGCTTTGAAGCACTGCAGCAGCATTGCAGTGCGCACGCATGCTTCAATGTAATTTCCATTTCCAACGTGGGTCATGGCGTTGGCCATGCACAGTCCACGCATTGCAGCATCGGCATGCGAAAGGCCCATGCATGCATGATGCACGTCATGCCCAACCTGAAACTTGAGCCTCATCTTGCGCTTCGTCGCATCCACTTTGACCTTTGCTTCGGGGTCGTTCCAATTCAAGTGCGGAGCCAGATTTGCTGGATTTACAAGCCATGTGAAACACTGGCCCTTCCCTATCCCTGGGCGGTGCTCAAATTCTGAGAAGTTGATGCCCTGCACAGCAGGTGCATTAGACGGAGTCTCTTGATCAGGGTGTGCAAGCGATCGTGCAAGCTCGTGGGCAAGCACACGATGTAATCCAGGGCAGAATATTTACAGACCTTCAAAAATACTGGCTCGTCTCCGTCCGTTCTGGGCCTTTTAGCACTGCCCTTATGAGCCATGCTTGCGTCGCCACCTCCACGCTCCTATTAATCAATACCAAACCATTGTGCAAATAAACACATTTGATGCACTGAAGTTCAAGCGCACGACCGGTGTCCTGAAGCAAGCGCAAATGACCTTTGACAACTGCGAGCCCCTACACAGGAAATTCAAGAGTAACGACAGCGTACGACGCCCTATTTTGACTGAAGGGATGAGAGGGATGTGATCTGGGAACTGAAACCGTTCCCCCGTGCCGTTATCTTATAGTATCATGAGTAGGCACTTGCAGCAATTGGAATTTTATTGATCACCATCGTGCCAACCTGACCACACCTGTACATGCCAAGTCGACAGAATGGATGGGCTGGATGCTTTTTTGGCAGGAGATACTGGTGATCTGGAGTCGCAGCCACTAATCTCTTCATTTTCACGTAGCCGTGCTATCAATCAGCATCAGGATGCCTTGATTGCAAAGGCACGCCAGCGGCCAGATCTCCTTGCCAAGGCCTTGGCTGTGTGCCGGCAGCTGGTGACTGGCGTCGAGTCTGCTGCGCTTTTCAGCTCTAACGAGGAGCTTGACGATATCGCCACTGGGGATATCAAATACTTGTTGGCGCCCTTCTATCTGGCGGAGCTCCTGGGAAGCTGCCCTGCTCCCCATGGTCCCCCACAGAGGCTAGCTCAGGTGCAGGAAGCACACAGCATGTACAACAGCTTCCTGCACAGATGCCAGCAGTATGGGCTGCTGGGGGAGCTGGGGTCAAGGCTATACAGGACATTAGAGGAGCAGGTGCGGGGCCGTGTGCGGACCATGCAAGACGGCGTGTGCGGACCATGCAAGTCCTCAGCTGCATATTTGGCATGCCTGCATGTGGCCTTCTGTTTCATCGCAGACTCGGCTAGGAATCCACCAGGGGACGGGCACTAACAGCTGAGGTGGGAAGCCAAGTGCGGTCAGCATTCACATCTCAGCACATGACGACATGAGTTCTGAACTTGGAGCGTTGTGAGTAGGCACGGCTGCTTCTTACACATCAATGATGCTTTGCAGGGAGGGCAGTTGGATCCCAACACCAAGCGCACGGCCAAAATTGAGCTGTTCAAGGCTGACAAGGCGCTGGGCGCACAGATTGCAATGCTGGAGTCCCAGCGCAGCAAGGCTGAGGCTGGGGATGAGCAGGTGCGTGTGTGCGCCGCACCAGGATCGTGGGGCGATCTGATACAGATCTCGCATGCAGCCATGTACACCTGGGGAAATGGAGGGACATGGAACGCAACAGGTGACACATGTGGCATTTGTGCACGCGCATTCGTGCGCTGGCATGGGCTATATTGCCTGTATAGGATGCATTTGCAGCAGCCCATGCATGTGTGTTGGAGCAGGATTATGAGCGGAGATGCAAGGTGGAGCAGCGCACGCAGCAATGCAGTGCCTGTGGCTGTGCACTGTGTGGCTGCAGAGCGGGCAGCAGGCGGGCACTCTTGGAGGTGCGCGCGGGTGGGGAGAGGATGATGAGCGTGCGCTGTGGCTGGCGGCCGTAACGCGCGCGGGCTTCAAGGCGCTGGGACAGCGGCAGGTGCGCGGCACCTGCCTGGGGTAGTGTGCGCATGCGGTGGGGGTGCGAGCGTGTTGACGCAGTGGTGGCCACCATCAGCTTGGTAGCGTCCATGATGGGCCCTTGTGTCAGAACATCAACAGTCCAGGGCCATGAACGTGCGTGGCTCACGTTGTTGCCCATGTGTGGCCACCCAGATGCTGGCGGAGGAGCGTGGTATGCTGGAGGCGATGGCGGCACGTGGGGGGCCGGCGGGCGGGTCAGGCCCAGGGCGGCCTGGTGGGGCACGGGCAGAGATGGAGGAAGCTGCACGGCAGCAGGTGGGTGGAGGGACCAGTCCACCGTGTCGTGCCAGGCTAATCTACTGCTGCTTCCATGTTTGCACACATCCCCACGTGAGGTGCAGATGGCTCGTGCTGGTCGTGTGCCCAACCCCCCGTGTTGTTCCTCCGCGTTGTTCCTCCTGTGCAGGTGCTGGAGCAGTTGCGCAAGGTGGCTGCAGACCTGGGGGTGGGTGCGGCCGGGGTGGACCGGCGTGCGGAGATGCGTGCCGCGGTGTTCCGACCCGGACACCTGCCCCCCACGCGCACGCTTGCGGAGCAGGCGGAGATGGAGGTGGCAGAGGCGCGGCAGCGGGAGGAGGTGGGTGCTGTGGTGTGCTGGCGGTGTGATGCGCCTGTACTGCCCTCTGGTTGGCGCAGCAACCCTGTGGCCCACCCAGCCACACCGTACCCGCAGATGCTTGATTGATACCACTCCAGGCCATCCCTGACATGCAGCCAACCCTTGCCCTGCTCTGACGTGTGTCCGCCTGCCTGCCTGCCTGCAGCGTGAGCGTGCGGCACGTGAGGCGGAGCGCGCGCGCAAGGAAGCACTGGGGAGTGACGAGGATGAGGAGGAGCTGGCGCGCATCCGGGCCAGGGATGACTTCAGGGATGCAAATCCTAAGGGCTGGGGCAACAGCAAGTTGCGGCCATGCGGGTGAAGGAAAGTACAGCGGGGGGTCTGCGCGTGTTACCTGGTTAGATGCTGGAGCTGTTGGGCTGCTGCAGCCACAGCAGTATGAGCGGCTTGTCCCTTGCAAAGAAGCTGTTGGCGCATGGCTGGGAGAGAGGAGAATGTGCCATAAACCGTGCAGGGGCACAGAAGCCGGAGAGCATGTCAGTTTTACACCTTTGGCTGCAGTATGGGGGTTACAATGGTTACAACCCTTTTGGCCATTTCTGTGCGCAAGCTAGCAGCATATCAAATCACCGGGGGCATCTCTTGTTGACTGTACTCTTATGCACTGTTGTCGCTTCCATTGTATCACGAGGCAGCGTCCAGCACATCCTGCTACAAGTTTGTCCGATCACAGCACTAACATAACATGCTAACCACATAGCCTTGCAGCAAGCAGCTATTAAACGCACCACAAAACCTTGGGCTGCATGTGCAGGAATACCAAGAAACCCCATATGCAGGGATCTGTCTGTTGAACCTAGTCATCGTGCTTTGCATTGATGTGTTGCAGTGCCCTGTTTCAAGCCTCAGCTCATCCCTAGCCATGCCCCAGCAAACAGGTGCTTGCTCAGCCCCAGCTGCCTCACATTCCTCATACTTCACCCTGATGTGTGCTACACCCCAACAGGTGAGCTCAGCCGCCAAGTGGAGGCCTGTTGTTGCCATTAGCAGCCAATGCACGATGCTCAGTGTTCATGAAAGAGTGCAAAGCACATCTGGGAGTACTGTTTTTACCCACATGGTCCTCGAGTAGATGATCTCCATTGGCCGCCTCCAAATTGGCTCATGCTTGTTGTAGTGTTGCTCACATCGGCTGTGCAGCATGTGCGAGCCTGAACCCTGAACTTTCCTGCTGTTACCTGCTCAAAGCGTCTAACCCTGCCCAGTGCCTGAACGCCTAGCTTCCTCACCACCTGCCACCTGCTCCACTGCCCCAACAGAGCCCAGGCCCCCCTCATACCCATCCTCCCCTGCGCCGGTGTCACCCGCCTCCGCAGCAGCCGCGGCAGTCAGGTGGCGCCGAAGGCTTGCTCTCAGCTGGTGGTGCAGATGGATGTGCGCGGGTGGAGGGGCATGGGATCCAGGGCTGGGTAGACCGTACACACCCTGGCCATGCTCTGCTGCCACAGCAGTTGCATCAGGAGGGTTGCTGGCCCCAGCCTGACGCCCGCGCCCAACTGCGCTGGAGTCTCTTGGCCCGGATTCCTCTTGGTCAGGTACGTGAATGGCCAGTGCATAAGGGCGCTGCTGCTGGCTACTTGCGCTGGCAAGGCCGTTGCCGCCCGCCGCGCCACTGGCGCTACCCGTACTGGCCCCCGCACCCATCCGCGTGGTGCTGTGCGAAACCCCACTGCCACGCTGGTCCCGCTGCCGGCCTGCTTCCCGGAGCACAGACGGCAGCTGGTGTGTGGTGTGTGCGGCACGTGGTGAGCCCAGGCCCAACAGCGCATGGTCGCTGTGGCCAGCACCGCCACGTGGGGTGCCGGGGCGCAGCATGGCGCGCAGGCTGCCCAGGCGGGGCATGAGGACCTGCGCCAAGCTGCTGCCCACAGAGTGCTGCGGCTGTGTGGAAGCACTGCTGGGGCTGGCAGGCCCCCCTGCCCCGAGCCCTTCCTCCACGACCCCAGAAGTGTCGCGGCACTGCGGCTGGCTGCTACTGGGGCTGGACAGCAGTAGTGCCCGGAACGCTGCCATGGGTTTGGACTTGGTGCGCTGCACCATGGCCCCTGCCACAGCTTCTGCACCCAGCTGGCTCGTGGTGGCTGAGCTGCCAGCCAAGCTGAAGCCCACGCTCTTAGCGCCCCCGAGGCCCCCGCCTGTCCCAGCGCCTGCAGCACGCACAGCAGCAGCCGCCCCTGGTGTTGCCGCGTCACCAGCACCGTCCTCGTCCTCGCCCTCATCTGACCCTTCCGACAGCTCGACAAATGTGCGCCGCTGGAAAGGGCTGTTGTCCAGGCCCCCTGGGGCTGCTGTCTGCTGCCAGCTGTCACGCAGGAACACAGACACTTGAGGCGATGGCGGGACTGAGTCCTGCTGCTCACCACCCACCACTGCGCTCCCGCTCCTTCGCCGCACCCCGTGCAGAGTTGGCACACGGCCCCAGGTGGTCGCCATGGCCCCTGAACCACCTGCTCCACCCCCACTGGTGGACCCAGGGGTGCGGCCACCACCCCCTTGGGACCCCATGCCGTGGGATGACGAGCGCTCCCCGTCCCCTGACACGCGCGCCTCCATCCAATCGCCGCCCACCACCTGCGCCTGCCCCTGAGCCTGTGACAGCCCACTGCCACGCTGCCGCCAGCTGCGCGCGAGTGCCACGCCAGCTGTGGCAGTACTGGCCATGGAGACTGCAGTAGGGTCACCAGAGCCGCCAAGCTCTGTGGTGGATGACGCACTGGGTCCACGCGGGGTGTGCTTCGCCCTGGCATTTGTATCCAGCCCCGCTGGGTCAGCAAACGACACAGCGCGTGCGTTGGGATTGTGGGAGGAGCTGCCTGCAGCAGGCAGTAGGGCTGCAGCGGCAGCACGCACTGTGGCAGCACTGGCACCAGGTGCAGGTGTACTGCTGGTTGCCTGTGCCTGAGCCGGCCCCTGCAACTCGGTAGCCAGTGAAGGCGGCACCAACACACTTGGCGATACGCCATCCCTTGCTGCATCTGCCGCAAGAACCGCAGCAGCTGGTCCTTCCTGCGCAACCCCTGCGCCCCCTCCAGAGGCAGCTGGCGCACCTGCTGCGCCAGGCATGAGCTTGCTGTTCAGAGGCGAGGCACCTTCCGCAGGTGATGCATTGTCAGCAAGGTCATTGTGTTCGCCGACCTCTCCCATGAGCTCTGCAGGTGCCCCGTCTGCATCCTTCAGTGCTGCTGGCTGGGCAGCATTCAGCAAAACAAGCAAGCGTTGCGCCGCTGAGCTGCTCGCCGGCTTTCCAGCGGCAACGTCCAGGTGCAGTGAGCCTGGCAGCATCTTGGGCGGTGTGCTGGATCGGGTGGCATCTGCTGCGCAGGGCCCTGGGCCCAGTGGCTGCAGCAGCTGAGGCTGTACTGTCTGTGTGGTCCGCGTAGGTGTTGCAAGAGCCCAAGCCCCAGGGTCAGCTGCAGCTGTTCCAAGCTCACTGTGCCTGCCTTGCGGGGTCACACGGCCAGTGGGTGTGATGTTGCCGGGTGAGGTCAACCGGCCGGACCCACCTGTGGCTGCTGCCATAGCCTGTTGTGAGCCTCTCTTGAACGAGGACATGGATGAGAGAGTGACGCGGTTGGGGGCGGTTGGGGAGATGATGAGGTTGGAGGCCATGGAAGATACGGACAGGAGGCGCAGGGACTTGGACACACCTTTCAGCTGCGGTGCAGGCAGTAAAAATCAGTACAAGGGTACATCAGCAGAGGCTCAGTGGAGTCAGGGTGGAGACGAAAGGGGTCGCTTAGTTAGGCAGCTCTCACGCTGGGAGTGAGGCCGGGAGTTAAGCAGCTGGATTTCGCAGCCATGCTGAGCTTCACTTGCACGCCCACACAATGAGCAGGCGCAGCACCAGGCTTGCATACCTTGAACTCCCCCACCACTTTGGCCCCCAGCAGGCTATCTGTGGACAAGGGTGTAAGGGTGTCCATGGTGGGGGGTGCTGACCCAGGTCCAGCAGCAGCCCAGCAGTCCTCACTGGCCCACACCTGTGTGCACATGTGATGTGAAAAAGTCACCAACATGAGAAGGTGTGTGTGGACAACAACGCAGACTCGTACTCAGTGTCTACCGTAATCATCTGGCCCTGACCCACTCAGCACGCAACCATCCTCCGCGTCATGCGCACAATCATGTGCTTCATCGTCTGCATGCACTGTTTGTGTCTGTGCACGCACAGCGGTCCCTCGTCTCAGCATGCTAAGAATACCGGCAGACCACACCTGGCCAGTCAGCGCGGCATCAGCGATACGTGCCGCCCGGTTGAGGGTGCGTCCCACGTAGTTCACGCGGCCTGTGGAGGGCTCCAGGTCGGCTGACACGTCACCCATGGCGATGCCCACCTGTGCCGCAAATGTTTCATTGCAGCAGTACAGCAGGTGCCACAGGTGGTGTTGGGACAAGCCTTGCTTCAAGTTGGTTGCAACTTCTGCGTCAACGTTGTTGCTTGATCCATGTCAAGTTCAAGGGTCTTGGGCCGCCACCTTTCAACGTGTTGGAAAAATCACCACTGCGCACAACCAGCCTGTTGCAAGCACACCCATTCCAGCATCACAGCAGTGAAGGTGCACTGGCATCTCATATCGTCATATGTAAACCCAAGTCAGGCCAAAGCACACTGCAGTTTACGGCATGCACAGCCGGCTGTGACCCAGGTCCTATCCGACAGTTGCACATGTGGCTCCTTAGCTTGGGCCCACACATGACCTGATGTGCTGCCACAACTGTGTTGCGCTTCACCTCGCACCTTGAGCCGCAGCCCGCGGCACACCGTGGTGCGCAGCTCGATGCCATCAATCACACTGCTGCCACACATCTCCTCCCCTAGCTCGCAGCGCAGCAGCTCCTGGGGCCAGGGCAGCTCCTTGGCCTCATCCACCACACGCACCGCCCACCTGGGCACCACGCCCAGCAACCACACGCAACACATTGTGTACGTCAGCATTCGCATCAACATCAGCATCATAGAATTGGCGTATCACAGACTAACCAATCTAAGCTCCCCTGAGCCATGCGATGACACATGCAGCAACGTCTTCAAGGCAAGGTGGAAGCAAGCAGCCGACGATGATGCCAAAACTGCAATGTCTGCTTACGTAGAGAATGGGACGAGCATTGGTTCCACACCATGCAACTAAGCCTTTGCACGGCACGTACCGCATGGCATCCAGTGGTGACAGGAATGCGCACAAGCACAGGCCCTGGTCGGTCAGGGTGACCAGGTAGCCGCCTTCATCCCACAGCAGCGTTTTCAGCAGGCCAGTCATGAGGTTGAGTGAACGCTGCGGTGCATGGATATCAAGCAGACGCGCCAGTGAGATGTGTGATGCTGTTGAAATTTGTGTCACATCGTGATGCAGACATTGTGATGTAGGCAACACAGGCGAGCCATGAAGCGCATGGGTGGCAGGGTGTGCAGGCGGCACGCAGACCAGCAGTTGACGCACCTGTGTGACGACAGGGTCCCAGGCCTTGAGGAAGGTGAGGGCAGCAATACGCAGGAATGCCACCGTTACACGACCCACTGGCGCCTGCAGCGCACCCGCCTGCAGCTGTGTGATGCAGCGTGGCGGGGGCAGCGCAACCAGGCGCGCCAGCAGGTGCGGCCCCGAGGCCAGGTACAGCATGAGAGGCAGGGAGGCGGCGCCCTTGGGCGACTTGAACACAAACGCAGGAGGGATGTGCTTGGCTGTGAAGCTGGCAGTGTGGTTGCGGTGCTCCTGGGTCCTGATCAGGTACTGGCCGAGATACAGCAGCACAACGCAGTTGTGCAGCCGCGCCACTGGCAGCACACCCATGACCTCCTCAGAACAAAACACCTGGCCACCATGGGCCGCGTCCGCCACCATCTTTGTCGCCGCGATCGCTGCCGCAGAGTACGAGTATCTGCCGCTCTCACGGCTCCAGGTCCGATCAGCTGGGCACAGCACGCACTGCGCATGAAGGCCCATGCGCACGCGCAGGCCCCGGAACAGCAGTGCTGCGTCTGGGGGAAGGTGCGTGCCTGATGCACCACTACTTGCACTGCCACCCGTTGCATCGGCTGTAGTGCCAGCTGCAACTGTGCTATATGGCGCCACACTGGCTGTCCTGCCCAGCTTGCTGACCGAGCGGCTCATGGGAGGGCCAGCTTCAGCACCCTCCAGCAACTCAAGGCAAGCCTGCAGGGCACACAAGCGCAAGGGACACATGACTCGCCACTTGGACTCCTGGACTCCAACTCCTGTTGGAAGGGGATGGACCAGAAGGCTCAATTCGCAGTATGCATCACTGCAGGCAAGGAAGTGTTTTTATTACAAACAGCAGCAACTTGGCCTGGCAGCATTCCAGCACACGTCACAGCAAGCACCTGCAGACGGCCATGCAGGATGTCGCAGCCATGCTCGGCGCCGCTTGCAGCGGTGCAGTTGTACAAGTCATCCGCCAACGCAGGCCGCAGCATGGCCACTGTGTTGTTGCCTAAGATGGATGCGAGTGTTCCGGTGACCAGGGCGCTGGTGGTGCCAAGCATTGTGGCCGCAGACAGGGGTCCAATGGAGTTGGGCCCTAGAGATGCCAGTGGTTCAGCAGGGACCTGAATGGTTGTGGGCACGTACGGGCTGGCTGTATTGCTCTTGCAGGCCGCAGCTTGACCCAGATGCATGTTGTCCTGTGGGGATGCGACATGGAGCAAATCTGGCTCCTCTGCGTGGTGCGTGTTGTTGAAGCTGCCAGCCTGGCCATTTGAGGTCACGGTCTCCCTGAGAGCTTCTCGGATGCCGCTCAAGGGTGCGTCTAGCAGGTCATGTGGGCAGGGGATCTGAGCGGCCGTGTGGTCATGAGGAGATGTGCGGCTGCTCCGGTTGACTGATGCCCTCCCTGCCTGACCATCCACCAGACTGTCTGACCGTCTCACACCAGCAGTACTGGCTGACAAAGGGGCAAGTGATGGCAGGAAGCCGCTTGTGTGGGCGTCCAGCTGGCCTGCAGTGAGAGGCCGTGACATGTGCGCCAGGCTGGTCACCAGATTGCCAACACTGATGGGTGCGGTGGCAGCTGCCCCTGAGCCTGGCCCTGTTGTGGCACACCACATGTCATTGCCTGATGCAGGGCCACCTGGTCCGATGAGCTTGCTGGAATTGGACATGAGCCCATACAGGGAGCCACCAGTGCCTGGCTCCAGCACCACTTGGGCGGATGAGGTGGTAGGGTTGTAGCTCGACGGCCCGCTACCCCTCGAGTGCCGTGACCCTGTGACAGCCGCCACTGCAGCAGCGACAGCAAGAACGGTTGGCTTGTTGCTGGTGCCAGCCAGGGAGGTGAGTGCACTTGAGGGGCCCGCCTCGTCTGGACCAAGCACGGGACCATTGACAGCCAAAGACCCTGCCGTGGGCAGGGCCTCTTGCTGAGGCCCTGCAGGGCCGCCTGTGGCCCCCGTACTGCCAGCCGCAGCAGCTGTACCGCCTGGCCGGCTCACTCGTGCAGCCCGAGCACTGGGCCAGCGGGGTGCCAGCATCGTCACGCCTCCTATCGTTGTACTGCTTCCAGGTCCCACTGTGCTGCCAGCTGCTGTCTGGGACCCGTGGCCGCTGCTGCCAAGCACATGCTGCCCAGTGGTCGTAGACTGGCCGCCCACACTTAGGCGCAGTGCCACGGACAGCACGTCCCCCAGCTGGGTGCTCATGCCCCTGCTGAAGCTGCTGCTGAATCGTTTACTGGACCCCAGGAATGGCAAACGCACGAGCGGGCCACGAGAGGCCAGGGTTGAAGTGGACCTGACGTACGGCGCTGTGTTGGCCCTGAATGAGGCGCTGGCCCCTGCTGCCGGCTGCTGGGTGGCAGCCGCTGCGCCATCCACAGGGTGAGTTGCGGAAGGGAGCGATGTGGTGTCTGCTGCAACATGAGGCAAGGTGCTCTCCCGCACACTGGCAAGAGACCGCAGCCCTGCAGATGCCATCATGTTGGTCACCTGCGATGACGTGGCAGTGCTGTACAGCTCTGAGCAGTGCAGCGACAGCACTGCGCCCACATGCAGCAGTTATGGATGCTCTGGCAGCACCCAAGATAATTGCCATAACGGCATTAGAAAGAAAGCTGAGAGGGTAAAGCACCTGCTGAGATGAGCGCAAGTGCTGAGACATGGGCCCGGAGACCAGAACGCAGTCTAGATGTACTGCTGGGTGCTCTGTACAGCACAGTTATGCAGTGATGCACACGTACCACTGCATGGCATGTGACACACACAGCGCACCTGCCGCATGAGTGCACGTGTGCTGGAGGACACGCGGCCCTCTGGGGACAGCAGGGACATGCTGCCTGCCATGCGGCACCCCTGCACGCGGCAGATGGGGGATGACAACAGCTCCGGGGGCCATGGGGCAGCCAGCAGCGCATCCTGCGAGGGGTCCACCAACAGCATACGCACTGTCAGCATGTGTGGCATGTGTTGAGGGGAGCATGGGCTAGAGCATCGGCATGGGGGCAGCCGACGTGTGCACACATTTCACACATCGCCCAAAGCTCTATGCGGACGCATCAAACTGCAGCCTCAGGGTCAGGCATGGGCACAACACATCACCTGCAGCTCTGTGGCGAACACCAGCGCGCTGTGTGCGTCATGGAACGCGCAGATGAAGGAGTCGCCCTCGGTGCCAACCTCGTAGCCCAAGTGCAGCGCCAGGGCAGCGCGGAACAGGCGGTTGTGCACGTCCATCGCGGCCTCCATTACGCTGCCCGGCAGCTTCTCCCACAGCTCAGTTGACCTGCAGTACAGCCGGACCGCCACGCAGTACAACACCACCACAGCGTGAACTTCAAGGCATACTCCATTATTGAACCTGACAGCCCAACACATACCGCCATGGTTAAAGATGCAGCCGTTATATGATTCAGTGAGATAGGCACACCTTCTGTTAACAACTTACCTCTCAATGTCCGACACGAACAACGTGGTGTCTGGGCCTGGCCCTGGCGCCCGCACTTTCCCCAGCAGCGTCCTGTGCCGGCTGCGGTGCCTCACCACCAGCAGCACAGCCGCCGCTGTAAGCAGCAGCATAGCCGCGATGGCGACACCGACTGCGATCCCTGCATGTACACATGCACCAGCACACATCCACATTACATGCTATGGCCAGGCTTCATGCTCCGTACTGCCATGCTTCCTGACTGCTGGACAGTTGCGGCTCCCCACAACAGACACAGGTGCGGCACGCAAGCCTACGCGCTGGAACCTTATCCATGGGCCGCACCCCACCAGTCACCCCACTAGTCACCCCACCAGCCACAAGTGCAACAGCCGCAGAGCCAGTCGGGCCTTATCTGCCCCCATCCACAAGCAGCTCACCTGCTACCTGGCCTGGCTTCAGCTTGCTGCTGTGCGGGCTGCTCGTGCCAGGCACTTGGTCGGACAGGCTCAGTGCAGCCCAGTACCTGCCTCATGTGCAAGTCATGGGTGGCATGTGGTGAGCCGGGGGGCCCAACAGGAGGCAACAGCAATGGCGAAGTACATCAATGTTTGGCATCAAGACCACGTGAGGAGCGCGACATGGGGGGCACTGGAAAGAACTGTGTCATGATGACTCCAACTATGACACAGTTGCTATCATGTGGGCATGCTCATGTTCTTGCAGCTAGCAACTGCAGTACTCCCACAGCCCCAGATGCACTGCAGCACGCCAGCACCACTCACATTTGCCGAAGCAGGTTGCGGTCTCCGCCGACAGACTTGAGCATGAGAGATGTGAGGTTGGCCTCAAGGGTGGCCATGACACTGGGGATGGACTGACCCAGGAATGACACATTGATGCCCGCGATCTCAAACGCCATGCTGCGCGGTGGGTGCGGGGTTGCGTGCTTAGCTTTTGAGTATGAAGTATTCAAGGGTGGGGTCCAGGAGCCTGGCGCATGGTCTGGCCCATGCCTGTGGGTGCTTGCACATTGCAGCAGTGAGCCTGATGAACATTGGCTGCAGAGGCGTCACTCACACAATGTCATATACGCCTGGCAGGCCATCTGCCAGCACGTTGTTGGGCGTGGTGAGCGTGCGGCGCGTGATCTGCAGGGAGCAGACAGGAGCTGTGTGTAAGAACAAACACGACTTTCAAGACTGGAGGTGACAGCATTCAGGGCAAGTGGTAAATGTTGGACCAAACCCTAACGCCTTGACACGGCAATGCTTGGCAGGCATCATCCGATGACCTGGCAGCCAACACCCTGGCTCTGCCTCCCACCCACCCAACCCCTTTCACAATGAACCCTGGAACACAAGCAAGCCACCTACATCCAGGAACTCGCGCACGTCCGTGCCGTTCAGCCCCAGGGCAGTCCAGGTGGTGAGCGATGCGTCGGCTTGCAGCTCGCTCAGCCGGACAGGCACATTGGGGGAGTCCAGGGCCATAAATGCCTGAAGTGGCAGCGCACATCATGAGTGCAATGAAGCCGTGATGTCAGGCAACAATGAGTGGGGACAGGGGCAGACACGGCCCTGCCATGAAGCAATGGTTGCTTTGCTGATGGCCTGTCTTCTGCAGCCAACACAATGCTGTATGCTCAGTGGCCCAAAACATGCCGCACAGCAGCAGCAGGGTCTTTGAGCCGCACTTCAGCGCAGTTGAGGCACATGCAGCAGGACAACCCCAGCCCAGGCGCACCATCCGCGTCTCGTTGGCAGATGCCAGGTGGCTGACGACCGAGAACGCAGCAGCCTGGTACTGAGCATCTGTGAAGGCTGCCACACCAGCCGAGTAGCCCGAGGTCCCCTTCCATGGTGCATAGTTCACCAACCTGCACGTCAGCGCAGCCAGAGCAGGGCTGAGGCCAGCATGCTGCATTGTGCACCATATTCCTGCCTGTGTGTACTTGCACCTGTTGTAAGAACAGCAGACTTGAACTGTGGAAGAGAACTGAATGTCGGTCAGGCGGAGCCTCAGCTGGTTGCCTAGACATGACGCTCAGATGCACTAACAGCACCACTTTGCTTCCAGTGGCCCTAAACTCACTGTGTACTGCCATCCATCATAGTCTCCTGGACTGCAAACGGGCACAGCTGCATGCTTGAGCACTGCACCAGCTGGTTTGTGGCCCTGTCAAACACGGAGGTGCTCCCAGGCATCATGGCTGTGCCAACGCGGCCACGCATGTTGGCCACGCTGCCTGTGCCTTTCAGTGCATTGGCGGCCTGGATGGTGAACAGGCACTGCCCATCTGGTGCACCAGCACCGAGGAACCAGTTGACGCCGTTGGGGCACCCCTGCGGCACAAGGACACACTAGACCTGATGGAGCAGCCCAGGGGTTATGCTACAGGCTCCAAAAGCGGCATGCATCATCTCTACTGTGAGCATGCAGGGTGAAGGCACACTTGCAAGAGCTGGCGCACGTCCAAAGCCTGCCGCACCGGACTGTTTGCCCAAATGTCTCCTCCGATTGGTGTGTTGGCAGCCAGGCGGCGCAAGACGTCCATGGCATACGCCATAGCAGGCGTGTTGACCAGCAGGCGCATGGTGGCAGCATCGATCCTGCAAGCACATGCAAAGACGACGCATGTGAAGCGGCATGCGCGGTGGTAAGGTTCTCATGTTGCACATCACACATTTCCTCCTCATGGCTGCAGGTGGTTACATGAGTGCCTCTTGCTTAAATCCAGCAGTAGCACTGATCGTGGACAGAGCTTACCAGAAGCCCTGTGTGGGGCCCTTGTACTGCAGCAGGTTGGCCAATATATCCAGCAGGATGTGCGGCACCTGGCAGCTGAACGTCTGCGGGCAACACCACCATCACACGGCAATAAGCCGCACTAGGACAAGCACATGGGAGAGCAGACCAAAAGGGGCTGTCTGTAATCATGCCATCTGTCCGCAAGCAGTTGCTTCCATCAATCTGTATGCTGGCTCATACAGCATTTAAATACCCTAACCCTAAGAGGTGCAGCAGGTTTGCACTTGCCAATGACAGGCAGATGCCCCACTCTGGGTTCCCATCTCCGTTGAGGTCTGTGTTGTTTGCTCGCTCCACAAGTGTGAGCAGCTCGTCCCAGGTGTGAGGCACTGGCCACCCATGAGCTGACATCCAGTCACGGCGGTAGTACAGGTTGTATGAGAGGCCCGTGATGGGCAGTGCCAACACCTGGCCTGCATACACCGCGCTGTCCCTGAAGTAGTGTGTGATGTCCTGAGGAGGGCGAGCATGGCAGCGAGGCAGGATGCACGTGTCAATTACTTACGCAGTCGGGTGGGAGAGCAGTGGGGCCAGAACAGGAACCGCACTGCTTTGGAAAAAAGAGTGCCAGTCGTTGGCTGTCGGAGTTCACACTCCATCATGGCGCAGTGCACGCTGCACATGCAGCTTGTCATGGTGGTGGCTGTTGTTAGCTCCTGTGTGCAGTGTGCCGAGCAGGAAACAAGCTCTATCTGCTGCACCCACCAGCCATTGCAGCGTCGCATCTTTGATGATGTAGGGCCCCAGATCAGTGATCATACCAGTGCGCGCAATGTCATGCACGTACGGCTGGCTGAACACATACCCATCGTACAGGTTCCTGGAAAACAGGTACAGGTCGCGGATACAGTTGCCACAACAACAGCGCATGGTGTCAATACAGTCCCTTTGTAGACATCTACTGCCATGAGCGCCTGCACAGCGCTGTAATGTCACAAAGCAGCGAACATCATTGCATTTGCTTGCATTGCACATGCTTGCATACACATGACCTTGGACACTCACGTGAGGTTGCGGGCCTTAAGGTTCTGGAGTTCAGGTAGGATTTGGTGATGCGAGACGTAAGTAATTTTAAATTGGAAGCCTGCACAATGGAAGCGAGCGCAGGGACGAATCAACCATGACAACAAGACCATATAGCATGCTCAGCATTGTGAGAGCAACAACGCTTGTTCTGGAAATCCACATAATGATTGGAAACACCAGCATGTGAGTGCAACCACTGCTGGGCCAGGCCACACATCCTTTCTCCTGCTTGGCCCCTGTATGTATGTGCTCAGGTAACAGGCAGCCCTGAGCACCGCATCCTTCACCCATGCAACTTCTGTTGTGTGGCAGCAGTGGCGCACCTGTTCGTGATGTGAAGCGTGCCAGAGCTGGCTCCACAATACTTTGCAGCTGTGTTGCAACCAGCAGATTGATTGGCTGCAAGCAAGGCAAGGCACCGTTTGGTGCTGGTCAGCATTTCTTCAAGAGCTCAGAACCATGACGTGTTTGGCTGAGGACCCAGCATGTCTGCCAAGTATGTCGGTATGATGTGTGCATACATGCAGTGGGACCAATGCATGCCGCATAATGTGCAACCTTCACAGCAAGAGCTACATGCAACACAGCGAATGGCACTGTTTCGCATCCATGTACCCACTCGCAATGAAGACCTTGTCGAATCCGCCAAACATTGAGCTATGAAGCCGGTCACCAAGAAAGTTGCTGCATCTGTTGTTGCACTGACATTTTTCATGCCAGAACCTTGCGCAAGCGTCACGATGTCCCTGACCAGGCCAGCACTGCAGTCTGGAGCAATGGCACACTCTGAGGTGCTGTTCTTGAGCTCAGAAGAGTAAAAAGCTCCGCAGGGCAGGATGGCAACCAGCAAAAATGCCGCAATTGATCGGACAAGCCACATTGCCGCGCCTGCCCCATGCCCTAAGCCGCGCGCGCGCATTCAAGGTTGGCACTTTACATACTGGCACTCAACTGCGCTCCAAACATTGCCTATTTGAATTGTTGTCAAATACTATGTCAAACTGCAGCCTCGTTGAACCTGGCTTGCTTGAGTGGGGGGATGTGATGTTGTGGTTTCTTGCCGCGCTGCGACTGCTGAACCCAGATGGCATACGATGAGAGTAAAGCACCCTTCCGTCCCCGCACGCAAGTCCAGGGACAAGGGTAGTGCCAGCAAGGAAAGCACTCCCAGCAAGAGCGCCACATCGTTGCCACCCATATCAAAGCCGAAATTAAACCTAGTTAATGAAGAAGCTCAGCAACCAACTGGGTGGGAGGAGCATAGAAGCACGCAGAAGAAGAATGAGATGCACCTTCTGGGGCAAGTGCTTTCTGCCAGCCCTGAGGCCCAGGAGGAATTAGGGAGAATCGTCAAGAACTACACAGAGGTGGGATTATCGGAGCACCATCGCATGCGCAAAACTCATGAAGTTCATTCATAAGCAGTGCTTGGGTGCGCTAGCTGGCATGGCAGTGCTTAGAAGGATGCAAACCTGCCATGTCCATGCATGCAAGCTAGCACGGCGCATGCGTATCAATTAAACATGCATGTGGTGCCTCAATGTGGTACTCACATGTTACAATCGAACCTCAGTTCCTCAAGGTGCAAGCGAAGGATGAACACCACATCATGGTGCCTCTGGAGACGGAGCTGGCAGCCCGGAATCAGCAAATCCACAACCTGCAGAAGCAGGTGCGGCTGTGCGATCACGCATGAACATGGAATCACCATGGCTGAGATGGCACAATCAAGCCAGTAGCCCTGAGGATCCAGCTGCGTTAATATTCGCAGTGGCTGCACACAGGTATGCCTTGACGGCATGTTGCATGGGCACCAACCACTTGCCGCTGCAGGTTGCCAAGCTTCAAGCTGCTATCGCAGTGTGTGGTGCGCCCAGCTCAATTACAAGCCTAGAAGAGGCAGCTGAGAAGCTGGCAGGAAAGGACGTGAGAGCCCAGGAGCTGGAAGAGGAGGTCGAGAAGCTGCGATCTCAGATTGCGCAGGGTGTGAAGCAGTACAAGCAGACCTTGGCAGGCGTGCGGCAACAGAATGCCGACCTACAGTCAGAGGTGTGCAGCATAGCCACAGGACCATGGGGCAGTGGGTTGGGCAGCTGGTGCCGCTGTGGGGCGTCAAATGGGAACAGCCTTAGTGTCTTGTTGCTGGCGCGTGATGTGTGTGTTGCAATGACGTTGGTGAGCACGCAGGTCCTTGGCATAAGGCACAGTTCTAACGAGATGGACAAGGAGATGAAGCGTGTCCTGGCAGAGCTGCGGAGGGTGCAGGTGAAATGCACAAATAAAAAAACACAGAGTCAGTTAGCCACCAGCTTTCCTGCTGTTTGGCTCTGGCCATGTTATGTTATGTTCTGTTTCATGCACTTTGTTGCATGACCCCGCACGTAAACAGGCAGGCAAGACAGCATGTGCTGCCTGCTCGCACATGCTGATGTACTGTTGGTGCACCTGTTGTGTGTTGATGTAGACACGCATCGCGCGGCGGCACCCATCAATGGGGTTGCCTGCAGCCATCGCTGCTGAGGAGGCCATAGCCAGGCAGCAGCCTGACTGGGTCAGCAGCGGCGAGGAGGAGGAGGATGACAGGGCACGGCCCCCAGGCATAGGTGTGGATGGCCTGGCATCTCACAACCCCCACGTGCGGCGCCACAGCCCGTTGCGCAGCTCGTTTGCGCCTGTGCCCCCTAGAGGAGGCAAGAGCCCAGGCAGGGCGGCACGGCAGGCACCGGCAGCTGCACAAGCTGGGCACTCAGCACCTGCGTATGTGATGTCTGTCACACTCTATGAGTACAACCATGCCTGCGTTTCTGCAGAGTATGAACATGGCAGCCAGAGCAGCAGCAATACTGCAGCACACGATCACCCAGTACGCAGCTATGACCACATGGAGTCAGAATACACGATTGGGGGATTTGAACCAGAGGATGAGGAGGGGGACGAGACTGTAGCAAGTGAGCAGCCAGCGGCACTGAGTACCAACTCAGCAACAGCACAGGGGCGAGATGGTGACTGGCTATCTGCTTCCCACGCTGCAACCCAACAGCAGCAGGAGCAGCGGCAGCGGCAATGGCAGCAGCAGGAAGACAGTTCAGGCTACCAGGCAGCAGCAGGGAGAGATGACAGTGAATACAGCAAGGCCGCAACCAGGGAGCCTGGAGCAAGCAATGCACGAATGGATCAGGTTCCAGAAGCTAGAGAGACAGCAGCATCATTTCAACACGGGACAGGGGCAGAGGCAGAGCCTGATCCAGCTGAGCATGCTGCAGTAATGCAGGAGGTGGAGGAGGAGGAGGATGCGGCAGATGAGGCAGGTGCTGATGAAGCCAGCAATGCTGCAGGTGCGGGCCATGCAGCAGCAGCAGCAGCAGCAACACATGGTGTTGTTCAAGGAGAGCACCTGACTGCAGCAGATGGGGAGGCAGGCAGTGCACAGGCCGAGGATCACGAGGAGGGAGGTGCTGAGGAGTTGCAGGAAGAGGATGGTGTGCATGATGCAGCGGAGCGGGCGCGGATGGGTGAGAGCCATGTGCTGGACGAATCAGGGTATGCCGAGGACTTTGAGTCACTAGGGATATCCAAGGCCTCAGAGGGGCAGCTCGGGCAATTTGGTGACGAGAAGCTGGCAGCCAGTGGAGCAGCGGATGCATAGCGCAGTGGATGCGCATCGCAGTCAAACGATGGGCATGGTTCGGAATGACGAATGAACCTGCAAAACTCTGGATTTCACTCTGAATGTTTTTTTCTCAATGATGCCACACGGTTGCTGTGCACTTTCAGGCAAGCCATCAGCTTCTTGTAACGACCCGTTTCTTTGGTCTCGCGTGCACGTGGAACACCATTCGACTACAGCCCACCAGTTCAGGCTGGCGCTGCCTCTCCATGCCAGCTGGTGGCCTGCACATGCCCACCTCCTGACCTCTCCGCCGCTGTCTATGGCGCCTCCATCTGATGGCACCACCTACCTGATGAACCCTTGTGGGCATGGCGTCACCAACACCATCACATGCGCAGAACTCGCTGGTGTGGCCGCCGCCCTCGCATGCGACCGCCTCCACCGCCCCCCTTTGTCCCTCCTGCCCATACCCCTGCCCCCACAATTGACCTCCTCCCTGCTGACCCTGTATCTGTGCCTGCGTACACCCGCACCCCAGGGACTGTCTGTGCGGACAGCCAGAGTATCCATTCATGCCCTTGCCACCCGGGTGGAGCATAAGTATTGCGCGTTGTTGGAGTGCATTCATTCATGCCTTCTTATTGCCATGTGCCCCCGAGGGGGCCGTCCCCGTTTTGAAAGTTGTGGCCCATGCTGGTGTTTTTTGGCAATGAGGCTGCGGACGCTGGTGCCACTCACACTCTGCGTGTTGAACATCATGGCTTTCAAGAAACTGTCCAGAATATGTAACTCTAGCTCCACACACATTTGGCCGTGCGCAGCGCGCTGCCCAGTGGTTTGCAAGCCCACGACCTTCACGAATGGTGGCGCGCAATTAATCTGTTTACTTACTTGGTTGTCACTGGACGCTGTTACCCAGGCAGGGTCCTCACAAAGGGTCTTCAGATGCCACTATCGTGCTTCTGCCCCGGCCCCTCACCAACTCTAGCCTGCTATTAGTACTGCTATTCATGTCAAACTTTGCCCAGATAATCTGCTGATGCAGGGCCCCCCTGTGCAGGAGCTAGCTGCAGTTTGTCCTGCTGATGGCTCTGATGCGCGTGCACGCTGGACTGTCTCCATCATTGAAGCTGGACACTGCACCTCATGCATGCTCAATCCACTGTGGAATCTTAGCTGCACCAACACCGGGCTCTTGTGGAGCTGCTGCAGTTGGCTGGATGGTTGGGCGGTTGGTGTCCACCAACGACACATACACCTCCCCTAGCGCTGCATTTGCTGTAATGCCTGGTTTGCTGCACGACCTTCGCGCGCCCTCTGATCCCATACACGCGCTGACATGCTTTTCACCACGCTACCACGCAGTTTGTTCTGCTGCAGAAATTGTGGCTGCCTACAAGTCTGCTATTACCGTTGATCTAGATGCTCGCTCTGTGTACCTCACCGCAGGACCTAAGAGGACCTAATCATCTTGTCTCACACCCTTGGTCTCTCTCTTTTTCAAGGTCGTGCCTCTGCTGCGTCTCTTACTTCACATAACACGTTCAGGCTGTCGTGGCTACATTGAACTTGCAGGCGCACACATCCCAGACCTGCATCGGATAAAACGGAATTGTCATGCGGGTCACGGGTTTCCTGTTCCTAGCTGCAGCTGCTTTGTTGAGTTCATGCAACACGGATGCATACGTGATCAGGATGAACCACATAGAGGTCAGTGGCAGACAAATGTTTCTGTGGTGCTGCATTCACCCAACCTGAGTTGCAGACAGTGCTATTATAATGCTGGCTGCAATTGAAATCAGTGCATTTGAACATGTGCATAGACCTCTGCCGCATGCATGCCGCTGTGACCTGCAGGTGATCCATGCGCACAATGCCTACAGGCAGTGCCCTGCAGATAACATGCTGGCTTTGTTCAAAAGGTATGGATGCTGCCTGTATAGTGATGCATAGAATGGCCTGGCACGCTGCGCCATATGTATCACCACAGTGCTGCATGCATCCACAAGAGGTGTGGAAGCTCAGAACCCCAATCCACTTCTCACACTTGCTCACTGGCATCCCATGTGTACACTGTGGTCCCGCCGTGCAGCCCCATCGTGGTCGGGGTGAGCAGCTGCAGGGGGGCATCTGGGACTGTCAGGGATGAGTGCTGCCTCTGCGCTGTTGCATGTGGTGGCCAAGGCTGCAAGCGCACGCTGGCGTGGACCCATGCAACGTCTGGCCACTTAATCATGTGCTGCTCTACATCCCAACCTGTGGTTCCCTGCAGGCATTACGGTCGATCAGTGGCAGCAGTGCTTCTCAGGGAGAGGGCTTTGGGCCTGATGCGTGGTCATATGGCTATCCCCCCTACCTAACCCTTTTGCAAGACTACGGAGTAAGGAGCCTCGAGATGGATGTCGCGTTTGACGATCAAGGAGGTGAGGCATGAGGCTAAAGAGCTGAGGGAGGACAGTGGTCGGAGCATGAACGCAGCATTTATGCCATCCAGTGGTGCCCAGCATTCGCCATTGCTCTGCACAACAGGTCTCCGGCTGTAGTCACTGCAGCATCGTCCAACCTTTCTGCCTGGTTTTTGGGCTCGGCCTTGCAGGCCGGTTCTCGTACCGCGCTGGGCCCAAACTGGCCAGACTCCTGCATGCCACCAATGACAGCTCAGGGCAGCGTGCGCCTGCCGAGTATGACACACCTGGGTGCGTCATACTTCATGCGCAGGTCATGCCACGCCATGCATTGTATTGTGTTGATTAGAGGAAGCACGGGTGCTGCCAAAGGATGAATTGAGACGTCGGTGCATATCAAGTCAGATCAGCACCGTGCTGCATGTGGAACACAATTCGCACGTACAGGGCAACTGTGTTCCCAACTCTGAGCTTCAGCGGCAGCCATTGTTGGACTGCGCATGTGCTGCAGGTGGAAGGTGGTGCACGTGCCGGACTTGGATTTCGGTACCAACTGCTACACCCCAACCACCTGCCTTTCGCCTGTGGCCAACTGGAGTGCAGCCAACCCCAACCACGATCCACTCTTCATCGTGATTGAGATGAAGTACTGGAACCCGACGTCCAGCGTGGGTGCCGGAGCAGTGGCTACTATCAACACCCTGCTGCGTTCCACCCCTGACCTGCCCACGTCCCTCTCGTCCTCCCCCACACCCAACACCACCCATGTGGACCTTCTGGAGGCTGAGCTGCTCACCATTTTCAAACGGTGCGCATGCAACCGTGTGCCTGCCCATCTGGCTGTGGCCGTTGTCTGCTTCATGTGCCTGCATGCTGCAAGCCCTCGTGCATGTCGTCTGCTTAGACTGCATCCTGACAGCACAGGGAGGGTGCACCTGGCAGCAGCAACCTTCATCTTGTGGGGACATGTACGTGATGCCTTGGCGTTCAAGCCCTCCATCACAAGCAGAAAGCGGCCTGAGCGCACATGCGCGCCTGCTTGTGTGGCTCACAGGGCCCAGATGTTCACCCCCCAGGACTTCCGTGCAGGTTACCCGTCTGTCCGCCGACGCGTTGAGAAGCTGGGTGTGTAGCCTGCTGCTTGTGCCTGACCACTGTTGCACTACACAACTAGTACAAGTATTGGCACATCTTTCATTGCTCCTGCACGCTGACGCATTTGTGCGCCTCACAACGCATTTGCGTGATTTTGTGCATCATTGAGAGACATGGTGCCCTCACCCAACGAACACACACGTCTGGGCATGGCACGACCAATCCAAGCTCTGTGTGTCTTTGCTCCTGTCACACCTGCTACAGGGTGGCCCCCCCTGAGCCAGCTCAGAGGCAAAGTGGTGTTTGTTGGGGTGGGTGATTCAACATACCTGGGCGCCCTCAACGCCTCACGCCGCATCATCTTCCCCCAGCGTTACTATGGTGGGTGCTGACGCTGGGACGGGCTGGTCTGGAGGCATCGATTGGCTTGACCGGCTGGCCGAGCGTACTCTTCTGCACTGCAGCCGGCAAGCTGCCCAGCCTCCGGACCTGGTGTGCATTGCCAGCCCCAGTGCCAGGTGATCAATGCATGACATGTATTGATCTGCAGGCGAACCGGGCTGGAACGCATCTGACTGTATCTTTCTACAGACAGAAATATATGAGTCTCAGGCGCTGGCAACGGCTGAGCAGCAGGCTGTGCTGGCGGCCGGGTCGGCAGCCAATGCAACAGCAGCGCAGAAGGCATCAGCGTTGGAGGTTCGCAAGAGCCTGCTGTCAGCGTGGGTCAAGACCCTCATCGCGGATGGGCAGTACATGGTGCGTACTGCTGGCTGTACCGCAGGAGCTGGTTACATAAGGCGCCAGTGCAGGCTCCTCAAGTGTGTCGGTCCTGCAGTGCAGATGTGGCAGGTGGTGTAGGTTGCTGGCAATAACCTCATCTTGCACCTTCTGTTGCCTAGCCTGGTAGGGGCTGCTAGTTGCAACTGCTCGACAATGGATTGCTTTGAGTTGAGTGTATGTGCGGTTCACTGCCTGCATACCAGGTGCGCGTCTTTGCGGATGGCAATACCGTGGAGGCGCGCGCGCAGGACAGTTCCCTGATAACGACAGTCCTTGGTTCAGGGGCGCATTTCATTCACACTGACTACCCGAACGGCCTCACCAGCCAGTGCGGCTTCACCTCTCCATACACATTTGCGTTGAGACAGGTGGGTGCTGGAAGCATAGGGTGTGCAGGCAGGTATGTGGATGGCATGGAGAGGCATGGCACGCCGGCAGACACCTCAGGACAGCATTTTGCATCACTGGCGGGTGCTCAAGCTGAACTCCCAAGTGCTTGATTGAGAATGGACCACGTCCCCGACAGATGACCGCCTCCTCGCTGCTCGCTGCAGGCAACCCCAACACAACCCAATGCGATCTTCCTCCCTCCAAGCCCGCGCCTCTCGTCTGCGTGCAACCCACTTCTAGCACCAAAGGAGTGCCGTGTGTTGGCACCAGGTGATGGAGAGTTCAACTGTGATCCTGACATGATGCATGGGTGCTGACGCGCTGTGAGTCCTTCTGCACATGTCTGCGGGTGTGTGCCGTGTTTTTTGCATTGATCCCCAATGCATCGTCATGGCCTGTTGCTGCTCCACACTGACACCTTCTTGCCTCGCTGTTACACAGGCGCCAAAACGCTTCCCGCATCCTGTACCTGCTTCAAGCAAATGCGCAGTCGTAGGCGCAGCATGCAGTGACTGCCTGCAAGAAGTGGGAAGGAACAATGCAGCGACATTAACAAAGTCGCCTTCAGTGACTGGTCTTCTGTGTGGATGCATGCGTAGGCATGTAGGTAACAACTTGTGCATGCACTATATGTGCCACATGCAACGTCCAACGCAAAATGCTGCAGTGCGGTATGCGCATGTATCTTCAGTGTGGTATGTGTTGCATATGCTGCACTTTATATGCAGCAGTGTCCTGCTGCCATTTGCCTGCCTCTCAATGGTGCATGGTCAAATAAATGGATGGTGGAATGGTGACTCTTCAACCAACAAACCTTGAAAACTGTTTTCATCGCCAATCGGTGGGAACCCTGTCCTTCAGGAAGAAGGCTTTGGAACCTGATTTATGTTACTATGTATGTTGCACGCCTATCCGGCCATCTCATTTGGTGCTTATGTTAGGAGGAGTTGTGCATCAATCTTTCAACTGTAACAGCCAACAGCGGCAGCCTGATCAGGACACGGCGCTCATCCTGTCAGGACCTCCACCGTCTCACACCCGTCATTGGTATACCAGCACTGGTTGTGCACCAGAAGACATGAGGAAGTTGTTGAGTTGTAGCACTGGAACTGAGGCAAATATGGGACGCTCTGGCAGGGGTGCTATCAGCTACTGCAATCACACCGTGCATTGATCTTCGCAGTGCATTGTCTGTGCGTGTGGGGCTGCATCCTGCCTGCAGTTAGCTGTTTGTTCTTCATGGATGGACAGAGGGTAAAGGATAGGGACATGTACGTCAATGTGTCACAACTGTGATGAACAAGGATGGCATGCGGTCAGAGAGCAAGACTGCAGGTCCAGCCAGATGGAGCTGCTGCGTCATCAGCTTATTGGAATATCAGCGTATTGTAAATGGACTTGTGCGCCACATGCATACATAGTGACTAGTACATCAACAATACTATACCATGGGAACTATGAGAGTGATGGAGCTGCAGTATTCTGATTTGGGCGAATGGCCTTATGTTCAGGCAGAGAAAAGGACTTACACAATGATCAATGATGCTTGGAGCGCCAAGGCAATGCGCAATTAGGCGCACTGCATGCACTTTCTGATCATGCAAGCCAATCACAGCCACTTCTCCTCTCAGTTCCGGCAAAGCCAATTGTCCTGCACACGCTCACCTGTTGCACCACAGCCTTTTGTGGATGTGTGTACCCTGCTTGCTCTCCATGTCCGTGATAGTGCACCTATCACAACAGCCACCAACACATAATCAGAGCACACCAGCGCCTTCCTCGATGGTTACCTCCATCTTCTGTTCCTCTTTGGTCCAAAAACATGCCATTGATGACTAAAATATGATCCACAAATCAAACAACCGGTTGCCATGTGTGTACCTGCAAAAGCCGACACAGTCATCTACAAACCAAAACCAACACATCTTGGTCGTTATACGCTCAAATGCACTGCATGCCTCCTGCACCCTGTCTCTGCACCTAACAACATCTCTACCCAGAGCTGCCCTGAACCTGTCTGCTTCACCAGCATGCCCATGCAATGGCCGCCAGTGAATGCCTTGGCTCCTACCTATTGACCAGGCCTACGGGTCATGCCATGCCTTGCGATCCAGCAACCAGCAGAAGGGCAGAGTGTCCAGAACATGCAGTGTTTCAGCACGATGTGCCCTGCCACATAACCAAGCCAATGCCAGACTCCACCCACTGGCCACAATCATGTGTGCCATTCATGCAAAATTGTGGTGGGCCGGAGCGCCCCCTGCAGTGGGCTCCTGTGGTGGGCCCCCAGATCAAAACAGTATTGCACTGCACCCTGGAGCAGCTGCCCAACATCAGGGCACTAGCATAAGCAATTGAAAACAGCCGGCGGGAGGCAAGGCCTGGTCCGAGTGCATGCGCGCCAAGCTCAGCAGCTGCCTGACCAGATGCATGCTTCCAGCAGCATCCACCGCCCGATCAACCAGCCCAATGCTCTGATGTGTGTGTGGTGCCACCCGGCCAGATGGCGGTCCATCATGCCAATACAAGCGGTCGACCACGCCCAAGCCTGGTCAAACTTCATGACGAGTCGCGCACTGTTTTCAGCAGCTTGTTGTACGCAGCATCAACCACGGGCCATGTGGGCTCCATCCCCAGGTCACACGCCACACGGTGCGCACACCCAAAGCCGGAGAAGACAACTGCGAAGATACAACAAGAGAACACGGGCAACAGGTTGGGGCAAGGCGCAAAGGACAGCAGTGCACTGTTTGATCTGCCTGTTGAGCTGTACTGTTACTCAAGCCATGAATCAGCCAGCCAGCACAGCATGGCAGGGACGGTGAGGCGGGTGGCCAGCACACGTGTATCACTCAACCCCATCACACACCTGCGTTCACACCCTGGCCCGGGAAGGTGGAATCGCCCACGCAGTACAGCCCCTGTACTGCCGTGCGGTTGAACGGCATGGACAGCATGCCCAGCGGCCGGCGCGCAGGGATGGGGCCATAGGTGCCGTCGTGGCGGTTGAGGAAGCGGCGGTGCGTGCGCGGGGTGCCCACCTGAGGTCAGCAGGTGTGCGCGGATGGTGGATGCTCATGCCACCACGGCACGAGTGTGTCTCCAGCATCTTGCTCTCACCACAGGCAGATCTGGTCAGGCTTGCAGACATCCCAATGTGCCCATCAGCAGCCGGTGTGCAAACACACCCTTCGCACAGGGCCTTGACACACACGCAAGATGCACGGCACTGTCATGTGCGCCACATCAAGTACATCAACACTACTATCATGGTATATATCATGGTCATGAAGTCACGCACTCACCTCCTTGAACACCACCTTGTCCTTGAGGCCCGGGAACACCGCGTCCAAGCGCTCAATCAATGCATTGGCCACCAGCTCTTTCTTTGCCTCGTACTCCTCCACACCCATGTCCTGTTGGGGCAGGAAGTGAAACGGTTTTGTCAGGCACGCACATATGCACCCAGCCAAACAGGTGCTGTGTGACGTTGCTGTTCCAACGCTAAGCAAGGCAGCCATCAGATCAGGTGCATGGTGGCAAGTTGGGCTGCCAGGTGGTGTGGTAGCCCTGGGCAGTGACTTCCTGGCACGATGGACAAATCACCCAAAACAGTGGCTGATAGCCATCCAAGTGCAGCCAGCAGCACACCCGCAACCTCCCAATGCACACACCTGCCATGCGTCAATGTAATCCGGTGTGAACGCGTGCACAATGTGGCGGCCAGGCGGAGCCAGCGAGGGGTCCAGCAGTGAGGGCAGGGACACAAACAGCGTGCCGTGTGCGTCCTCCATCCTGTGAGGGCCAGTGCACAGCCAGGGCATAGTATGTGTGAGGCGGTCGACGACAGGCTGATCAGGTGCATGAGCTTTGGGATACAAGCAAGGGCGACACAGGACAGGGATGATGGAGGTGCAGGTGTGGGACTTAGAAACAGGCGCGCACAGATGACCTGGACTTCGACCAGCCTCAACTTGCGCAACAAGGTGTGGACTCACTTGGCCCAGTCCTCAAGGATGATGTGGTGGCAGTCGGTGTGTGCGTTGCCAAACACGGATGCATCCACGCCCACATGCAGTGAGAAGAAGGAGGGAGCCTGCGCAGTGTAGATGGTGAAGGGTGACGAGCAAGAACACAGAGCAATGCGGTGACAATGGGTCCTGCGCTGCTGCTGCACCCATGGACCCCAGGCAGGCGGCTCGCACCCTCGCCCCACATCAAGCCTGGTCCACCTGCCTGGGGTTCACCTCTCTTGGCCCCCACCAAGTGCACTCGTGTAACATGTCATGCCTGCACTGCATGGCGTGTGTTGCGCACACACTGCGGCAGTCCTGCCCTCAGCGCACCTTCTTGTACCGCTGCCTGAACAGCTTCTCGCACTGTGGCAGCTTGTCCTCTCCCAGCATGCTCTCAAACGTGTCCCAGCGCGTGGCGTTGGAGATGACGGTCTTGCCACTGCAGAGTAGCAGAAACGAGGGTGAGGGTCAGTGTGTCCAGCATGTGCGTGGATTATGCTGCTGCCGGCAGCAGAGGGGACCAAGGTTTTGCGTGACCATTTCAGCACATGATGAGGTAGCGCAAGCACCACTGCATCTACCGTATGCGCTTGCCAGCTGGTCTCCACTGCACAGTACGTCATCCGCCATGTTGGCTCGGATCCCCTCTACCCACCTTGGCACCGACATGAAAGCCACCTCCACCCTCAACCCTGAACACCAAACCCTGAAAACCCTAGCCCAGCCCCTCACCGGAATACGCGACCGTCAGCCAGCTTGACGCCCACCGCGCGCACTGCGTCGCCCTCGCCCTCCGTCACGATCTCACGCACGTTGGCCTTGTACACCAAGTATGAGCCGCGCTGGGTGATGCCTGTGATGGGCGGCCATGCACGATCGTGTGTGACCACGCGCATGAAACAAATGCAATGGGCCTCAGCTGTTCCATCTTGGCGAATGTTAACAACAAATGTTGATTCTTCCTCACGTGGCCGATGCACAGACCATCACGCGTTGCCTAAGGTATGGCAGTTCCCATACACCAGTACAAATAAAGCCCTTCCATGGCCACCTGCGCACCTTCAGCCAGCACCTCAGGGATGCGGCCTACACCACCCACTGGGTAGTTGATGCCCCCGTAGTGCCGGTCGCAGAAAACCTGCAGTGCAACAGCAGTACACCAGGAGCAAGCACGCAGCAGGCGTGTGGGTTGCAGCGCATGACTTACCCACAACAGAGCATGCTGCGCTGTCAGCTCTCAAGTGTGCTTTGACCGCAGCTCGCAATGTCGTCACTGCCGTGAATGGCTTCGCGATGGAACGTTGCTAATACCCACCCAACACGCAACAGAACCAATGCAACCATCAAGCACACACCATGCCGGCGTTGATCATGGGCGTGAGGTCTGCTGACACCGTGGACCAGATGTAGCACTCCAGGTCGATGAACTTGAGCAGGGTGGGGTCCTTGATGTACTTGCGAGCCACGTCACCTGCACAGGCAAGCATTCCATCCAGGCAACATAAATAGCCGGCAACAAGCAATCCACGATGCATTATGCAGGTGCCTGGAGCAGGGTTGTAGGGGTGAATCAACAACCACTTCACATGCATGCAGGTAAGTTTAGCTTCATGATGAGCAGCTCACTCACCCGTGTTCACAATTGCGTAGGAAGCAAGTGTGAGGCAGGCAATGGGGTGCTTCGCAAACTCCTGTTAATAGCAGGTCAGATGTCAAGCAGGTGTAAAGAGTCACGGCCAGGATTTAAAGGGATACATGTTTCATGCCCTTCTACTTCAAGCATGTAGCCATGAACCCTAAACGACCGCCCACATGGTTTTGTGTCATGCTATGCGTTAACTGGCATTTGAACTGGCAGCCCAACAGCTCAGTCAAGCAGCCGAGCCAAGCAACCTGTTCAAGTGTGGTCACCACACCCTGCCACACCAGGTCACACCTGCAGCAAGTAGCGCGGCTCCTCCAGGCTCTTGAGCTCCAGCGCGTTGAGCGCGTTGAACACCTGGGCAGGCACGTCGCGGTGGTGGGCGACCGAGTTGAGAGGGGTGGAAAGGGCACACATCCTGTCTCATGCTAGGCATCCATGCACCTCACGCTGGCGTGCACACATGCACATGCTGCAGGGCCATGCACCACACAAACATCGCACGCTGTACATGCTGTGCCTGAGAATATGAGCTCAACCCGTGCCCCCAAGCCCACCACCCTGCACCCACCCGCCAGCACTCGTCATAGAAGCCCTTGATACCGGATGCCTCGTGGGGGAAGCGCGCGGACAGCTCAGCCACAAAGTTGTCATACTCCCGCCACACCTGCGTGTGCGTTTGTTGCGTTTGTGCATGCCATTGGGACAGCGCATGACATGTGCTGAGGGTTCAGGGCTGCTTCACGTGTCCCCCACAACACCCTATACTAAGCACTACCTCAACCGGCCCCAGCCCACAGCTGGCTTCAGCGCCCATAGGCACCTGCTGCCCCTGCCACAGAAGCTGGTGTTACTGTATGCTGAGCCCTCTGCCACCCATACAGCCGCTACGTGTGCTTGTGACGACTGTCAGCACTATGCAGCATCTGTGGTGCCCCACCTGCACACTCAGCCCGTCAGGGTGTGCGTCTGATGGCGGAAGGTGGTAGTGCACCTGCAGCACGCACATGTGATGTGTTTGCACGCGTTCAGCAGTGGGGCGTGGTATGGGGGTAAGATTGCGCGTGGGTGGACTGGCACACATGCACGCAGCTAACGCACGCAGGAACACAACACAGCTGACTTGTGAATACACTGCATGCTGTGCCACTGGGCCGCCTCACGCAAGGCCAGCACCTGCGAGGGGTCAGGGATGGTCTCCAGCTTCTTGCCCACGGCTGCCAGGCAGCGGGTGAGCAGGTTGGTCCCGCCCTGCACAGCACCACGGTGGATACAAGAGATGGGTGCAACAATGCATCACAGAGCTGTGAAGGTGCAACCCCTACGTTGAGCTGGCACGGCAGGTGGCACATAACGCAAATGGGTGCGCAAATGGGTCACTGTACATGGACCTGGGTGCCACACTTTGGTGTCACGCGCATTCATTTGCAACACAAACAGTTGGGTGACATGTAAAAGACCTGCAGCGGTCCACCTCCTACTAGGCACAACGGCATGCTGTGTCGCACCTTGTCACCAAAGCCAAACATCATGGATGAGCCCACGTCAAACGTGTACCCCTCACGCTTGAAGTGGCCAGCAGAGCCACCAGGGATGAGGTACCTGGCAGGCAGGCGCATGAATGAATGTGCAGATGCGGTGCGCTTGGAGGTGGGACTCGTGTGTGGGTGGACGCTGAGATGTGCGGGTGGGCCAGTTTGTGGGTGCAGCATGTAGCTGTGCTCTTGTGACCCAATGGTTAACATGCCAGAACCATGTGACCTCGTGGTGCCCCAGCTAACCATCATCTGTGCCAAGCCGTGTTTGGCATGCCGTGTCGGCCCACGCCTGTTGCCTTCTCATGCAGGCTTACACAGCGATGAAACCCAGCAGCTGGCCTGAACAAGGGCAAAGGCACTCACTTCTCAAGCACCACCACACGTGCCCCCTTAGCCACCAGCTGTGCTGCGGTGGCCAAGCCGCCCATGCCACTGCCGATGATCACCGCGTCGTACTCAATATCGGTGGGTGCATCTGTAGGCAGCTGCTGTACCACCTCCTTGGGGGGGTAGGCCGTGCGCACAGATGCGACTGCGCACTTGGTGCTGTGGCGCCTGCGTTGGGAGGACTGGGGCTGTGTGAGCTGACCCATGGGGCTCGTGCGCCATGCTGACCCTGCCATGTATGGGGCTTGGCTGGGCACCACCGGCGCAGCTCCCACGAGCGGCACGGCCTGTAATTTGACAAAACGGTGGAAGCAGTGACAGCGGTTGGCATGTTGGAGGGTGCCTTTGGGGTGCTGCAGCCACATAAAACCCTCGTGGTGAACCTGGGGATAAGAACGCAGCGCAATTGTAGAATTGCTTTCAGCAAGCGCACCTTAACATCTGTGGTTCCAGCGCTGGACCTGCGCGATGTGAAGCAGATGGTGAGTTGAGCGCACTTGCATGAACGTAATCACCCCCATCAAGATAAAGCGCCTCACGTACCTCACGCAATTTGCGCCAGCAACGCTGCGCGACCGCAGCATCCTTATGAATTGCACGCGCTGAGGTGCTCTGATAAGGCAGATCCTTGATGATCTGCTCACCTGCAGAGGTACCTGTGCAGAGGCAGTCGCCGGGGGGGCGCCATAAACACTTTTTGATGTGGCATAGGAATTGTGAGGTCACGCTTCTCAGAAATCGCTGCGATTCGGGATTTGACATTGACGCTGATACTGACGCTAACACACAAAACTTTGTTTATACCCGGGTGGCTGCTGAGGGTCGCCGTGGCAAGTATCAAAACGGGGAAGAGGTTTCAACCAACTGTACGCAGTGCAGATCGTGTAGATTTGCATTGCTAACGCGCGTCGGCGTTGCCCTGCGTGACCCCCTGCCTGTTCACGCTTACACCACAGCACAGCATATCATCAGGCATCCCTCCACAGCTCCCTTCAAGCCTGAGCACCAACGCTGGTCTGTCGGTTGCTCCTTTCCACAGGAGCTGTGCGCACCCAGATTTGTTGCAGTTGATGGACGAGATGGTGAGGGGCATGCTGTGCATCACCATGCACGGCAAGCTTGAATGAATGAAGGTCGTTACAATGGAGGGGAAGCTGAACAACTGTACACACAGCGGCCGTTCACATCGTGATGTGCAGTGGCCATGTAGAGCGTGATGTACAGTGGCCGCAACACCAGGCAGCGCAAGCCAGGCGTATACACTGCCTGCGCATATCGTACGCAAGCACGTCGCAGAAGGGTATGTGTCAATATGACATTCCGTTTACCGTATTATTCTTTTTTTGTAATGGGTCAGCCCCATCGCACGGAGGTGGGACCCGGATCAAAGGCAGGGGGAAAGCACGAGACAGGGGAAGGCGGGGCCACTCCCAACAGCCCAGCAGACAGGTACCACCACCCCAGATCCCGGACACCGGCCAGGGCTAAGCTGATGAGACCCGGGCAACAGGGATCACCCTGGAGCGAGGC